>CM067217.1:150149769-150749769 GCA_034190945.1 Octodonta nipae | reverse complement strand
TTCGACTTAAAGGTTAGTGATAACTTTTATTTGGTGATTCGTTTATGTGACGGCACGTGTTTATTGATTGTTCCGCTAAAGGTCCTTCGTCAATTATATACTTGCATTGAACCAGCATTGAACTAAAACCGCAACATCTAATTTATACATTTTTTTGAATATTCTCTAGGGAATGTGCCTTCGAAGACATTCCACCAGATTTCATTACAAAACGATAATGTTCTATAAGCAGAACGGTAAAGTGCGAAAATCAACATGTCCTAACCAGAAGATTGTTGCCATTTCATACAAACGTAATATTGCTCAATACCCTCCATAAGTTCTTCTAATTTATTGCTTCGTGTTATTTATACAATAGGTCCATGACTCATGTTTACTAGGTAATATTTAATTTTCTTTGAGATTCTGATGATCAGCCATAATTTCATTAAAAATATTTGTTTTTCTGACGATACAGAATTTTTTTATAATGTATTTGTCAATAAACATAATTTCAATTTTCAAGTTTACACTGGCATTACCCTGTAAAAAATACCCTGATTTAAAAAAAAATGTGTCAAAAGACTCGCAAATAAGAGAGCCCTCGCTTAGGGTTTGAAATTAATGTTTTTTTATCTTTTTCTTTTAAAGATATTTTAAAATTTATTTTGGACGGCTAGTTTTAAAATGAAATCCTGTATTTGCGGCCGTACAGCAGCAAGGAGTAGATATCGTAGAAGATGAACAGCTAATATCTAATTGGAGATATAATCTAAGTAAAGAAGTTAATAAAATTTGGTTGTGACTTTGTAGGTAAATTAAGACCAAGTTACTTCTGGTGTAAATAAATTATTTTCACCATATGGAGTATTAAATGAATCCCAAAAAGGAGTTGAAATTCATGCATAATTTCCTGTCTTAATTTCCAGGGCTATTCCAATTAAAGTGATGGTTCTTACGAAATATTTACACTTAAAACTGAAACTCACCGTTTCAAATAAGTCTAAAAATTTTGTCATGAAGAACAAATGGTATAGCCAAAGAACTTTCAGACTGTGAGGTTCGTAATCATAGGTAATCTCAGCACAATCCCAATTTGAATAATACCAGAGGTCAATAAAACACTGAAACAAAGTAATTCATATTAAAAATTTACATTTAGGTGGCTGTATCATTTTTTAAATATTTCTTAATGCGACAATCAGAAATAAGGCATGTTTTTCTTTTTTTTTTTGTGTTATCCATTGCCATATTTTAGTTGTGAATTGTATCTATCTAAAAAAAGAGCGGCAGTCAATTGAGACTGAACGATGGAACGAAAGCGTCTTATACATTCCGTCTCTTGTTATATCCCGGTTTCTGGTTCTCATTTTTTGTGTCATCAATAATACTGGATATAAATTTCAGGAGAATTAAAATTGTTGTCACAATTTTGTTAACGACTCGAGTATTAAGCATAATGTCTAATTTAATTCTTAATTTAAATATACGTGCCAAATAAAATTTGTTGAATTATAATGTTTCGAACATACTTCACTTATTTAACATTCACATTAATTATAACATTAAATTATAAATCGAATCAGTCTCATCAAAAATATTTAATTATACTTATAAAGTCAATCCCAATAAATCATACACCTATTTCAGCAAGCAATAAAAAATTTTATCAAAGTTGATTGTTGCTTGGCACCGACTTCAAAAATATACTAGATTGGTAGGTAATTAATTTGTACAGAATAACTAACAACATTGAATGTATTATTTATTTGCTAGAGTTGTATTTTGTTATAATTATTTTTAGCTTTTTAGTTATAGGTAGAAGTCGGTTATATATTTTTTTTAAAAATGTTTTATTCTTCCTGTTTAATAACTAGTGGCGCCATCTAGTGACGAAAGGTTATACAGATAATATTAATTCATGAACTTTTATATGTTAAGCCATAAAAGAAATTTCAGTTATTATTCAGACGTCTTAATGTAAAATGTTTACTTTATAATACGAAGCCGTCGGACATACGTCACGTCTCTAATTTTTATATACGCCAAAGAGAGAGAGAGAGAGAGAGAGAGATTTTATTTGAACGAAGTTTTGTGCAGATATTGTATTTTACTTGGATGTTATATTAGTTTATTCCACAAATATTATTGATTTTCTATAAAGAATAGACTGTTAATATATTACCTTGTCCCTGTTTCTTTCACATAGTACTAAATTGTAGAAGTATTTCAATATCAATGCATTGTGGGATGTCAGTCGTGGTGTCAGTCATGATGTCGGGAGTGGTGTCGGTCTTGGTGTCGGGAGTGGTGTCGGTCTTGGGGTCAGTCGTTGTACCGGGTCAAACGTGTCGAAACCAATGAAATCTCAGGTTATGCATTCCATTCCCTTGCTCATCTATTTTCATATGTGTAAGTGTGGGCCTCCGTTAAGAAGCTTTCACTTCAATATTATATATTGCACATTAATAATGTCTTAAATTTCTAATTTTTTAATTACAACCTTTATTTCGTGTTATCCTATTAAAGTTACTAAATTTATTGTTAAGCTCACTATGATAATTAAAATTAAATCCAAAATTGATATTTGATTAATAGTCATAGGAATTTTCTCTTCATTAGTAAGATTCTTATTGATTGCATTTAAAATCTTCATTTGATTGCTCGTAACTCTTTAAGAGAGTGTTCACAAACCCTTTTCCAATGCTAATAATATAGGTATAAATTTTAGGGCATATATTTGAGTAAATAATTAATATAAATAATTAAACGAAGTGGTCCTACATTAGTCCTTGTAAAACACCAGTATTTGCTATTATCAAAATTTCCTCAAAAAGCCATTTGACTTCATAATCTCGTTGAATGCTCAAGACGAAATCATTCGAAATATCATCTTCATCAGAACCGCTAAAAATGTCGCCGTTGTAGATGAAACGTTCGAAAATTTATCCATTCTACTAAAAATGTGTTACAGTTGAATTCCTTTAATAAAGCGTAAGTTTCATAGCTGAAGCAAGTTCCAACCGTCATCACAGTACCTTAAACTTGAAATTCTCATACCCATACAACCTAGTTCTAATAAACATTCCACTTATCACTTTGCGTTAGATATATTAAATTAGAGACTTGGCTTATATCCCAAGTCAGAAAGAACACCACCCAAAAGGGCAACTTACTTGCCTTAAATATCTGTGTTGACTAACTTCATATTATAATGTACATTTTACATTAAAACTTTTGAATAATAATTGAAATTAATATAGGAAATTATTTACAAAGGGGTAGTAAAAAAGTGGAATGAGGGTAATCCCACCACAATGCTAAAGCTATTACAAAAATTCGTCTACTTTTACGCAGCAACTGAGCTCCAAGTGTCTCATCACTGCACGCTTACTGCTTATACAGGGTTATTCACCTTTCTCGACAATATTGATGTTTCATATATTTGAGACTCCCTATACATAGTAAAAATAATTTTTAAATATATTACGTTCCAACCTAGGAATTACAGCAAACAGCAATGATACGGAATTACTCCAGATTGGAAACGCAGATGTCGTACATAGCATCTAGCGTTAACAAACACGAAGATATGAACTAAATACACAAAGAATTGTTCGGTAGGACATTATTTTGTGGGAAGCACAACTGCTGAAGCTTCCCGAGCACAAACAATATATATTGTTATATACTTCGTGGGATCAATTAAAATTTAAAAACAAATTTTCACTCTCACATTCTAGAAACTTTTATTGACATCAAATATACAGATCAGCTGATTCGAATATCACAATAATAATTCAAAATAAGCTCTTCGCCGCACTAACTTTAACTGCCGCGATGATAAAACAATCGAATCAGCATCGAATCTTCTCGTACTATCCATTATCAATTCTACAGTTGCCGAACTATTTCGAGATTAATTTCTTGTCCTCTCAGCGATCGATGTCGGTATACTTATATAATAATAAAAAATTATATATATATATATCTTGTTATTTTATCTTGTACGATTAATTTATAAGCCTAGCTTTCGAGACTGTCTGTTAGTAGATAAGCTATACCGGTACGAGCGCAAAATCGACCAAAAATACATGTAATTTCCCATAAGAGATTCTAAGGTCCCAAAACGTCGAAATTGAACCAAATTTACCCCCTCCACTCCCACTTCGTTTGGGGGTGGTGTGCTCGCGGGTCCTTCGGGAGACTCGGCGGGCGTCGGGTCGGGGGAGCGCGAGGCCGGGAACGCGGTGGCTGGCGTAAAGCGGTGTGTAGGTCGGGGGTGCGCGAGGCCGGGAACGCGGTGGCTGGCGTAAAGCGATGTGTAGGTCGGGGGTGCGCGGGGTCGGGATCGCGGTGGCTGGCGTAACGCGGGGCGTAGGGAATACGGAGGCATGCGGAACGTAGGGAATTCGCTGGCTTTCGGCTGCTTCCGTCGGGGGTGCGCGGGTTCGGAAAAGCGGTAGTTGGCGTAAAGCGGTGGTATGCGTTGCGTAGGGAATTCGCTGGCTTTCGGCTGGGTGCTTCCGTCGGGGGTGCGTGACGTCATTCGGGAAACGTACTGTCTCGTGTCGGGTGCTTGTTGCAGGGTGTATTACAGCCGGGTGCATTGGCTGCGAGTAGCAAAATACATCTTAAGAACATATGGGATGAACGAAACGTATGAACAACGAAATAAATTATCATATGCGCGAGAGCGGCAACTCGTTCGAGTCTCTGCTTTCGTCGGATAAACCAGGGCCACGAGGGCGCCTAGTCCGGGCGTTAGATCTCCTAATATAGATAATTCGGCAATTTTAAGCAAAAAATGTACCGAAAATGCATCGTAAATAATTAATAGGTTCCCAAATATTTGGTAATTAACATTTCATTACAAATAATAAAATAATTCAGATTCAACGAAGGCAATGACAAAAGATAAGCGAAACCGCAATAGCATGTTGGCGAACTGATAACCATGCGAATCTCAAGCACTGTTTGAAAGTGCAGTGGCTGGTTGATTGTAAACAAAATCGTTAATTATAAAAGTAGATGCGGTTTTCATTGAAGAGATAATGTGTTTGTAAAAAATAAATACGTAAATGAGGAATAATAATTGCGACTTGAATCGTTGGATTTTGTATCCAGTGGCGGGTAATTCGGAAAGAATACCGTTGGAGAAATGGTTGAAGCCACTACAAAAGCTGGAAATGGCCCGTAGAAACTTAGAAAGCGCTGTTGGAAATGGTTGAAGCCGCTACAAAAACTAGAAATGTCCCGTAGAAACGACTGGTACAGTAGAAATGGCTGCTACAATGGTTGAGCCATTACAAAAGCTAGAAACGTCTCGTAAAAATGACTGGGACAGTAGAAACGTCTGGTTGAAGCCACTACAAAAACTAGAAATGTCCCGTAGGAATGACTGGTACAGTAGAAAAGGCTGGTTGAAGCCACTACAAAAGCTGGAAATGGCCCGTAGAAACTTAGAAAGCGCTGTTGGAAATGGTTGAAGCCACTACAAAAACTAGAAATGACCCGTAGAAACGACTAGGATAGCAGAAATGGCTGGTAGAATAGTTGAAGCCACTACAAAAGCTGGAAATGGCCCGTAGAAACTTAGAAATTGCTGTTGGAAATGGTTGAAGCCGTAACAAAAGCTAGAAACAGACCGTAGAAACGACAGGGACATTAGAAATGGCTGCTACAATGGTTGAAGCCACTACAAAAACTAGAAATGTCCCGTAGAAATGACTGGTACAGTAGAAAAGGCAGGTAGAATGGTTGAAGCCACTACAAAAGCTGAAAATGGCCCGTAGAAACTTAGAAATCGCTGCTAGAAGTTGTTGGAAACGCTTCAAAAGCTAAAAACAACCTGTAGAGACGACTGGTACAGTAGAAAAGGCTGCTACAATGGTTGGAACCACTACAAAAGCTAAAAATGTCCCGTAGAAACGACTGGGACAGTAGAAAAGGCTGGTTGAAGACCCTACAAATGCTAGAACCGTCTCGTAAAAATGACTGGGACAGTAGAAACGTCTGGTTGAAGCCACTACAAAAGCTGGAAATGGCCCGTAGAAACTTAGAAATTGCTGTTGGAAATGGTTGAAGCCACTACAAAAACTAGAAATGACCCGTAGAAACGACTAGGATAGCAGAAATGGCTGGTAGAATGGTTGAAGCCACTACAAAAGCTGGAAATGGCCCATAGAAACTTAGGAATTGCTGTTGGAAATGGTTGAAGCCGTAACAAAAGCTAGAAACAGACCGTAGAAACGACAGGGACATTAGAAATGGCTGCTACAATGGTTGAAGCCACTACAAAAACTAGAAATGTCCCGTAGAAATGACTGGTACAGTAGAAAAGGTAGGTAGAATGGTTGAAGCCACTACAAAAGCTGGAAATGGCCCGTAGAAACTTAGAAATCGCTGCTAGAAGTTGTTGGAAACGCTTCAAAAGCTAAAAACAACCTGTAGAAACGACTGGTACAGTAGAAAAGGCTGCTACTATGGTTGGAACCACTACAAAAGCTAGAAATGTCCCGTAGAAACGACTGGGACAGTAGAAAAGGCTAGTTGAAGACCCTACAAATGCTAGAACCGTCTCGTAAAAATGACCGGGACAGTAGAAACGTCTGGTTGAAGCCACTACAAAAGCTGGAAATGGCCCGTAGAAACGACTAGAAACTTAGAAATCCGTTGCAGAATGGTTGAAGCCGCTACAAAAACCAGAAACGTCTCGTAGAAACGACAGGGACAATAGAAATGGCTGCTACAATTGTTGGAGACGCTACAAAAGCTGGAAATGACCCGTAGAAACGACTAGAAACTTAGAAATCCCTGGTAGAATGGTTGGAGCCACTATAAAAGCTAGAAATGACCCGTAGAAACGACTAGAAACTTAGAAACGGCTGGTTGAAGCCACTACAAAAGCTGGAAATGGCCTGTAGAAATCGCTATTGGAAATGGTTGGAGCCACTACAAAAGCTGGAAATGTCCCGTACAAACAACTAGAAACTTAGAAACGGCTGGTTGAAGCCGCTACAAAAGCTAGAAACGGCCCGTAGAAACGACTAGAAACCTAGAAATCCCTGGTAGAATGGTTGAAGCCGCTACAAAAACTAGAAACGTCCCGTAGAAACGACTAGAAACTTAGAAATCCCTGGTAGAATGGTTGGAGCCACTACAAAAGCTAGAAATGACCCGTAGAAACGACTAGAAACATAGAAACGGCTGGTTGAAGCCACTACAAAAGCTGGAAATGGCCCGTAGAAACTTAGAAAGAGCTGTTGGAAATGGTTGAAGCCACTACAAAAACTAGAAATGTCCCGTAGAAATCGCTGTAGGAAATGATTGGAGCCGCTACAAAAGCTAGAAACGGCTCATAAAAACGACTGGAACAGTAGAAACGTCTGGTTGAAGCCACTACAAAAGCTGGAATTGGCCCGTAGAAACTTAGAAATCGCTGTTGGAAAAGGTTGAAGCCGTAACAAAAGCTAGAAACGACCCATAGAAACGACTTGAAACTTATAAATCCCTGGTAGAATGGTTTGAGCCACTATAAAAGCTAGAAATGTATCGTAAAAATGACTGGGACAGTAGAAACGTCTGGTTGGAGCCCCTACAAAAGCTGGAAATGGCCAGTAGAAATGACTGGTAAAATGGTTGAAGCCACTACAAAAGCTGGAAATGTCTCGTAGAAACAACTAGAAACTTAGAAACGGCTGGTTGAAGCCACTACAAAAGCTAGAAATGGTTGAAACCGTTACAAAGGGTAGGACCGTAGAAATAGTTGTTAGAAATACTAGAAATGGTGGGAGCCACTATAAAGGGTAGAAATGTTTGAAACCGTTACAAAGGCTAGGGCCATAGAAACGACAGGAACCGTAGAAATGACTGGTGAGGTTAAACAAAGTCACTACAAATGCTAGAAACTGTTGTTACAAATGGTTTGAATCAAATCCGTTGCAAAAAGTAGAGAAGAGGAAATCAGAAAGTGTAAGGGGGTCGCAAATGTTTACTTATATCTAACAGGTCCTTATAAATGCTAGAAAACGTCATTACCATACGCTCATCAAAGCGTTTATATCAAAAAAAGATATAACAATGAAGGCGTATGAAATGTAGTAACAATTTGCTTCCTCAGAGGCCTAGAACTTTTGAAAAAATAATGGGATGTAACGCTTGACAATCTGCATAAGTTATTACAGGTTTCTTAAATCGACATGTTGAAATTCGAACACACAGCTGGTCGTATCTCATCATACAAGCCAATATAGAGAAAAAAAATAATATTTCTTACAAGTGTTGCTCTATAAAAAAGTTGGAACGAAAGGCTGTTATATTTATTATTCCTACAAACTAAAAGCAATTTTATTTCATGCAAGAGGAAAAGGCTGAGAATTTGTTGCTGGAGAACGGTATTAGACAAAGTCACAACCAAAACAAAAAACCAAAGGTAGCGGAAAAAAAGACATCACAGGGATTCGAACACACTGATGGCTCATAATCATATATCACGGAATGTTTCCCCCAACGAATTGTTGATATGAGAGTAAAATGTACAAAGTAATTCTATTCTTGAAACAGCTAAATCTAAATAGGTCATTCAAACAAATCAGGTAGTCAAAAACTTTAGTATTAAAACTAATTACTATACTTAGTGATGAATGTAAGAAAAGGGTTCGATAGTTGGCAATGTGATGACGGCTATAAAGATCCTTTATATAATTTGTTCTAAGACAGAGGCGGACCAAACAAATCTAAGACAGGTACTTATAGCTTTAACTTCAAAACTTATTTCAGTACATAGTTATAAATTTGTTTCTAAGACAGGTACTCAAAAACTTTGGTATTAAAATTAATTTCAGTACTTTGCCATAAACTTTTTCTAAGAGAAAACAACCAAGAAAATCCAATAAAAATTTGATGTTAAGGCATAAATATGTAATGTACAAATGTTTCAATGTTGAATGAACAATAGCAATAAATGAACATCAAAATTACATAAAGAAACGTCAGTTCGAAAAATCAAAAATTTGTGAACATGCTTGGGACCAAGGCCATAAAATACAATTTCAAAACACAACAATATTACACAAAGAAGAACACTGCACAAAACGAAAATTAAAAGAATCTGCCTTAATTCTGTTAAATGAAAACGACTGCATCGCTTCTACTTCCGTAGATTTCAGTCATGTCTGGTTGCCGATAATTAAAGATGAAATTAACAATGGGCATATCCTTTTGAACAACCCTATATCGGGATAGTTCATGAGGTTTTTCCTAGGTTTTCCCTTATGACTTAAATGGGATCACTGAATTACAGAATTCTTTGATCGCATTTTTTGGCAAATGCACTATCTTAAAAAGAAAGTCGTCCCTAGGAACGCCACAAATAAATTCTGAAGACAATTTTTCAAGTTCTTCCAACTTGAAAAAAAAAAAATTTGTTTGATTTAAAATGATCTTTGGAATTTCTTGTGCACCCTGTATATTTAAAATCTAAGAAATTTTTCCATAGTAACGTAAACATATTTGTCAAAATAATTGTCATATATTTCAATTTTACTTTATAAATTTATATCCATTGAAAACGAAATCCGACAGGATTTTGAAACGTTTGGTTTTAAAATATACACAAGTTTGAACTCTGATGTGGTATTATTCCCAAGAAAATCTAAAATAAAATAGCAATGAAATAAAAATATATATTTAAAAAATGTTCGTATACATACCCATATATTTTTGTCAATATTCAAACACCGATCCTCTACGAATAATATTTATCAACCAGATCACTATTTTACACACTGAAACACCACCAATAATTGCATCAAAAAATACTCGAGAAATAAACATTATCCAAATATAATTCACCAATTAATTTACTTAATAAATGCCGATTATAATATTTTATTTTTCATACCGAAATACTATCAAATATGGCAATAAAATACGCGAGAATTATTCCATCCAAATATCATTCTCCAATTAATTTACTATGTGTATATACAACATCGGAAAATAAATAGCCCCGATTATAAAATATCTGTATGGCTCGGGAAGAATTCAACGACGACAATAAAAAACATAAGGAAACTAAACCGCAACTCCATATGTAGATAAAAAAATGTGTTGTCACATTTAGAACAGAAAATGTGATACAAAAAATTCAATAATTTGTAAGATATTATGGAAATATACCGGGATGGACAGGCAGGTTAGTTTAAATAAAAAATATTATTCTACAAGGATATAACCTTCAATATAGCGAATTTATTGTTAAATAATTAACGATTCGAATTGGGATGCAATTCGATCATTACTTATTCAATCCCATATTTTTATTTATACAAGGAAGATAGGAAATCTGGTAATAGTTGCGAACGTAAAAACACAGCTTGAGATATTCCGGTGGATATATTGTATATATGGAAATAATTCTAAGAACACATTTAACAAATGTAAATTTCCTTATCAATAAATTGGAAGAAATTTGGGCGAAATTAAAGATGTTAACATCGAAAACACTAGACGAACAAGCAGACGCAAGGGTAGTCAGCAGCAACTGTCATCAGATTGTTGGAATGGTAAACAGATGGAATGGTAAACAGTTGGAATGTCAAGAAAATTGCTGGAAATGATGGTATTCGTATTAAGTGTTTAGAAGATTGCATCGACAAAGTTACTAGTCAAACACAGCTATGAATATGTGATATTCAATTGCCAACAGTTTTGACACCAAGAATTTGTTACTGGAAAAGGTCACTAGAATTATCATAGCTGAATATTTAGACCAAAAGGCAGCCATTCAACATTGCACACAGACAACAACACACCACCGAAAAAGAAAATTATTTAAAAGAAATGTTGTAAAATACTGAGTAGAAATTCTTGTTAAATTGAAATTAATCCTACAAATATTCTAAAGATATACGATGTTTGTGCTTTATTCGATATCTGCATCACTATCAATTATTGCGGTTTTTTAACCTTGGTGAAGATGTTAGGGAAGGTTATAATTTGTCAAAACAGAAGTATCCATTAGAAATGAATTTATTCGTATCTTAGAGTATCAATCAATAATGAATAACATTTAACAAAACGTAACCAACCTATTAAACTACACACATACAAATTTAAAACTAGCAACTCACAGGGTTACAATTGTGAACACACTAGAAGCAATATAAGACAAAAGAAAGCTGTAACCAGTTTTCCAATTATAATTATCGGTCAGCACCGATAATCAACAAATCAACAAACAATTTTCCTGTGGGTTTCTTGCGCCATTGCTTCTCATAGATGGATTTTCCTTTTGAAGCAGTGCGTGTAGTTTATCTATTATAATAACTATCATTGCTGGTTTTGTAAGCGTTATAGAAAGACTTCATTAGTTTACTCATTTAATGTAAGAGTGACGTTCGTGTAGTGGAAATATTTTCACTACATGAAAGTTGGATCGAAAGTTTTTATAATGTAGTTCCTGTGCAGAATGTTTTTGTCTTATATATTTCTCTTTGTCCTAAATCATTTTGAGAAATTCCATCAAAAAGAGTAAGTGCCTTTTCCAAACATTGTATTCATTATATGGATTATTTTACCAATCATGAGTTTATCACATTACAGAAAATTTTTATTCATATGTTATTGCTAAAGTATGTATGATTAAATTGATCCTTATTACAATTTATTTCAATGGTATATCATTTGAAGATAGCTGCTTCGTACGTTGACATTTTTAAAGCAATATCCTAGCATCATGATTCAATATATATGTGGTTGAAGTAAACTTTTTAATTTCATACAATATGCTTATAAACTTAAGGATTATGTGTCCGTTATTTGTTGTGATGGAAATCGATGCTGACCGATAATTATAATTGGAAAACTGGTTACAGCTTTCTTTTGTCTTATATTGCTTCTAGTGTGTTCACAATTGTAACCCTGTGAGTTGCTAGTTTTAAATTTGTATGTGTGTAGTTTAATAGGTTGGTTACGTTTTCTTAAATGTTATTTATTATTGATTGATACTCTAAGATACGAATAAATTCATTTCTAATGGATACTTCTGTTTTGACAAATTATAACCTTCCATAACATCTTCACCAAGGTTAAAAAACCGCAATAATTGATAGTGATGCAGATATCGAATAAAGCACAAACATCGTATATCTTTAGAATATTTGTAGGATTAATTTTAATTTAACAAGAATTTCTACTCAGTATATTACAACATTTCTTTTAAATAATTTTTTTTTTTTCGGTGGTGTGTTGTTGTCTGTGTGCAATGTTGAATGGCTGCCTTTTGGTCTAAATATTCAGCTATGATAATTCTAGTGATCTTTTCCAGTAACAAATTCTTGGTGTCAAAACTGTTGGCAATTGAATATCACATATTCATAGCTGTGTTTGACTAGTAACTTTGTTGATGCAGTCTTCTAAACACTTAATACGAATACCATCATGTCCAGCAATTTTCTTGACATTCCAACTGTTTACCATTCCATCTGTTTACCATTCCAACAATCTGATGACAGTTGCTGCTGACTACCCTTGCGTCTGCTTGTTCGTCTAGTGTTTTCGATGTTAACATCTTTAATTTCGCCCAAATTTCTTCCAATTTATTGATAAGGAAATTTACATTTGTTAAATGTGTTCTTAGAATTATTTCCATATATACAATATATCCACCGGAATATCTCAAGCTGTGTTTTTACGTTCGCAACTATTACCAGATTTCCTATCTTCCTTGTATAAATAAAAATATGGGATTGAATAAGTAATGATCGAGTTGCATCCCAATTCGAATCGTTAATTATTTAACAATAAATTCGCTATTTTAAAGGTTATATCCTTGTAGAATAATATTTTTTATTTAAACTAACCTGCCTGTCCATCCTTGTATATTTCCATAATATCTTACAAATTATTGAATTTTTGTATCACATTTTCTGTTCTAAATGTGACAACACATTTTTTTATCTACATATGGAGTTGCGGTTTAGTTTCCTTATGTTTTTTATTGTCGTCGTTGAATTCTTCCCGAGCCATACAGATATTTTATAATCGGGGCTATTTATTTTCCGATGTTGTATATACACATAGTAAATTAATTGGAGAATGATATTTGGATGGAATAATTCTCGCGTATTTTATTGCAATATTTGATAGTATTTCGGTATGAAAAATAAAATATTATAATCGACATTTATTAAGTAAATTAATTGGTGAATTATATTTGGATAATGTTTATTTCTCGAGTATTTTTTGATGCAATTATTGGTGGTGTTTCAGTGTGTAAAATAGTGATCTGGTTGATAAATATTATTCGTAGAGGATCGGTGTTTGAATATTGACAAAAATATATGGGTATGTATACGAACATTTTTTAAATATATATTTTTATTTCATTGCTATTGTTCATTCAAATTGAAACATTTGTACATTACATATTTATGCCGTAACATCAAATTTTTATTGGATTTTCTTGGTTGTTTTCTCTTAGAAAAAGTTTATGGCAAAGTACTGAAATTAATTTTAATACCAAAGTTTTTGAGTACCTGTCTTAGAAACAAGTTTATAACTATGTACTGAAATAAGTTTTGAAGTTAAAGCTATAAGTACCTGTCTTAGATTTGTTTGGTCCGCCTCTGTCTTAGAACAAATTATATAAAGGATCTTTATAGCCGTCATCACATTGCCAACTATCGAACCCTTTTCTTACATTCATCACTAAGTATAGTAATTAGTTTTAATACTAAAGTTTTTGACTACCTGTCTTAGAAAAGATTTGTTTGAATGACCTATTTAGATTTAGCTGTTTCAAGAATAGAATTACTTTGTACATTTTACTCTCATATCAACAATTCGTTGGGGGAAACATTCCGTGATATATGATTATGAGCTATCAGTGTGTTCGAATCCCTGTGATGTCTTTTTTTCCGCTACCTTTGGTTTTTTGTTTTGGTTGTGACTGTGTCTAATACCGTTCTCCAGCAACAAATTCTCAGCCTTTTCCTCTTGCATGAAATAAAATTGCTTTTAGTTTGTAGGAATAATAAATATAACAGCCTTTCGTTCCAACTTTTTTATAGAGCAACACTTGTAAGAAATATTTTTTTCTCTATATTGGCTTGTATGATGAGATACGACCAGCTGTGTGTTCGAATTTCAACATGTCGATTTAAGAAACCTGTAATAACTTATGCAGATTGTCAAGCGTTCCATCCCATTATTTTTTCAAAAGTTCTAGGCCTCTGAGGAAGCAAATTGTTACTACATTTCATACGCCTTCATTGTTATATCTTTTTTTGATATAAACGCTTTGATGAGCCTATGGTAATGACGTTTTCTAGCATTTATAAGGACATGTTATATATAAGTAAATATTTGCGACCCCCTTACACTTTCTCATTTCCTCTTCTCTACTTTTTGCAACGGATTTGTTTCAAACCATTTGTAACAACAGTTTCTAGCATTTGTAGTGACTTTGTTTAACCTCACCAGTCATTTCTACGGTTCCTGTCGTTTCTATGGCCCTAGCCTTTGTAACGGTTTCAAACATTTCTACCCTTTATAGTGGCTCCCACCATTTCTAGTATTTCTAACACCCATTTCTACGGCCCTACCCTTTGTAACGGTTTCAACCATTTCTAGCTTTTGTAGTGGCTTCAACCAGCCGTTTCTAAGTTTCTAGTTGTTTCTACGAGACATTTCCAGCTTTTGTAGTGGCTTCAACCATTTTACCAGTCATTTCTACTGGCCATTTCCAGCTTTTGTAGCGGCTCCAACCAGACGTTTCTACTGTCCCAGTCATTTTTACGAGACATTTCTAGCTTTTATAGTGGCTCAAACCATTCTACCAGGGATTTCTAAGTTTCAAGTCGTTTTTACGGGACATTTCTAGTTTTTGTAGTGGCTTCAACCATTCTACCAGCCATTTTTACTGTACCAGTCGTTTCTACGGTTCGTTTCTAGCTTTTGTTACGGCTTCAACCTTTTCCAACAGCGATTTCTAAGTTTCTACGGGCCATTTCCAGCTTTTGTAGTGGCTTCAACAAGACGTTTCTACTGTTCCAGTCGTTTTTATGAGCCGTTTCTAGCTTTTGTAGCGGCTCCAATCATTTCCTACAGCGATTTCTACTGTCCCAATCGTTTCTACGGGACATTTCTAGTTTTTGTAGTGGCTTCAACCATTTCCAACAGCTCTTTCTAAGTTTCTACGGGCCATTTCCAGCTTTTGTAGTGGCTTCAACCAGCCGTTTCTAAGTTTCTAGTCGTTTCTACGGGTCATTTCTAGCTTTTGTAGTGGCTCCAACCATTCTACCAGGGATTTCTAAGTTTGTAGTCGTTTCTACGGGACGTTTCTAGTTTTTGTAGCGGCTTCAACCATTCTACCAGGGATTTCTAGGTTTCTAGTCGTTTCTACGGGCCGTTTCTAGCTTTTGTAGTGGCTTCTACCAGACGTTTCTACTGTCCCAGTCATTTTTACGAGACGTTTCTAGTTTTTGTAGTGGCTCAACCATTGTAGCAGCCATTTCTACTGTACCAGTCGTTTCTACGGGACATTTCTAGATTTTGTAGCGGCTTCAACCATTCTACCAGGGATTTCTAAGTTTCTAGTCGTTTCTACGGGCCGTTTCTAGCTTTTGTAGCGGCTTCAACCAGCCGTTTCTAAGTTTCTAGTTGTTTCTACGGGACATTTCCAGCTTTTGTAGTGACTTCAACCATTCTACCAGCCATTTCTGCTATCCTAGTCGTTTCTACGGGACATTTCTAGTTTTTGTAGTGGCTTCAACCATTTCTACCAGTCGTTTCTACGGTTCCAGTCGTTTCTACGGGACGTTTCTAGCTTTTGTTACGGCTTCAACCATTTCCAACAGCAATTTCTAAGTTTCTACGGGCCATTTCCAGCTTTTGTAGTGGCTTCAACCATTTCCAACAGCAATTTCTAAGTTTCTACGGGCATTTCCTGCTTTTGTAGTGGCTTCAACCAGGCGTTTCTACTGTCCCAGTCATTTTTACGAGAAGGTTCTAGCATTTGTAGGGTCTTCAACCAGCCTTTTCTACTGTCCCAGTCGTTTCTACGGGACATTTTTAGCTTTTGTAGTGGTTCCAACCATTGTAGCAGCCTTTTCTACTGTACCAGTCGTTTCTACAGGTTGTTTTTAGCTTTTGAAGCGTTTCCAACAACTTCTAGCAGCGATTTCTAAGTTTCTACGGGCCATTTCCAGCTTTTGTAGTGGCTTCAACTATTCTACCTGCCTTTTCTACTGTACCAGTCATTTCTACGGGACATTTCTAGTTTTTGTAGTGGCTTCAACCATTGTAGCAGCCATTTCTACTGTCCCTGTCGTTTCTACGGTCTGTTTCTAGCTTTTGTTACGGCTTCAACCATTTCCAACAGCTATTTCTAAGTTTCTACGGGCCATTTCCAGCTTTTGTAGTGGCTTCAGCCATTCTACCAGCCATTTCTGCTATCCTAGTCGTTTCTACGGGTCATTTCTAGTTTTTGTAGTGGCTTCAACCATTTCCAACAGCGCTTTCTAAGTTTCTACGGGCCATTTCCAGCTTTTGTAGTGGCTTCAACCAGCCTTTTCTACTGTACCAGCCATTTCTACGGGACATTTCTAGTTTTTGTAGTGGCTTCAACCAGACGTTTCTACTGTCCCAGTGATTTTTACGAGACGTTTCTAGCTTTTGTAGTGGCTAAACCATTGTAGCATCCATTTCTACTGTACCAGTCGTTTCTACGGGACATTTCTAGTTTTTGTAGCGGCTTCAACCATTTCCAACAGCGCTTTCTAAGTTTCTACGGGCCATTTCCAGCTTTTGTAGTGGCTTCAACCATTTCTCCAACTGTATTCTTTCCGAATTACCCGCCACTGGATACAAAATCCAACAATTTAAGTCGCAATTATTATTCCTCATTTACGTATTTATTTTTTACAAACACATTATCTCTTCAATGAAAACCGCATCTACTTTTATAATTAACGATTTTGTTCACAATCAACCAGCCACTGCACTTTCAAACAGTGCTTGAGTTTCGCATGGTTATCAGTTCGCCAACATGCTATTGCGGTTTCGCTTATCTTTTGTCATTGCCTTTGTTGAATCTGAATTATTTTATTATTTGTAATGAAATGCTAACTACCAAATATTTGGGAACCTATTAATTATTTACGATGCATTTTCGGTACATTTTTTGCTTAAAATTGCCGAATTATCTATATTAGGAGATCTAACGCCCGGACTAGGCGCCCTCGTGGCCCTGGTTTATCTGACGAAAGCAGAGACTCGGACGAGTTGCCGCTCTCGCGCATATGATAATTTATTTCGTTGTTCAAACGTTTCGTTCATCCCATATGTTCTTAAGATGTATTTTGCTACTCGCGGCCAATGCACCCGGCTGTAATACACCCTGCAACAAGCACCCGACACGAGACAGTACGTTTCCCGAATGACGTCACGCACCCCCGACGGAAGCACCCAGCCGAAAGCCAGCGAATTCCCTACGCAACGCATACCACCGCTTTACGCCAACTACCGCTTTTCCGAACCCGCGCACCCCTACGACCACCCCGTTCCGCATTCCCTACGCCACGCGTTACGCCGGTCACCGCATTTCCGAACCCGCGCACCCCCGACCTACAACCGCCCCCGTTCCCAACCGAGACGCCCCGACGGAAGTCCTGACGCCTCCTCCCGGAAGTCCCGTTAGGTTAGCACCCTTGCCTTTAGGTGTCCTGACGCCTTCTCCCGTTAGGTTAGCACCCTTGCCGTTAGAGCTTGAGGTTAGTGACCCCGCCGACCACGTGGTTTTTTTCGCCAAGTGACCCCCTTACTACTTCTGTTTGTTCTTCACGGCGGCAAATTCATTAGTTTTTAAGACTGAAGGTCCATTGGATTTATAATAGAATACAATAATAAATAAAATAGAAAATTAGTTCAGCAGTTCAGCACTGACAGATAAACTCACAATTTAAACTGAAACAATTATACCATATATGGATTACTGCACTGTGGTTGCACTGTGGTTTGCATTAGTGTAATAGATAAATATCTTTTGAAGTATATTATTTTGAAACTTAATATGTTTCAATGTTGTGCAGTGGCGAATTGTAACATTTAAAAAATACAGATCAGTTGCAGAAGGACTAAAAATAAAATGAAAAGATATTAATAAATTATTCTCAAGAATCGCATAGATGTTTGTAAAGCACAATTTTTGAGATGATACATATTCGGGGTTATTATCGTGAAAACATTGTTGCCATAATTTTAAATTAGATAAAGGGAAAATAATCTACAGTTATTTCTTGAATGAAAAAGTAGCATTTATAGTCTTTCTACTGCATTAAACATTTGTGAGATTACACACTCAGTAATATAGAATTGCAGTCGTTTTAACATAAACTTCATATGTTCATTGCTGATATATTTAAATTAAATATTGTCAATAATTTTAATTCTCCTCCAATTTATATTCATTACTCATAGTGACACAACGAGAGAATGGTGGAAATAGCACAAAAATTAATATTAAATATTTGCCGATGTTTCGCATTTATTAATTGAAAGCTTCATCAGAACTTGCATTTATTGATTAATTGCCGAGGTAAAAAAAATAAGACATCGCAGGCATTTCTTAAAACAAATAAGCAGCGTACATTAGAAATCTTAAATATGTTTAGCGATTATGTAAAATGTAATAATTTTGTTTTCTTTATGTTAAGAACACGTTAAAACAAAATTATTACAATTTACACATTTCAGTCGACAAACATGTTTAAGATTTTCAGTATGCGCTGCTTTTTTGTCTTTAAAAAATTCTGCCATATTTTAATTTTTCATCACATGAATTAATGGGTAAATGATGAAGCTTTCAATTAATGAAAACGTAGGCAAGCATTCAATAGCCAACTATTCCAACCATTCTCCTATCACATTTATATTAAGGATACTAAGTTCATCTTAAATTCAATAAAATTGTTTCTGCTATTTATAAGGTCATTTTTATTAATTGGTGGTACACTGCCAATATTTATTGAAACAAATTACTTACCTGAATACTTGTTGACAAAGGGTGTTCTTTTCTGCCTGTTAGCCTAGTTAGTTATCGATCTTCAAATTATAATATCTTGTTATTTTTAGCAATATTTTTATGGAATTTTGGTAACAGCTATTTGAAGATACTCTGAATCCAAGGGCTTAATAATTAATCTCTTTAATTTAAATATTGATAATAAAAATTCTCTACAAAGAATCTTATGTCTTGAAAATTACATTAAATGTTTCAAATTTTGTCCTGAAAGAGTTACCTTATTATTTGTTTCTTCAAAAAATAGTTTTAATCACTCAAATTTTACAGTCGTGTTTTTCATACACAGATCGAAACTTTTCTAGATTAATAATGGAGTTTGTATTAAAAGTTATAATATGGCGATATAATTCCGGATTATATTGCCAGGTAACACAATAGAAAAATAGATAAATCAACTAAAGATTACCCACACTCTTTCCTTATTTTTTTATTCTTTTTATTTATTTGTATCAGCATTGTTATAGAATTTATACAACTCCGTCCCTGGCGAAAACAACATAAAGCATTATTCGTCCCAATTAAACATAGCGATTGATGTTATATAGTTAATAGTAAAAAAAAAGAAAAACTAGCAGTTTCGGATGGAAAAAAAAACTGTGAGCCTAGACGCTGAGCGAACAAAGGTAGAACGACCAGAAAATTCTTCGTATGCTATGTAAAGCAATATTAATTTCAGTAGAGTTAGTTAGTTTGTGCATTCAGCATATCTATTGTTGTGATTTCGATGTTATTGTATAGAATCAGCTCTTGGAGATATTTGATGTTTCACGTCTAAATAAAAGTTCTAGAAAGTGCGGTCAATATTATTTTTTAATTAATTGAACCCACGGAGTTTATAACAGTATGTACAATTTATTTTTAGCAACAACAGCAGCAGTAATCGCTGAATGATACACGAAAGATACCATATTTAAGGACGAATGGAAAATATACTTACAACAACCAATTATAAACAGTACACTATAAATTGGGTATATTATTATGACCACTTATACGAATCTGTACCAAAATTGGGAAGATTACGTAAGGCAAAACCAGTTTTACTTTCGCGATGGTCGGGGTACACGGGAGGCACTGATCATATACATATGAGAATCATCAAAAAGACCAAACTGATAACGTAAGAGTAGACAACTATTTGACAGAAGCAATTCCAATAGAACGTGAAGTGCGTCAACTATTTATAATATACCAGACGGTATTTAATATTTACTGAAACTAGCTTTACAAGAATTCGATGAAGGCCTGCTAATTAACAGCGAACGTGGAACAATATGAGCACATGAGGCAAAAATATTCGCAAATAGTCTGCAAGGCTTAGCAGCACTAATGACACATAAGTGAAATCAGTAAATATTACAAATAAACAAGACAATATATGGTTATCAGCAACCATACAATACTAAATACACCACTAACCATCAAACCAGAGTTGAACGATTTGAAAGTTATATATACCTAAGGTATATCAAATTTCAGAGCACGATTATTAAGAATATGTACCTTCTCCTCAGAAGCCCTGATCTGCGGCTGAAAAGCAGGGTTTTCATATTGCCGTACTACAGTTTATCGGTCCTGCTCTACAAAGTAGTGGCTTGAACGTTCTGAAATGCAAAGTTATCACAACAATTGAAGACCAAGGTCAAATTATGGGGAACGAAAAAAGAAAGTACAGTGTTGGACAAGAGAAAACCAAAGTTCGATATGGCTAAGACTGAATTGTTTCGCGCAGCCGCCAACAATCTAAAAATAGCCTTAAAGGTCGTCAGCATTCATAAGGAATAGGCACCACAGGAACACACCTTGAGTTGAATAACTTATTATTGATACAAACGGTAACAGGACTCGCTGGGAACCATAAGGTCTCAATTTTGCTTGATTCTAAGTAATGTATACAAGGGGTGCAATCCTACAAAAGAATTCGGTAAGTGTTGAATAGTTTGAAATACGAAAACTGACAAGAGATTCAAAGAACGGATGCTAGACAGATTCACTGCTATACATAACATAATTAAGAAATTAGTTAATTAAACAGGTAATACACTCTGAAACTAGCGTACCAAAACAGTTAAATTTAATAATAAATTGCTCACGAGAACGTATTAAAGTAGTATGACCGTGTAAACAGATTCACCTGAAAACTGTAACAGGGGCAGAACCTAAATAAACGGTTGCACTAATACATAACCAAGACGAAGTACAGATCCACTCTCAGGTAAAATGGGCGCTCTGGAAAAATAAAACGATTGGCAAATTTGAAAGACGTATGACAAGAAAGGCAAGTTACTTTCAAATTACATTTTCAAACTTTCTATAAAAGACCGAATATGGTCTCTCATATTCAAATTTCTTTATTAAATGGATCGAATATATAATGGAGATTACTGGCCAAAATTAAGCAAAATATTTACATTCAGTTCATTCATCAGATTGGTTCAGTTTGTAATAAGAGCTTAACATATCTAAGAAAGAAGACGATTTGTTAATGTTAATATACGAATACGCTTGCTCGGCGATGAGTTGAAGAGTTATGAAAAGATTTCTGGGTAACTCTTGGATAAGAGGTTATACAGACCTCATAATTGTCTCAACGGCCTGAAGGAAAATCTCCAAAGAATTTGGAATTTTGAAAAAACTTTCCCGTGGGATAATGACCTTTTTGACTTTAGTTAAAGGTAGTACATGTTACTCAGTCTGTTTCTCTAGTGGTGCCACTGTTGTTAATACTTTCTTAGCCTGGAATTTGCAAAAACCTATTCACTTTGTATAAATAATCCTTGGTGTTTAGAATAACGGTCGCGTTGCCTTTATTCACAGGAAGAATGAGTATGTCCTCTTTATCAGGAAGTTGTTTCATTTTACATCTTTCACTGTAAGTTAAAATCGATTCGAGTATCTTCAGGTTCAATACCAGAGAGTCCAGCCATAGCTACCTCAACTTGGGAAATAATTCTCCGGGTTGGGTTATTTTTTGGAATAACTGAGAATTTGAAGCCATTTGATAGTAATTGTAAGTAAACAAATGGAATCTAACAGACAGTCTAAAAAGTTGTGTTTAGTTGCCTGAGAGATTGAAATCATCTTAGGTTCCTGTTTTGTTATGACTTGAGCAGTTCATGTTTTTGAGGGGCTGTTTGTATTGGACCAGGTGTTGGGATTACCGGTAGAAAGGAGATTAACAGTGTCCCAAAGATTAGGGTGGTGGTTCTCTAATGAAGAGGAATAAGTATGAAATATATTTTGGTTGATTTGATCGACTTCTCATCTGAGACTAGCAACAGAATTTTGTTAACAAAGCGACACTTGCTGTGTTAAGAAACATTATTTTTGAGAATTAAGTGGAAATACTAAATCAGATACGCACATACATTAATGTAATGGGCCGCAAAGGTAAAAAGATTAATTAACTTGTTAGATTAACCATTTAAATATATGTATTTAAGTTATGATTGTAGAAAAACGAATTACTTTGTTTTATATCACTAAGTTATTTATTTTTTAATAAATAAACATAAAAACCGTGACTAGTTTCGACAATACTATGTCATTCTCAAACGGAAACAAATTCATGAATGACGACAAAACATTTTGAAACAGACCGAAAGGGTCTTGTCTACAACAGTAGGTATGTGTTAAATTCTCGGAAGGATTACATAAATATGGCATTTTTGTGTATAAGTATATTGCATAGAAACAAAGTGGTAAACTCATTAAGAAAATTTAAATATATCATTTTTGATTATTAGTTATTAAAAATTTCAAATAGGATGCTATTTTTAAAATCTACCTGCTCGTTAAGTAGTAAATTGCAAGAAACGGAATTATTATGGCTTTTGTAAATTTCTATGTTCTCAAGTGTTTCAATAAATGGCTTAAAATTGTTATAGTGAATGATCTCTGTTTCTTGTAATTTAGGAAATGTATGCCATGTAGTAAGAAAATGATTTGCAAATGTTGAATCAGTTTTATTTAATCTAAAGGAACGTAAGTGTTCAAGATATCGAATATTGAAATTTCTACAGGTCATACCAAGGTAAAAGGTATTGCACTCTGAACATTTTAGTTTGTATACTCCAGATTTTAAGAACTTATCACTTATTTTATCTTTGGCGTTAAAAATATGATTTGACAATTTTGATTGGGATCTAAAACTAACTTTAATATTATGCTTTGACAAAAGTTTCGCTATTCTCTCACTTGTGGTTCCAAAATAAGTAAGGCTAACGTATTTAAATTGAACATTGTTATCTTTGATTTTTGGATAGATTAAATTTTGCGCAATTTGACCCTCTTTCCGGGAAATAAGTTTATTAATTATCTTATGGTTATAGCCGTTATTAATGGCTATGGTCTTTATGGTATTCAGTTCGTTATTTAGGTCGGTTTTGGAAAGGGGTAATGTAAGAGCTTTATGTATCATCGATTTGTATGCTGCTAGTTTGTGTGAGTGTGGACTAAAAGATGAATTTGGTATAGTAGTGTCTGTAAATGTTGGCTTTCTGAATACATTGAACGTGTTTTTATTATGTTTATTGGTGAGGGTGAGATCTAGATAATGGATAGATGAGTAACTTTCAGTTTCCAGAGTAAACTTGATGTGACGATGTAAATTATTAAGGAATGATACGAAAGTGTTAAGTTGTCTCTTTGTGCCTGTAAAGTAAGCTAAAATGTCGTCGACATACCTATACCAGAATAAAATATGTTTTTGCTAAGCTCAGAGGACATTATGTTTTTTTCTAAATGAGACATGAAAATATCAGCCAGTAATGGGCTAAGAGGTGAACCCATTGCCAAACCTGATTTTTGCTCATACAATTTATTATTGAATGTACAATAATTTTGGCTCAGGCACAATTCAAAGGCATTTTTCATGTCCATTTGTACTATGGGATTGAGTCTGGAGTTATTAAGGATGTCGGATATTAAGGATAGACATTCTTTGGGTGGAATACTCGGAAACATGTTCGATACGTCAAATGATACTAGAATACCATTCCACGAGATATTATGTTTTTGAATTGATTTTGTAAGTTCTATAGAATTACTTATAGCAAACTGTGGTTTAAAATTAGGCGTCTGAACTGTGAGTTTAATTTCATTGCTAGGTTTCTAATAGGTGTATTTATAAAAGAGACTACAGGACGAATTGGAGCATTGTCTTTGTGATTTTTGATAAGTCCATAAAGTTTAGGGGGTGAGGGATTTTTGATAGTTAATCTATGTTTCTCGTAATTATTGATAAAGGACGGATTATCATTTAAAAAGGATTTTATTTTCTTTTGAATGTCGTTTGTTGGGTCTTTTTTAATTTCTTTAAGGTCTGATTCTATGAAAGTGGACATCTTATCTTGATAGTCTTTTGTCGGAATGATAACTATTGCATTTGACTTATCGGCTTTGGTAACGGTGAGATTATTGTCTTTAATTTTCTTTTGAACTGATTTTAATAATGATCTGTTAGTATTGCTCTGTGGTATTTTAGCGGGAGTTATAGATTTTAGGATTTTAAATTCGGTGTGATTGGAGTTATTAATGTTTTTTAGAGCATATTCTACTTCTGATACGACAGTTTCAGCATAGGATTTGGTATCAAAAAGGGTGTAAATTTGGGGTCATTACTTAATAATTTCTGTTCTTGTATACTAAAAGGGATATTTGAATAATTGACTACTCTGTCACTAAATTTGAAACTTTGAGATTGAATAGGAAGAATAGCATTTTTTTGATTTTTATTATCTAGAAGTTTTTTAATTTTCTTGGACCGAGTAAGATATTTTTGATGAATAAATGAGCTAACAATGTCTTTTACTTTATCTATGAAGAGGTCAAATTCAATGGGGTGGAGTTTGTAAGAAATTTCAGAGTACAGTACCTTTCAATATTGAGCTATGACTGATCTTTTCCGATATAAATTCTTGTTTTCTTCTTTAAGCCATAGGGTTTCTGCTTTTTGTACAATTTTTGATGCTGTTGGTGACTTGGAACTGGTCTTCAAACGGATGTAGTCTGGTGTGATGTGGAGTTTCAAGCATTGTGAGTTAAACCAAATATTTTGGCTAGTTGTTTGTCGTTTTTTCATCAATTTGAGGAATTGTCTGGCTTGGAAAGGACCCTTTCGGTCTGTTTCAAAATGTTTTGTCGTCATTCATGAATTTGTTTCCGTTTGAAAATGACATAGTATTGTCGAAACTAGTCACGGTTTTTATGTTTATTTATTGATTAAAAAATAAATAAATTAGTGATATAAAACAAAGTAATTCGTTTTTCTACAATCATAATGATAGTATATCACAAAGTAATGGCTTCCACCATCAACTAAATGTATTTAAATTTTTACAAGATGAATCACGTACACCTATTTTCATGCAAACTTAGTTGCAAAGAAATTTTAAGTGTTCTAGGTAATTAATTCGATTCAAAAAACGCTGGAGGATAATTTTGTGGAGATCTAATAAAAGCAACTAGAGTAGTCAAAAAATTTTAATTATCAGAATTTCACTTTGGCGCAATTTCTTCAAACTTTGCAAATGAATTCAAGCATAATACCAGATAATGGTAGTATAATACCAGTAAATGGTAGTACAAAATTGTTGAAATTAACTTTTCAATAAACAAAATATTTAAATTTTCTAGTTCTGAATCTAGTTCTGAATTACAATCTGAATGATGGCACCTAGTGATGGTGGTGATCACAAAGTTTTTGCGTGGGTTGAAAAGATTTTATATGTTTTTTAGGGTTCCATATATACAATATACGGATACCCTTATAATATCACTCTGGATTTCTCACTCTTTCACATCACAGCAATTTTCTCCTAAACTACTGGACGGAAAAGGTTGAAATTTGATAATAGTGTAGTTTTTGGTGACCTGTTCAGTAATACATATACATACAAATGAAGAAATGAAGAAATTTTGATTTTAAGGGTACTTCTGGGGGAAAAACTAACGAAATCGACCGACCGCCCCCCCCCCCTTATCTCCGAAACTATAACAGGTAAAATTTTGAAACAATTAAAAATATGAATTTTACCGGAAAAATAAAGATAAACTTCTGCTAATAATTTTGGGGGCAAATGAATATAAAATTAAAATTATTTCTAACACATCATGTAATATATCAAATAAATCATTATGGCGAAAAAAATATATTTTTTATATATTTAAAATAAATTATTTTAAAGATATTAAGAAAAATCTAAAAAAATTATCCATTGTCATATCTTATCTCTGAAACTACAAGCCATAAAATTTTGAAAAAAATTAGAGTTATAGAAAATGACCTGAATTTTACCGGAAAAATAAGGAAAAATCGCTAATATTAATTTTAGGGGACAAATTACAAAACTTAACGGAAAATATAAAATTCAATTCATGTTATATATCAAATGAAAGCACTCATTATGACAAAAGAGATATATTTTTTCAGATTTTTAAATTAAATTATTTTAAAGATATTGTTACGAAATTTACCCAAAGCCGACTCTGTCATTTCAGCATGACAACAAACGCTTTAAGATAAAAAAATACGATTTTCGAAAAGACTCGGCAGCGGAAGGAGCGATGATGATTTCTACTGGAGAATTCGACGGTGATTATAAAAGAAGAACGCCACGATCGCAGTTCAGTGATACCGCGACGACTAGCATATATGGGATTGTTATTGTATTCGAATCAGCTGTTTAAATGTAAATAAAGTTCTAGAAATGTCAAAGTGAATATTAGTTTTATAATTTTTAAATTGAACCCACGAAGTATATTGCAATATTAACAAAAATATAAAACTGTTTACCCATTCCCACTGTCTTATCTCCGAAACTATAAGCTACAAAATTAAAAAAAATAGATTTATCGGACCTGACCTGAATTTTACCTGAAAAATAAGGAGAAATCTCTAATATTAATTTTGGGGGGCAAATTACAGAATTAAATGAAAGATATAAAATTAAAATTGTTTCAAACGCATCACGTAATACATCTAATCAAAGAGCTCATTATGAAAAATACACACATTTTTTTCATGTTTTTAAATTAAATTATTTAAAATATATTAACAAAAATATAAAAAATTACTCATTCCCCCTTTATCTCCAAAACTTTAAGATGTAACTTTTGAAAAATAATTAGGGATATAGGACCTCACCTGAAATTTACTGAACAAATAAGGAGAAACCCTTAATATTAATTTTAGGGGGCAAATTAGAGCATTAAATGGCAAACATGATATTAAAATTATTAAAAGGCTTATTATGACGAATACAAATATATTTTTTTCATATTTTTAAAATGAATATTTTAAAATATGTTATTTTCCAAACCATTTTTTTGTTTACAGATAATATACGAAGAAATCTTTAATATTAATTTTGGGGGAGAAATTATAGAATTAAACGGAAAATAAAAAAAATATTTTTTAACGCACCATGCAATAAATCAAATTAAAGGCCTCATTATGAGGAAAACAAATATATATTTTTCATATTTTTAAAATTTATTGTTTACAAGATATTGACAAAAATATATAAAAGAACTCTCATTTCTCCATTATTTCCAAAAAATCATACTACCTAAAGTTTTGAAACTAGTTAGGGGTATTAGGGCTCATTTGAAATTTATAAGAAAAATTAGTAGAAAAACCCCATTTTAATTTTAGGGACAAATTATAGAATTAAATAGATAATAAAAATTAAATTTTTAAACGCATCTTGTAATATATCAAATAAAAGGCTCATTGTGTGAATTACAAATATATCATACTTTTAAATAATTTGTTTAAAAGATATTAACAAAAATATTAAACATCGACTTAATTACCACTTTAGAAACTACACTATCTAAAATTTTGAAAATTATATTTTATTTGTGTTTTTAAATAACTTGTGTAAAAGATTTAATAATTCATTACTTAAAACTTATTTTCCCCTTTATCTTGCAAACTACTAAGCCTAAAATTTAGACAGTAGATTATAAAAGGCTTTGCTGAACATTTATTAGTAATATAAAACTCTAATGTTAATTTGCGGGCCATATTAAAAAATTAAATATATATTTTTATCAAAATCAAAAAAATTATGTGCGGAAAATAAAATTGTTTATTTTTTATAAATTCAAAACGCTACTTCTAAAAGCTATTAGGGTAAATATAAGAAAATACACTCAATCCTTGCTTGTCTGAAACTGGAATATTAGAATCTTGAAGGTGGTAAGGAACCCTTGGAATGCGAGTCCACCTGGCACTTGACCAAATTATTTCAATAATTGAACCTCCACTTTAGAATTGCGCTTAACTAATTATACTAGAACAACTTTACCTCTTTGCAAATGTAACCATTTAAAATAATTTGGATCACATTGTATATTCGTATTAATATTTTCAAGTCAAAAGGTTTTCTTTTCTCCATAATTCTTGGGCCCAAGTGGTTAACAAAATAGTAGTATGCTGTGAGAATGGCTATTGGTTTAAACGGCGATGACATAAAAAGTAGTCCGAATTCTACAGGTCGCGGATCTGAAATAGTAAACAAATATTAGTTATTCAGAAATAACTAGCTAACATACCATATAATATAGAATAAATACATTGAAAACAAAACAAAAACAGACTTAAAAAACTAAAGTAACTTACCAAACAAAGCAAAAAATAATATAAGTTGAATTCATAAATATACAATGAACAAAATTATTTTTTTCAACTTAGTTCCGACTTCAGGAAAAATATTGAATTGTTGCAGAAAAAATAATATCTTTGATTTTCAGTTAAATTACATTTGTGTATTTTGTTTATTAAAAATGTATTTATTTTACAATATTTATTGTTTTAATGATTTAGGTGTATGCAGCTTTCAGGTCTAATTAACTTTTTCGATATTACCAAAAAAGTATTTTACTTCTAACAACATTTAAGATTTTGACCATCCCCGTTTGATGTCGCATGCAATAGGAAACTTGTTTTCTAAATATTTATATAAAATAGGAATGTGTGCATATGGTTCCAATTTAGATGAACCAAGTGTATTGTAGCCAAATTGCAAATCTACATCTATTTTAGCCATCTTAATTAAAAAAATAGACATTGTTCCTAGAATTCTGACACTTCTTTTATCATGAAACACGCTTACAACTTAGATTTCTGTATAAGAAACATGCACCAGGTTATATACCAAGAGTGTCTTCGTTTATGGAAAATCAACAAATTGTAAATAAACAAATATTACATAACCCAATTGTACAACATCCGGACAAAAATTGCCTTTCGTTTAAATAAACATTTTAGTTCTGTGTTTGCGGTATTTTAAATTAGAGATTTGACGTACGTCAGAATTCAGAACATCACAAAAGATGGAAACGTTAGCAGCTATGCCTACCAGTTATCAACTTGCCATTGAATTTGTTTGGTAACCAAGCTCATATTATAAAATACTCAAATATTTTACATTAACACTGAATAATATTTGAGTTTAGAGTACATAGCCTATTTCTAAATTTCTTTATATCGGACTTAAAGTATATGCTTTTGGAGGTTACGTGCAATGCACATTAATAACCTTAGAACATATAATTCTAGAGGAAGTCTACAGTGCACAAATATCGTAGCAAAACCAGAAAGAGAGGGCAATAGAGAGACTAACAAGCTATTTCACTAGGTGGGTAGAAACAGCCAATGGACTACACGCTGTTTTCAGATCCTAATCGAGTGAAATAGCTTCTTACTCTCTCTAGTGCCCTGTCTGATTATTGTTGGCACGATATTTGTGCATTGTAGGCTACCCCCAGAAGTATAAGCTCTAAGCTAGTAACAAGCATTATACTTTAAGAGCGTAGAAAAAAATATCGTTTTGTGATATTAGGTATTGACAAGAAATGCTTTGAATCTGAAACCAAACGAAAAGTTTGTTTCCAGGTGTGTGTCTCTCTTTGTATGTGAAATTTACTATTTATGAAATCATGTTTGAGTCCCATTTCAATTTAAATTCTTTTTTTTGCCGATATTATCCAAAATTATAATAAATATTTCATATGATTTAAATTATTTTAGTTAATTAAATCAAAGGTTGTTTTAGAATGTCATCATCTCAGGAAGAATATGTTTAAGTACATATTTGTAACTTCGTGAAATTTCGAATTACAGAGCGAAGCTTGATTCCGTTTTCATTATTCAAGATTGTTCTGAAACAGATACTTGTTTTAATACATATGAGATTAAGCTACATTACAGCAACTATTTTGCAAAATAGTCTAGAGGTTCTTTGATATTTAATAAATATCTACATAAATAATGTTCGCATAATTTAATCTGTTATAATAAAAGTGATTTGGTTATGAAGTGTAAAACTATTAAATAGGTAAATTATGTTGAAAGTTCTGTAATTTAACAAATGTTATGTTTTAATTTCAATTAACTCACTCTTCATATCCTTGTATGCAGTTATATTTAAAGTAAGAACTAAATTACACATGAGTATTAATACCTGAATCGTAACACACTAGTGACAATTATTTTAATTTTCCTGAAATTACTTTGAATGGCAGAAAAAAGAGAAACAGAGACGGGAGGCATACTTCGTAAAAAGCTTTCCCTTCCATCATTTAGTCTCAAATGGCTGTTTTTTATTTAAATTTGTTGTTGCTTCTGTCATTTTGATAATAATTGTATCCATTCATTTGGAGTAAAAGCATTTATATCGACGGCATTTTTAAATATAAGGTTTTGTGGATGCGAACATGATAGCCGAGTTTGTTCCAAAACGTCTTTGGTCGCAGATTAGTATTTTGTGTGTGTATCATGTTCAATCATCCCGAAAAATTTATTCTTCTTCGTTCGAGGCTCTATTATATTTCTATAGAAACTTAATACAGTATTATAATATATAATAATAATATTATTCTTTATATTGGCAATCCAAGATCAAGTAATTTCAACTAAGAACTAACCTATAGTACATCGTAAAAGACCCTTCTATCAACAACGACCGATGCAGATTTGGTTGCCAAACATCTGAATCTATACAGCATATCACAGGAGATTGCCAAGCGTTCACTTGCAACTGAATACAAAGAACGACACTATTCTGTGGCAAAAATACTGCACCAGGAACTAGCGCTTCAACTTGAGCTATCACAGTCGGTAAGAACACCCTATTATATATACAAACCAGAATCTATTTTAGAAAATAACAACTACAAGCTATACTGGGACCGGACGATATTGACCGATCGGACTGTTGCTCACAATAGACCACATATAGTTTTGGTAGTTAAAGTCTCTAGAAAAACAACCTTAATTGACATAACAATCCCTAACAACAATAATATGAATATTAAGCAGGCTGAAATAATAGCCAAATATACGGATTTAGAATTTCAAATACAGAAACAATGGGACATGAACAACACTCGAACGGTACCAATTGTTATGTCAACAACAGGAGTAGTCCCAAAACATCTATTAAACTATTTGAAATACCTCGTTCTGAACAAACATCTTTACCAACTGATGCAAAAAGCCTATGTGTGCCTTATAGGGAGTGTGATGCCATACATTGTATGGTGAAGTCGAGAGGAAATATTCTTTATTGTCATAAATCAATCACAGACATAGCAACGTCATTGACATAATTAAATATTTTTTAAAAATAAACTCCTATTATTAGAAAATTTGCCAAAAGTAAATGTTGAAGAAATACCACCACTCGAAAAACTATAATAAAATATTTAACTCAAAGCACCTAAACTGATTTCTTTTTAAATTAGTCTCAAAGACTGCTCATTTTAAAAAATTAAATTATCGTTGTTTAGTGGTCTTTTGAGCTCTTTATCTCCTGTACTATTCAAAAGTACATTATAATCGTTTCTTTATGAATATAATGTTATTAAAACTGTTTTCTTAAAATATATGCTACAAAACTTAATGGCCAACCAAAATTTTGCTAAGATAATTCACTACGAAAACTCACTCCAAGGGCCCACCTATCAAATATACTCCTCTCCTCATAAACCTTTCTGACCGTTACCTTAATTTGAATTCCAAAACTATCTCGGATGTACATGTTACCACATTAATGTTCTTCGAGAGACAACACTCAACTATATTTACTGTAATTATTTTGGTACGAACACCTTAATAAGTTTTAAATTTACTAGTAGTACTTCAACATTTTATATAGCACATTGTCCTTGAAATTCCATTACATTGACGTCGAAATATAATGCAAGACTCCCTTTTGTTAATCGTACAAATAAATTAAAAACGAGCGTATAGTCATTGACACATAATAACAATATATTTATGGAAATGTAAAAAGTAGCCTACAAAACAGTGACTGACAGATTTTAGTTATATTCACACTTTCATTAGTCAAAGGTTGGTAAGGTTAATGGAGCTTTAAATTCGTAAAGAGCAATGATAACACAATTTAATTTTGAAAACCGTGAATATTGTACAAATTGAAACCGAATTATAGGTTATTTTCTGTTATTTAATAATAGGTACAAAACAAATAAAGTTTCTGGAAACGTAACAGTAATATTGGTATACCCCAAAATCATATTCTATAGTCAAAATATACCCCTCGATAGTGATCAAATTTCTATAATTGTTTTATAATCCCTGATAGAGAAATCGCAACACCCAGGAGATGTTTAAATTTAAGATCTTTCTGTAAAACATTGACGCTATAGTAAGAAGTAAGGGATTAAAATTTATAAAGATTGGTGATTCTTTTTTCATGTAAACTTTTTTTATTAATATTGTAGCGTTTTTTGCATTTTTTCAAATTTACAAGAAACAAACTGTTTGAATGGATCCAAAATCGATGTTTAGTAATGTTAGAATGCCTAGAGTTCATGTACGCCGAATGTATCGCCAGCTATGTGAATTTGAAACAGATCGAATAATTGATCCCTCGATCTTTCGACCACAGAACACGTTCGGTATATGATGGGAAGAATGCTCGGAAATTTACCTCAGCCCCCACGGACTTTGGAGCTTCTAAGACATAAGGGACAGGTTGCTTGGGATAATGATCTTGAAAAATAAATAGACTACCTTATTGAATGAATGCCAAGATGTGTTGAGGAGTGTATATGTAGATAACCATGGTGAACAAACACATTGTTAAAAACTTTTATAAAAAAACTTAAACTCCTTCGTATTTTATATTCAAAGTTTAATTATTTACTTCTTACTATAGCATTTATGTATTAACAAAATAATATTAAATTTAAACATCTCCCTCTGGGTGATGCAATTTTTTTGTCAGTAACCTTTAAGGAAAATCTGAATCAGTATCTAAATTTTTCTATTATAAACAAAAAAGATAGTTTATTAAAATATGCACGCTTTTCATCCCTCAATTCTACTGCTCGAATAGCCATATCTCTCTCTTTCGGGATGAACTTCGGTTTCCGTAAAAAAATGTAGTTTCCTCAAAGTGCAACTTTGACACCAGCCTTCCTGGGCGTCAGATACACTGGAGTCCATACCATATTTGTATTTACCGACTCCAAAAATCTCAGAGTAACAAATTGGACTCATTTCCATCATTATTTGCCAAGTTCTCGGTTCATCTTAGCCCTACTGTCCACGTAGCGTCGCTCCATACGCATCCTTTCGCCATTTTCCTCTTACGGTACGCTTGAATCTTGGATATGAAATAAACGGAACTGTGTCCACGAGATGGCAAAGTCGCATTTCCGCAGTGGTGGTGTGCAATCGTCATGAAGCTTGAACGGCAACGTTTTATTACTTCAAGCGTTTTGCAAGACACATGACATGTGCCTATTCATAATGGCGACTTCAGCAGCAATATTTGTCCAAATAGAGCCGCAATACAAAGTTTTCTACAGATTTAGCTGAACTGCAGGACATCGAAAACTTTTAATATGTATTTTATAATACTCAAATATGTATGACTATTAAAATTAATAAATAAAATGAAATTTGATACATTTTACTTTGATACATTCTTTATATTTCTATTTTCTATATCACGATCAAAAGGACATCGTTCATAATACTGTTTGCAAATCTTGCCTGAAAGGTAAATACCGAACCTTTCTTCTGTTATAAGATACTCTTGCATAACAGTATGGTGTTTTTATGTTAATAACAATAGGAACTAAATTCCTGTATCCTCATTATGTGAATAATAAAATTATCCCCTCACACTCACTTGCAGCAACAAACAACTAGAATAATTTTGTTTTCGATATATGGATGAAGCCAATATGTGTATTTCGTCGTATTCTAAGATACAAATGACGCTACGTGAACAGTAAGCCTAACTGCACAAAAAATCATTGATGCTTTATTTCAATATCTATTAAAATAATTAAAAGTGAGTCTCAAAAGTTATTTGAAGCGAGAGATATGAACAAGGTGTATGCTGTCCTAAAATTTAAGCACCTAAATGTTTAAGAAATATTATTAGTTGACCTCACTTTAAAAAGTAGATTCCCAGTCATGGAAATCTGGAAACAGCAAGCAGCTGTAACCGAACACAAAAATTTAACTATTTTCATTTTATTTTTGACTCTTCTTATTGACCTGAGACTGGAATATTCATACATCATCATCATTTAACACGAACAAACAGAATTATGCAAAACTAAACAAAACATGGAAATATACTGATTTTCTTACCTGCTACTTCTGTGAATAACCAATTATAACCAAGGTATAATTGTTTTATAAGATAAGCCATTTCCAAAATATCTATTCACTCACTACTAATAGTGACTGACAGTCAGATCCGATCGATTTAACTCAACAATATGTAATGGCAGATCGGAATGTAGCTTGTAATAAATTAAAATAATTTACCATAAAATTCCGAAATCAATGGTTAACAAAGTGAACTACAAATACTTTTGACCGATTTTTGGTTGAACACGAAAGGTTTCTGGGGTCAGTCAAATAGTATGCATACTTGAAATTTCAATTAAGCTGGCAATGAATAGTTATCCATATTTATGTAAAAAATGTAGTTGTTTATTGCGGCAGCAGTAACAAACTAAACCAGCTGTGGCAACAAGGGCAAATCCAATATTGTTTTGTCAACGTATTGTAAACTCTACATATACTTTTAAGTCTCGGGGACAAAAGCAATATGAGTGACAACATTGGTTGTTTTCTATGTTACTTCGACTCTTCAACAACTAGTAAGTTTCTCATTTCACGAACCCGAAAATCTCGAAGGCTTAATAAATATTTACGTGATACAGGCCACTTTAGCTTGTCGAGTAAAAAAAACACTAATAGATTTTTTTAAATTCTGGTATATCTGGACATGGGCCACTATTTGTCTATTATTCGTCTCTATGTTCGAAAGGGTTTTTTCACATTCTACGAGCTTTCATTGAGAATTGTCCAGTAGCCGTATTCTGTAACTCGTTATGATCGGAACGAAACGGAACGTAATAAGTTTGTTCGTAGGGACCAGGGTTGCCAATAATTCCAACAGATTGCTGCCGAGATTGCTGATTCGCTGAAAACTTTTCAAGTTGTTGACAACTAGTCGCTTCGAACGGACCATATGTCATTATAACGAAAAGAATATTTCTGGTTCACAAAACACTCAATAATTTAATGTTAACGACTTACAGAATTATAATTCAAATTTGTTCTGTAAGCTTTAGGAATTACTTTCGTCGACCTCTGGCAATACTTTGCTTTTTATGTCACTCTTATATTATTCGTCAATTGTTGCATAAGACTTGAGGTCTGTATGTTTGAATTGGTATATTACATATGCCAAATACTCACGCATAACGCAGATGTATAGCTACCCCTTTGTTTGAATGCCATGTTGAATTTCCCAGCCCAGTGTCTTAAAACTTAAACATAAACATAAATTTATTCAACTCGTTAAATACAATTACAATTTATAAATAAAAGATTTGTATGTATAGATAAGTAATTTAACAAGTAAATAACAAGTAAGTAAATACTACAAATCTAGTGAGAAAGACAATTGCCTAAGAAGAAACTTCTTGTATGCAATTATACCTTCTCAAAAAAGAAAAGCTGACAATGGTACAATTTTGACGAGTGGGATAGTAGCGTAGGAGATTTGATATATTAGACAAAAGAATTGTATTAATTAAAAATTTTACTGAAACTTGTAGGGTTATTAACTAAATAGTTTTTCAATTTAATACTAATTTTTTTTTCGTACACTGATAATTTTTTATATTAGTTAGTAATTTATTGTATAAAATAGGGCCATAATAAGTAACCAATCTTTGACGAAAATAGTTAGCCATATAAAGAACGGGTAAGTTATTTAATATTGATGATGTGGTAACATAATTATAAATTTTTATTTAAATTATTTACCAGAGCAAATACCGCATCTCCTGTACTTTTGTTCTATCTAAAACCAAATTGATTATTATAAAGTAATGATTGCGATTCTAAGAAGTTTATTATTCTTTCATTTAAACATTTTTAAAGATTTTTGCGAATTTTTTGATGACAGATATAGGTTGATAATTATTAATTTTAAGTTTATTGCCCGATTTAAAAATAGATGTGACAATAGTAGTTTTCTAATCAGGTGGAATAGTAAACGATGTAAATGAAAGATTAATAATATGCACTAACATGGGCGGATCCAAGGGTGGGGGGGGCGATGGGGGCGATAGCCCCACCGAGAGCCTCAAAGTTAGTACATTTTATATTAAAACCAGCCATCTTAACTCCAAGAGTTTAGAAGAAGGTGGGTTTAAAATTGTAAATTGGAAAATTTGGTACAGGATCGCGCCCTAAAGCATGAAATCGCCCCCCGGAAACACGTGTCTGGATCGGCCCCTGTGCACTAAAGGCTTAAGAATATAAAAATTAATATTTTTTATTAAATAAGAGGTAATTTGATCCATGCCAGGTACAAAATTATTCTTTCAAGAATTAATGTGTCGTATAATTTCGTTATTGTTCACAGGCAATAAAAATAAAAAATTTTTGTTTATTTTGCGCTGTATATTTATATTTCTACTTTGAGGAATACGTTCCTGAAGTCGTTTACCAACATTCTTGAAAAAATCGTTAAAAGTTGGTTATCTCAGTTTCATTATTTCGTTATCTTTTAATATATTAATATGGCTAATATTATATTTTTGTGAGGTTGTTATTTCATTTATAACAGTCCATATTTTTTGTAATCCTTTTTAGATTCTTCAATTGTATTCTTAATGTAGTTGTTTTTAGCTAACTTAGTTATTATATTTGTCAAATTACGAAGAAAAATATAATGTTTAATTACATTCGGTGAATCATATTTTAACGATTTTTTCATTTTATCCCTAGTTTTGATTGAATTAATAATTGCTTGGATAATCCGGGATTTTCTTTTTTTATATACTTAGTTGATGTTTATAATTTTGTGTAGACAATTTGAATTTAAATTTGGTATGTGAATTTTCAATATCAGTACTTGCTAGAACTTCTCTCCAAGATTCTTGTGCTAATTGAGCATTGTATTTGATTGATATTCTGCTAATATGGGAATCCGGATTTTTTTCTCTTTAAATTAATTTTTTTACTGCAAGCCCAACAAAGTAATGATCAGTTAGGGAGCTGCAAACAATAAAAGTCTTAAAGCAATTTTTCATAGATTAATATTTTTAGTTTTCAATTATGGACGAGGAATTTGGACCAAACCTGGTCGGTGTATATATACAAGAATAAAATCCTTTATGAACTAATATATTCAAATATTGATTAACACTGCCATCGTTTACATTTAAAATATTTATATTTACATCACCAATAAAAACTTTATTTTTATATAATTTTTGAACTAATAATATTTTTTCAAGATTCTACAAAAAAATGTCAATATTTGAAGAGGGGGTCTATAAGCTCCAGTAATACAAAAAGGTACATCCTTTAGTTTAATGCTATATCTAATTAAGTTTACCTTTCTAAATTTTATAATTTCACTGCTCGCCTGGAATTCTTTTTTAACATACATGCCTACCCCATCATTTTTATTAAATTTAGACTCATTATAAAATATATCAAAGTCTGGTAGAATAAAGTTGTTAACATTTTCAATAATAAAGTTTTCAAATAATACCAATATATCAATGTTTTTCAAAGTTTGTAAATAAATCAGTAATTTATCGAAATTTTCCTGCAAACTCCTTATATTTAAATGAAATATATTTAAACGATCTTTACCAGATGTTAAGTCTCTTACCTTCTCGATGTCATTATTATAACCGTCTCCACCCTGTCCCAGAATAGGTACGCGGCCTTTCTAATGGGTTAAAAAGTATGAACATTCTCATTTTAGGGGAAAAAATCATAACAAGGCCGGGTTACTATTAGCGGAAGAGATGACAAGTGCAGTTAGGAAATTGAGAAAGTATATCACCAATATTTAGAGGTAGAGGATTGTGATATTAGCGAGTATTTTTTGGTATCGAAACTTTTTTTGCAATACTTGTAATGTCGTAGGATATCTAGGGTAAGGGTTGTTTACTGAATGACAGATGTGACATCTTTAGTTGGCAGTTTTCAATTTTCTAGGGAATCACACAATAACAAGAAAGTCTTTATATTTGAAATATTCCAAATATTTTTAGGTTTCCAGGCACAGCCCATTGTCCATTTTGTCATTGAAAAAGGTGGTATTATATATATCCTGAAAGGTTTGCAATATTTAAAATATACAGACATTTTGGAAAAGTTTTCTTCCTCAAAATTATATTTTGTGATGAAAATATGACCTCAAAACCAGAATCTTAAACAGTTGAAATGTTCATTACAGAAAATCCACGAATGCCCAAAACTTGTAGACTCAAATATTGTATTGGTTTCAATAAGTATGTGGAAATTATGGGTACAATGATAATTACAAATTTTTCACGTCGCATAACTACTTTTCGGACGATATAGAAATTGCAATATGGTCGATAATAACTAGCAGAATTCAAAAGCTACTGAGTTAAACAAAATTCATAGTTTGATCATTAACCTGTTAGAGGACTTGATAAGTATTCATCTGTTTACTGGACTACACGATCATCGGAGTTCTTTCCAGGTGGTACTTCAAAAATTATTGTTTGACTTTTTTAGGGTTCCGTATATACAATATACGGATACCCTTATAATATCACTCGAGATTTCTGCCTCTGTCACATCACAGCAATTTTCTCCTAAACAACTGGACCGAAGAGGTTGAAATTTAGCACCAATGTATAGTTTGGTGACCCGATCGGTAGTACAAATACTAAAAGAAAAAAATTTTGATTTTAGGGGTACTTTTGGGAGGAAAACTAAAAAAATCGACCGTTCCCCCACCCTGATATCCGAAACTACTAACCCTAAAAATTTTGAAAAACATAGGAAATATAGAACGTTGCCCGAACTTTACAGGAACAATAAGGAGAAGCCATTAATATTAATTTTGGGGGGCAAAATATAGAAATATAGAATTTAATGCAAATTCTAAAATTAAAAACTGTTCCAAACGCATCATGTAATACATCAAATGAAAGGTCCCATTCTAAGGAACACAAATATTTTTTTTTCATATTTAAAAAAATAGTTAAAAAGATATTAAAGAAAATATACCAAAATTTACCCATTCCTCCCTCTCCTTATCTCTGAAACTATAAATCGTAAAGTTTTGCAAAAAATTAAAGATATAGGGACCTGAAGTTTACTGGAAAAATAAGGAAAAACGTCTACGTTTTAGGGCCAAATTACAGAATGGAAACGATGAAGCCTCTAAGAAAGATAATAGAGATGTTGGAAGTGTGGTAAGGTAGGACACATTAGGAGTCGTTGCAAGGAGGGCAACGGAAGCCCGACTTCCTCATCGGAAAACTAAAGAGGGTCGATGTGAAGGGGCCATCGTCGACCTGTAGCCAACAAGCCCCAAATATCAACGCATATATCGCTTCGCTACGCAACCACAGTACCATTGTCTTTTTAGACGGCTTAATTAAAAAGAAGCAATGTGCAATGCTGCTGGATACAGGTGCGACAAAAACTGTTATAAGGCCCAATATCGTTTTAGAGACAATGATAACACCAACAAAATGGCAACTGCGAACAGCAACAGGAGAAGCAGCGAAAGTCCATGGTGAAATAGAGGTAGAAATGACCTTGGGAAACACAACCTTCCTACATCGGGCATTATTGGCAGACATCGAAGACGAAGTAATCGTTGGAATGGATGTCATGAGCTCCAAGGGATTCCAGTTAAACTTCAAAGATGGAATTCTGCGAGTGAATGGCGAAGAAGTGGTGCTTCATGGAAAGGATGACATAATGCTGCGAGCCATCTTAGCAGAGGATGTCAATGTTCGGGAAAGAGCTGAAATCATTGTAGATGCTTGCTTAGATGGAAAAGCTAAAGTTGGAACAGTAATGATGTTTGATCCCGAACTTAACGACGGAAATGTAGACAGAGGAGTCGCACTGGGGAAGACTCTGTTTCGGTCAAGGAGGTTTTGCCAGTAAGAGTAATGAACCTGAATCATTACTCGGTTGTGCTAAAGAAAGGAACAATTTTGGGCCATTATTCAACAGTTTCCTCTGTAGTCAGAAGCACACAGCTTGCAGAAATACCACCAGGTAAGCTGTCTGAGGAACTGGAAAGACTCATCACCGATTCTTCCACCAAGAATTTGAAACCAAACCAGAAAGCAAAATTGAGGGACATTGTCAGAAACTACCAGAATATCTTCGATGTAGGAAATGGAAAAAGAGGACGGACTGACCTGGTGAAACATAAAATTAATACCGGGGACGCTCAGCCTATTCGACAGTCGGCGAGGAGACTACCCCTAGCCAAAAGAGAAGAAGCCGATAGAATAGTCCACGAAATGGAGGAAGAAGGTGTTATTGAACCATCCAATAGCCCTTGGGCTTCTCCAGTTGTCTTGGTTAAAAAGAAAGACGGTTTCACTCGAATTTGTGTGGACTATCGGCAACTAAATCACGCAACGAAGAAAGATAGCTATCCCCTACCAAGAATAGACGATACCCTAAATACATTGGCAGGATCGAAGATGTTTTCCACCCTGGACTTGAAGAGCGGGTATTCGCAGGTGGAACTAGCTAAGAAGAAGGAAAAGACTGCTTTTACCATCGGCTCAGGACTTTACCAATTTACGGTAATGCCGTTTGGGTTGTGTAATGCTCCAGCAACTTTTGAAAGATTGATGGAATCAGTGTTGAAAGGGCTTGCATGGAAAACATGCCTGGTGTATCTTGATGACATTATCGTGGTTGGAAGATCATTTGAAGACCATGTCAAAAACCTGGAGGAGGTGTTTCGGCGACTTCGAAGTTCCGGACTAAAGTTAAGCCCGAAGAAGTGTGAGCTGTTCCATGAAGAGGTGCAATAACTTCGACAGGTGGTTTCCGCAGAGGGAGCAGCTGTTGATAAACAGAAAATCAAAGCTGTCCAGGAATGGCCGATACCTAAAGATATCCACCAGTTAAGAAGTTTTCTGGGGTTATGCACCTACTATCGTCGGTACGTAGCCGGATTTGCCAACATCGCCAAACCACTTACTAGACTGACAGAAGGGAAGATGCAGTACCAATGGGACGAGGAATGTCAACGATCATTCGAGACATTGAAAAGAGCTTTGACGAGTGCTCCCATATTAAGTTATCCTTTGCCAGATGGAAACTTCGTATTGGATACCAACACAAGCAATGTCGGAATTGGTGCTGTGCTTTCGCAGATCCAGGAGGGCCAGGAGAGAGTCATCGGATACTTCAGCAAGACCTTAAGCAAGCCTGAACGGAATTACTGCGTTACTCGCAGGGAACTCTTGGCTGTGGTAAAGGGTGTAGAACATTTCTACAAGTACCTCTATGGTAAAAGATTCCTCCTGAGGACTGATCATGCAGCACTGAAGTGGCTCCTGCAGTTTAAAAATCCTGAAGGACAGGTGGCAAGATGGATTGAGCGGTTGCAAGAATTTGACTTCGAGATTGAACATCGAGCTGGAACAAGCCATAAGAATGCTGATGCTCTATCGAGAAGACCATGCCCTGATGACTGCAAACATTGTCAGCGAGCTGAAGAAAAAGGGGCTGTTCTCTGTAGAACTACCGCTATCAATGACCATTGGCAATCTGCGGAGATCCAAAAAGACCAGAAATTAGATCCAGATTTGAAAGAGGTTAATCGGTGGAAGGAAGGAGATCGCAAACCTACGTGGCAGGAGATTTCCCGATACTCACCAAGTCGTACTGAGCTCAGTGGAACTCCCTCATCCTGGAAAATGGACTTCTCAAGCGCGTCCTGGAAACTCCAGAGGAAGGAAACGACAGAAAACAGATTGTAGTTCCCAGAAATAGGAGACCAGAGGTTTTACGAGAACTACATGATGGTACAACTGGAGGACATCTGGGAGTAACGAAAACCCTGGGGAAATTGAGAGAACGCTTCTATTGGGTAAATTGCCAAGTGGATGTCAAGGACTGGTGCCGGAAATGTACTGTTTGTGCAGCAAGTAATGGGCCTCAGAAGCGTCCAAAAGCTACCATGAAGCAATATAACGTTGGCAGTCCATTCGAAAAAATAGCCATTGATGTTGCCGGTCCATTTCCTGAATCCGACTCTGGAAACAAGTACATTGTGATGGTGATGAACTATTTTAGTAAATGGGCCGAAGCATATGCCTTGCCGAATCAAGAAGCCTTGACCGTTGCTGATGTCCTTGTCAAGGAATGGATCAGTTGTTTTGGTGTTCCCTTGGAGTTGCACTAAGACCAAGGTAGAAATTTCGAGTCTAATCTTTTCCAAGACGCCTGCAAGCTCTTGAAGATCAATAAAACACGGACCACAGCATTACACCCGCAATCCGATGGAATGGTAGAACGGATGAATAGAACCATTAACCTCCATTTGTCAAAGGTAGTCTCTGACCACCAAAGAGACTGGGACCAGTATCTGCACTTGTTTCTAATGGCATATCGTTCGTCTGTGCACGAGTCCACGGGTCAGACCCCGGCCAGTATTATTATGGGACGAGAATTAAGACTACCATGCGATTTGAAGTTTGGATGTCCCCCAGGAGAAGAGACCGCAGGTGAAGACTATGTGAGCCAGCTACGTCAAAAGATGAACGACATCCATGAACGAGTCCGGTTAAACATCGAGAATGCCAGTGCCCGAATGAAGGAAGCCTACGACATCAAAGCCGAGGACGGAGAATTCCAAGTTGATGATCTTGTTTGGTTGTATAACCCGCAAGGTCGTCGTGGATACTCGCCCAAGCTACAGAGATCTTGTGAGGGGCCGTACCAAATTGTGAAGAAAATCAACGATGTCGTACATTTCAACAGGTTAGCCCCTTATGCCGGAAGTCATGACAGCGAAGATGACCAAGCCCAAATCCGCAGCATCCAACCACCCGATGACGAGATGACCTTCGAACAGTTTATGGCACTGTACTCTAATTGGCAGAAAGTGCAGAACGACATGACCACAGAGGAACCCTGAGACCTGTTTGAGGTGCCCATAGAATATGCCCTGGCTCATTGTGTGGCTCGAGATCTCCGGAGTTTCCCGATGGTTTGTGGATATACCAGACAATGCCGAGATAAATATATAAAAGGAACCGCTGGCGATAGAAGGCATTCAGTTTTCGTCTTTCGTATTGTACAGTTAAGATAAAATGTAAATAGTAGTTTCTGTGAATATAAATTTGTGTTACAGTAGTGGAAATAAATTAGAGTGAGTTGGACTGTGTTTTTAAATAAATCCAAGAACTGAACAGAACCCGAGTGTGAAAATTAAAATATTACACTATTTAAATTCTGAAAAATATTTAATATTTAAAAATTTTATTTGTATTTTTAAATAATTTGAATATCAGATTTTTTAATTTACAATTTAAAACTTGACCTATTTTGCCCTTTATCTTTCAATCTACAGAGCCCAAAATTCAGACAGAAGGCTTGCTTGAAAGTTTATTAGTAAAATAAAACTGTAATGTTAATTTTTGGGGGCCAAATACATGTGTATTCTTATAAAAATCAAGCGACTCCTGAAGCAGATAAAATAAAAAGTCTATGTGTGGAAAATGAAAGTGAATATTCTTTATAAATTTAAAACGCTTCCTTTCAAAGATATTAGGGTAAATATAAGAAAATGCACTCCTTAAATCAAAAAGGAACTGGCACCAAAGCCTTCATTTTTTATATTTATTATAACAGAATTGCTAAATTACTTTAATATCACAAACTTAACGCAAAATACAATATTACTCTCTGTTTTTTATACATTTGTTTACATCAATACTTTGTAAATAGAAGAATTCTGGGACTCTTTTGTTCGGTAATAGTTGTTTCTTTAAGCTCCTCTATTCTTAAATTTTAATAATGTTCGTCTTTATTTAACTGTAATTTCTCTTTAATCTTGATTAAATTATTCTACATCTTACGTATCAGCTTTACTTTTACTATTTTTAAGAAAATATAGTCTCTGTTTAATATTTCCTTAGCAATATTATAATCAATTGAAAATATAATTTTTATACTCAAATTCTGGAGTCTTTGTAATTTATTTAACAAGCCTTGACTAGTAATGCCATAACATGCTAATAAATATCTCAGATGAGGTGCTACAAAACTATTCTATAGTAATTATTTAGTATTTTTATTTAACATATGTCATCTTCTAATTGCTCCGAGCATTAAAGCTACTTTATCCACTATATTATCTATATGTAGATTGTATTTTAGTTTATCTCTCACTATTAAGCCTTAATATTTATATTGTTCTACCCTTTTGAGAATTTTGTCATTTCGTTTAATCACTGGATTAATATTACTATCCCAACCTGATTAATAACCATATTCACAGTTTTTTCTAGAATAATGGACAATTTGTTATAGCATATCCAATAAAATATTTTTTAAGATCATTTTTTACTGTTACTTGCAAGTTTTCCACATTTGTACTACAATATATTAGAACAGTATCATCACAAAATTTGTAATATTTTGCCTGTATTCTAGAATATTTCAGACTATTTACATACAGTAGGTATTGTAGTATTCCTAAACTGATCTATGTGCTACTCCAACATTATTATTTTTATTATTATATTTTACTAATTTGACCATTCACTTCTGTGCATTGTTTTCTTCCTATAGAGTGTGACCTTAAGAGCTCATAACATGTTCCACGAAAATCCATCTTCTTCAGCTTTTTCAGTAATAAGTTAACTGTATCGATTTAGAAGTGTAAACTATCGTTACTTTTGAGTACGCGTAAGTATTCGTTACTTTTCAGTTAAGTACTCGTTACTAAATATTCGGTACTCAAGTATTCGTATGCTTCGGGCACAGAAGTTTGATTATACTGTACTTCGGGTAGAACTGTGTAAATATTGTCATAATATGTCCGCCAAACAGTCTTATAGACGAATATACGGCTGTGGAAATGCAATTTTATAATACAATTATAAATCAACTTTTATTGTTATTATTTCGATATTATAACACATAAATAATTATGAATTTAATTATCTATATATAAATAAGCATAAATACGGTTAGGTACCATATTCTCCTCTGTCACTCAACCGATTTTCTTTATTTTTGTTTTGTTTAGTAGCTACTGACGACCTTCAGTACAGAATGCTAATATTAATTTATAATATTGGTTCAATAATTAAATAATAAAATAATGAAAAAATCATTATTTACATGCTTACTGTCAATGCCAAACAGCGCCGCCAGATTGCTTCTAGAGAAAATCATAAGTTAGGTTGATTCCAATGTGAAAGACAAACTAAATTAAATGTAAAACTAAAAGTTTTGACCCTTCACTAAAGTTAGCCTACACCGTCATGCTATTGAAATAGAACCAACGATAAATTATAATACATAATAATCACCGTTTATTGGGCGCTCCCAATTTTGCAGTTTGCAACTTTCTTTGCATTGTAAATATGGCTTGTCAACTAAAATCAGAATTATGTTGCACCTCATCAATTTATTTCTGATATCTTCTTTATTTTAACCTTATACTTTTAAATTAGAGTCCTTTTATTTTTGTCGGGTACCTTTCATATAAGTTTAAACAAGAAATTGTGAAATTATGCAAAAATTCTCGATAAATAGGTTGATTTGACAACACTGAATGCTTAGCTATCTGCCGGAAATTTGATTTAAATTTTGACATTTAATTACTTTTGTAGCGATTAAGTTGAAAGTTTTCAATTAAGTAAGACAAAATTTCAAAAAAAAAACTCAAATATATGTGCATTTAACTACTATTAATTAACAGTATATGATTCTTTATATTTCTTATATTTTCTACACAAAACAGAAATCGTCATGAGTTGGGTACTACGTTGGTAAGTAAATTTTTTGTTTTGAAAATTAATATTTTTTGACAATGTGGATATCTTTTAGTTAGTTCATTTTACATTACGTGGTCCCATTACTGCAAAGCTCAGACTGTTAAAAACATTTTAAAGATTTGTTTGAATATATTAGGTTAAGTTATTATTTATTCTAGAGTAAAATATATATTTTAAAATACATACAAATATCATATAACTTTTGAAATCGTACCCTGCTGGGTTTAAAATTTACACCCTAAATGTTCAAAAAATTTAAAATCCAAAACGCTCTACACGACAACAGAAACCATGCTTAATTCTATATGCGAGGTTGGTTTTCAAATGATAAACACGGCAGTAGCTGTGTAACGCTCTTTCCGACCAAGTGATGACCATCTTTTACAATTTTTGGAGTTGCCTATAGTTCAGTAGGCAAATATTTAGTGTTGTAAATTATAGATCTGTATTGATTTTTCGGACAAGTAGTACTAACTTTCGCAGAAAATAATATTTGTAATTTTTTGTTGTGATTATAATTCTGTCATTAATATAATTTAATTTTCATAATATTCCGAAGGTGTTGTCAACAAATCATCAATCAGCGGATAATGGAAATGTCATTAAATATTAGAGTTTTCATTGAGTTGTTTGTCATCTCTATTTTTAAAATCGGAAACGGAAACTTTTATATAATTGGATGGAACATGTTGCATAGACATATTTAAGTAAAAATAATCCTACAATTATATACATAAATAAAAAATATTTCCATAAATGTAATTCAAATGAAATAATAGGGACAGCAAAGGCCTGGCCTACATTTCCAATTTCGCCTCAACTCTATATCTTATACAGACAAAATAATGTGAATAATTTTAAAATCATAATTTAAATGAATTGGGGTCAAATTTCGACCACTGGGCGACCGCTAGTTAATATTAATATATAACTTTTTTTTAACTATTTATTTTAATTAAGAAATCTGTAATACTTCAAAGAGATCTATGAGACTATTCATTAACTCAGCCCAATGACTATGTTTACATTATCATCAAGTATTCGATATTTACAGAAATATTCGAGTACTCGAATAACTATACAGCTGATGAATTTTGTATTCGTTACTTCGGATCCGGGCAAGTAACGAGTACTCGAGTAACGAATAGTTACTTTTCATACACCTCAAGTGTCGGACGCCTTTTGAAGCTCTTTAAACACTGCAACAACATATTTATTTTTAACTATTTCATTATATATATATATATTCTAGTAGATCAAGAGTTGCTCCTAAAGTTCTACTTTTTGTGGAATCCATAATTGGTTTTCATCAAACTTTTTCTATAAAATTTACCATTCTTCTCTTTTTCTAATGTGCTAAATAAGGAGATAGGTCTGGAATTGTTAACATTGTCATGTGAGCCATTTTTATATACTTTTGTTATTTTGACTATTTTTATTTCTTCTGGGTAAAGATTGTTTTGAATTTCTGTGCTGGTAATTTCAACTATTTTAGATGCAATGATATCAAAGATTGTAATTATGTCGTTTGTTGTTATTTTGTCAATACCTGGTGCACAGACATCTTTTAGTTCGTCTTTTTCTTACTTCCGTTATTTATGTTTCATTTAGCATCATGGTTTCTACGTTTTCCTCTTCTACAAATGTTAGAACAATTTTTGGTGGAATATTTTTCGCTAATTGTTGAAAAATGTTTGTTATTTGTTTAGCCATATCTGAATCAATTCTGTATGTATTTTCTGCCTCATCCATCAATTAGAAAATATTTGTTTTTCTAATTTTGTTTCGACTGCATATATTATTCAGTTTTGTTCATGTTTTTTGTCCATTTCTTTGGACTTCCTGAAATTTTCTCTTTGCGTATTGTTTTTGTAGTCTATTTCTAAGTTTGTTTACTTCATTTTTGACATTTTTGAATTCATTATTAGTATATTGATTGCAAATTCTTGTCCATTTCGCATATAATTTATTTCGTTTCTTTAACTTCATTATATATTCATTTGTTAGACAAATATCCTCATTTTTAGGGTTCCATATATACAATATACGGATACCCTTATAATATCACTCAGGATTTCTGCCTCTGTCACATCACAGCCATTTTCTCCTAAACTACTGGACGGAAGAGGTTGAAATTTGTATCAATGTATAGTTTGGTGACTCGATCAGGAGTACATATCGTAAAAGAAAAAAATTTGATTTTCGGGGTACTTCTGGGGGGAAAAACTAAAACAATCGACCGTTCCCCCCCCCTCTGATCTCCGTAACTACTCAGCCTAAAATTTTGAAAAAAATAGGAAATATAGTGCGTTGCCCGAACTTTACAGGAAAATTAAGGAGAAATCATTAATATTAATTTTGGGGGGCAAATTATAGAATTAAATAAAAATTTAAAAATAAAAAAATTTTCAAAGGCATCATGTAATATATCAAATGAAAGGTCTCATTCTGAGGAACACAAATATATTTTTTTCATATTAAAAAAATATTTAAAAAGATATTAACGAAAATATACCAAAATTTACCCATTTCCCCCCCCCTTATCTCCGGAACTATAAAACGTAAAATTTTGCAAGAAATTAAAGGTATAGGGACCTGAAGTTTACTGGAAAAATAAGGAGAAACGTCTACGTTTTGGGGCCAAATTGTTTCTAACACATCATGTTATATATCAAATGAAAGGGCTCATATTTTTAAGATAAATAAATTAAAAGATATTAACAAACCCCCCATTTTGAGGGGCAAATTATAGAATTAAATGGAAAATAAAAAATTTTTGAAAAAAAATAGACTTATAGGTTCTGACCTGAAGTTTACTGGAAAAATAAGGAGAAACCTCTACTTTTAATTTTGGGGGGCCAATTACAAAATTAAATGGAAAATATAAAATTAAAATTGTTTCTAACCCATCATGTTATATATCAAATGAGAGGGCTCATTACGACGAAAACAAATATATTTTTTTCATATTTTTAAAATAAATTAATTAAAAGATATTAACAAAAATATAAAAAATTAACTAAAAGATATTAACAAAAATATAAAAAAAATTCCCATTCCCCCCTTTATCTCCGAAACCATAAGCTGGAAAATTTAAAAAAAATGGAGGTATAGCCCCTCACCTCAACTTTACTGGAAAATTAAGGAGAAACCCCTAATATTTATTTTGGGGGGGCAAATTATAGAATTAAATGGAAAATTAAAATTAAAATTTTTTCTAACCCATCATGTTATATATCAAATGAAAAGGCTCATTATAACGAGAACAAATATATTTGTTTCATATTTATAAAATTAATTAATTAAAAGATATCAACAAAAATATAAAAAATTTTAACCATCCCCCACCCTTATCTCCGAAACCATAAGCTGGAAAATTTAAAAAAAAAATGGAAGTATAGCCCCTCACATGAACTTTACTGGAAAATTAAGGAGAAACCCCTAATATTTATTTTGGGGGGGGGCAAATTAAAGAATTAAATGGAAAATTAAAATTAAAATTGTTTCTAACCCATCATGTTATATATCAAATGAAAGGGCTCATTATGACGAAAACATATTTTTTTCATATTTTTAAAATAAATTAATTCAAAGATTTTAACAAAAATATAAAAAAATTTACCCATCCCCCCTATCTCGGAAACCATAAGCTGGAAAATTTGAAAAAACAATAGAGGTATAGCCCCTCACCTGAACTTTACTGGAAAAATAAAGAAAAACCCATAATATTTTTTTTGGGGCAAATTATAGAATTATATGGAAAATATAAAATTAAAATTGTTTCTAACCCAGCATGTCATATACCAAATAAAAGGGCTCGTATTGAAGAAAACAAATATATTTTTTCCATATTTATAAAATAAATTAATTAAAAGATATTAACAAAAATATAAAAAATTTTACCCATTCTCTCCCTTATCTCCGAAACCATAAGCTGAAAAATTTTGAAAAGCTGGAAGTATAGCCCCTCATCTGAACTTTACTGGAAAAATAAAAAGAAACCCCTAATATTCATTTTGGGGGGCAAATTATAGAATTAAATGAAAAATTAAAAATTACAATTGTTTTTAACGGGTCATCTAATATATCAAATCCCAGGGCTCATTATGACGAATAGGTACAAATATATTTTTTTAATTTTTTTAAAATGAATATTTTAAAATATATTAAAAAAATATTTTAAAAAAATTACCCGTTATTCCCCAAACTCTAAGATCTCATTTTTTTATGGGTAAAATATGAAAAAAAATACCTAATTCTATTATTTGGCCTCCAAATAATAGAATTAAACGGAAAATAAATTACTAGAAAACCCCGATAGTAATTTTAGGGACAAATTATACAATTAAATGGAAAATAAAGATTCAATTTTCAAACGCATCATGTAATATATCAGATAAAAGGCTCATTATCTGAATTACAAATATAACATATTTTTAAATCATTTGTGTAAATGATATTAAAAATATTAAACATCGACTTAATTCCCACTTTAGAAACTACACTATTTAAAATTTGAAAAATATATTTTATTTATATTTTTAAATAATTTGAATAACAGATTTAATAATTTATAATTAAAACTTTGACCTATTTTGCCGTTTTTCTTCCACTCTACAGAGCCTCAAAAATCAGACAGTAGATTATAAAAGGCATTTCTGAAAGTTTATTAGTAAAATAAAACTCTCTTACTTTTTGGGGGCCAAATTAGAAAATTAAATACATATGTATTGTGATAAAAATCAAGCGAATCCTAAAGCAGATAAAATAAAAAGTCTATGTGTGGAAAATCAAAGTGTATATTTTTTATAAATTTAAAACGCTTCCTGTAAAAGATATAAGGATAAGTATAAGAAAATGCACTCATTCCCTGCTTGTCTGAAACTGGAATATTCGAATCTTGAAAGTGGTACGGAATCCTAAGTATGCGAGTCCAACTCGCACTTGACCAAATTATTTATTTTAATTTTATATTGTTTGGTACTCGTCATTTTAGCGTTATTCATAATGCTAGATTGTTCGTGAAGTGTTTTACTTTCATTTTTACTAACTTTGATATTTACTTCAGTTTTCCATTTGCTAAAATCAAAACAATTTGGTCCTTGATTTGGTTAATGAATCTGAATCTGTCTCTGGTTCTTTTGCATTTTCTCGTGGATCAATATTTCCTCCATCGCATCCTTCTGCATCACTTGACCGAAATATTTAAGTATGCACCTCTGGATTGTCCATAGTTCCAGCTCGCTGCGTATGGAGATGTTTGTTATGTACGCTGTCCAATCCTTAACATCCTGCGGTCTATTCTCTTGCCGGAAGCAGGGTTTAGCCCCCAGGATTCTGACTCACAGATTACCACAAAATATCACAGCTTTAAGAAATTATATTAGTAATTTTTCGGAATTATTATATTTCCATATTTCAGCTAGTCTGTTTTAAGCTTTTTGGTCCTCCACGCATGACTACATTTGAGGTCGGTTAACAGAAAATTTAGCCATAAACCGGATTCAAGAATAGCGACTGTAACAAGTTGAAGGAATTCAAACATATCCTAGTCGTTTTGCACCTGAACGTGTCATTGACATATCGTAAATTTCATTTTTGGTAAACGTGCTCCGCTCTGATATTTTTTCAAAACCTTATTAATAATTAATTAATATTAATTATTAATTATCCGTATGCGTTAAAGGTATTTGGAGAAAGACTGCATCCCTGTCTGACGGCTTTTTCCCATTTTACCGTGTCAAATGTCTTGGGAATTACAACACGGCTGGTACGTTGTATTCGTACACTTTTTCTATTATCTATAGTAGGATTCAGAAGATTTTCTCGCCTTCCACAACCCTGCCTGTTGTAGTGGGATCTGAAATAGAAGGTAGTCCTTTAATCCTTCAAGTATGATTTTCAAGAGAACTTTACTCACATGGCTTATCAGAGTGATGGTTCTGTAGTTGCTTCATTTATATTTAGGTCTTTTTTTATATTTTTCCAGTCTAGTATGACTGGTAACTCCGTTAAGAAGTCTCTGGTTAGCGATTTCTTTGTTACTTTTAGATATGTTTATTCATTTGGTGTTTAAAAATTTAAACAAGTTAGTGATATTTTTGAAGTACATAATTTTTTTTAGAGATTTCTGTCTCTGGAGGGTGGTCCATTGACATAGGTTCCGAAGTTGAAACGATATATCGTCTTGCGTTCAAAGCCTCTAAAGTCTCCAAAGACTGGTATTAATGAACGCTAACTGCACTTTATATATACTTTTAAAAACATTGTGTATAAAAACCTTTCATACCTATTGTGGATATACACTTCCATGAAATTAGAACATGTTAAAAAAAATAATTTTTTTCCAAGGGCAAACAGTAAGGTTATTTATTTACATGAAAAAAAACAATAAAGAAATATTGGTTGTCATTGTTATACGTAAAGGTAAAATCTGAATATGTATTAACCAATGCGAGTACAAGTATTATTTGTAACGTGATATGGCAATTTACAAATAAGCTCACTACATTATTGGTACTAATCAACATGGCACTGATTTTAAAAACACTTTATAATGGATATTTTTGGGTTATCAATGAAAGTGCAGGTAAGTAAGAGTTTGATAACTAAATAACACAAGTTTAATAAAATAATATCATTACTAAGTACATAGGAATCGGAATTGAAAATTTATTGTTATAAATTCTATGACTGTTCTCGTTCTCAACTATATCTCTATGTAAATTTGAAATTGATTGTTTGGCAAATTTAAAATTTCATAACCAAAGAAACAACAACAAATAACAATTTAAAAGATTATATACTATAGTCCAGATGTTCAAGTTGGGATGGATCTTTCCGTAAGATAGGGCATTCACTTAAAATGTCATCACTGGATTCTGTTTTTTGAGTGTTGCAATTAATGTCATTTTTTATAAATACAATTTTTAGATTTTAGTTGTTTTACTAAGTTTTTTTTTGGTATGATGATATTTCTTGTTTTGTGCCTGATTTTGACATTAAATCATTTGCTTACTCTGTTCAGCCTTCTTGACAGGTCTTGCATATATGTTATAGTTGTAACTTTAATGCCCTTGCCTCGAATCTCACCCCGCCACGTTGACTAAATGGAGTTTTCATAACTGTGACAATAACTGTTTTGGCAGTCTGTGGCAGGTGATATATATGGCAGCTTAGCTCTATAATTCTAACACATGTACGTTTACTCCAGATTTCTGAGTGCGTGACCTAAGTTGCACTTGATTAACATGACTTTGGTGATGATACTGGCGTTCAAGGATGAAAGTAATTTGAGAAAACCTGTGTTCATTAGGAACGCTTTCGAGTAATTCTAATGCAGATACTCTTAGGGTGGCTTTTTCATATTTGTCCCAAGCATTGGTGGATTTACAAGTAATTACACTTTTCTTACAACTAATGAAAACTTTATTCAACGATAATAACAACTTCGAAATTCTCAATAAAACTCAAGCAATATATCTCAAAACTGATGTTCAATGTCAACCCAGGTTCTGCAGATGGTCGTCGAATGTCTGACCCATGAATAGAATGTCGTCGAATGTTGCGGGAGCATTACATAACCCAAAGGGCATGACCGTGAACTGAAACAGCCCTTTACTGGTGGAGAACACTGTCTTCTCTCTGTCGTTTGCGTGTAGACCAACCTGCCAATGTCCACTTTTTACGTCTAGTTTGGAGAACCAACGAGAGCCTGCTAGTGTGGTCAAAGTGTCATCAATTCGGGGTAGTGGATAGCTGTCTTTCTTCGTGACATCATTCAGCGTTCTGTAATCCACGCAAAGTCATATGGTTCCTTCCTTCTTTTTAACTAGCACGACGGGAGCAGACCATGGGCTGATAGATGGCTCAATAACTTCATTTTGTAACATGTTTTCCTCGACTGCTTGTTGCTGCCCCAATGGTAGTCGTCTAGGTGGTATTCAGATGGGTTGAGCCTTTCCGGTATCTATTCGATTCTGGATGATGTTGGTGAGACCGGTGGTCCCACTTCAGACACCAAATTTGTTGTAAAGTCCGTGGGTTTAATTTTAAAAATTTGCCAGTGCTCTGTGAAAAATTGCTTGGCTTTCTTCTGGTTCTCTGGTGTCAAGTGTGTCAAATGGTCAGCAAACTGTTGTAGGAACTCTTTATTGGGCCCTGTCTCCTTCACCGAAGTCTGGTACTCTTCTTCGCAATTGATGATGGTCTCTACTGGCTCGAAACAAGCTATCTCATGACCATTGGTAATTCTGATGTCATTTTGGAGAAATTCAGGACTCTGATTGGTATATCTCGTCCGGTTTTAACTATAGCCCGTCCAACTAAGTAGTCATGAGTTGAGTGTACGGACTCTACCATTCCAACGCAGCTCCCAGGATTGCTGTCTAGCTGCCCATGAATAATCTGTTCCGTTCGACTGGAAATTCTCGCTGAAGACTTTGCCACAATTTTTATGGAGGTGACTGAACTGTTGGCGGGCCGCGTCAATACAAATTCCTCATTTAGGAACCGAAGAACATCATATCTCGGGTCGAACATAAATCCATGCTGGCTAATTAGGTCCGTACCCAGTATAACATCGTCCTCAATATTCGCTATGCCGGATCTCATTGTCCCCTATCTGTAGCAGGACATCTGCCTCAGCCTGTATTGACATGGACTCGCCGGTGACTGTTCTGAGCTGGATGTTATTGGTAACTGGTCGAATTTCTAATGCTCTCAAAACCCTGGACTTGGCAATGGACACAGCGGCGCCGGTATCGATGCTGATGGTAACTGCTCGCCCATTGATGGTGCCTACGATGACTAGGCTGCTGCTATCTCTACAAAATCCCCGGATGGATAACTTTTTGGGGTCAGTCAGCATTCCCCCCTTATGCTGACTGGCTGACGGTCCCTGGACATGTGGCAGTTTTATTGGCTACCCCAGGTCGGTGATCGTTCAGGTAGCCTCACTCGACAATCACGTTGAAAGTGTCCCTGTCCGTCCACAGCGGTAACATGCCCCTCTGGTGCCAGTTCTTTGTGACCGTTCCAATATTTTTTTCATACCAGCCAGCAGCGTTTGAAATGGTGATTCTTTCCGTAAGATAGGGCATTCACTTAAAATGTCATCACTGGATTCTGTTTTTTGAGTGTTGCAATTAATGTCATTTTTTATAAATATAATTTTTAGATTTTAGTTGTTTTACTCAGTTTTTTTTTTTTTTTGATATGATGATATTTCTTGTTTTGTGTCTAATTTTGACATTAAATCATTTGCCTACTCTGTTCAGCCTTCTTGACAGGTCTTGCATATATGTTATAGTTGTAACTTTAATGCCCTTGCCTCGAATCTCACCCCGCCATGTTGACTAAATGGAGTTTTCATAACTGTGGCAATAACTGTTTTGGCAGTCTGTGGCAGGTGATATATATGGCAGCTTAGCTCTATAATTCTAACACATGTACGTTTACTCCAGATTTCTGAGTGCGTGACCTAAGTTGCACTTGATTAACATGACTTTGGTGATGATACTGGCGTTCAAGGATGAAAGTAATTTGAGAAAACCTGTGTTCATTAGGAACGCTTTCGAGTAATTCTAATGCAGATACTCTTAGGGTGGCTTTTTCATGTTTGTCCCAAGCATTGGTGGATTTACAAGTAATTACACTTTTCTTACAACTAATGAAAACTTTATTCAACGATAATAACAACTTCCAAATTCTCAGTAAAACTCAAGCAATATATCTCAAAACTGATGTTCAATGTCAACCTAATTTAACTAATATAATCGTCCATGTCTTGGGAAGGTTCTTCGGGGGAGCCAAATGCCAAATCGCAGGGTAATCGCAGCTCCTTTCCGAATATGTACGGCAGAGCGGTATGCCAACAGGAATAGGGGAATATGCTCATCCCAATCACGCTGGTTATTGCTGACGACCTTGGATAGGTGTTGTTCCAAGGTCTTGTTGAATCTTTCCACCATTCCGTCTGACTGTGGGTGTAATGGTGTTGTTCTCGTTTTCCTGATCCTCAACATCGTTCAGACCAGGAATACATTCGATTCGAAGTTACGCCCTTGTTCTGAATGTAGTTCCATCGGGACGCCAAACGTGCTGAATAGTTGTTCTACTAGCACTGTCGCTACCGTGGTTGCCTCTTGGTTGGGTATCGCATATGCCTCAGGCCATTTGCTGAAGTAATCCATTGCGACCAGAATGTATTTTGCCCCCTCTCAGACTCGGGAAGCGGATCGGTGATATCGATGGCAATTCTCCAAATGGGACGCCCACATTGTACTGCTGCATTCTGACCTTGGTCCGGGTCTTCGGGCCCTTACTGGCTGCAAAGGTGGCACATTTGCGGCTCCAAGCTCTGTCGTCTTCGAAGTAATTCACCCAGTAGTACCGCTGGCGATATTTGTCTAGGGTTTTATTCATGCCCAGGTGGCCTCCGGTAATTCCATCATGTACTTCGGTCAGGATGGCTGGTACCTTTTTCTTCGAAACTTCCAGTTGGGACTTGGTTTCTCGTCCATCAGCGCTTTCCCAAACTCGCTTGAGCATTCCATTGTCTACTCTTAGAGAGTCCCATTGAGCCCATAACGATTTCAGCACGCCGGAGTATCTAGCTACCTCGTCACATCGTAGACTGAGTGCCCGTCTCGTTTTGAGTGACAAGATTGGTTCGATGTCTGGATCAGCCATTTGGTCCTGGATGCACTGTTCCGTTGTCCAGTCTTCATTGGCCTGCACTCGGATCTGCCTGATGGAGATACCCTCTCGCTGATCCGTCTTCAGACAATGTCCGCATTCTGCTCTACAGGGTCTTCTGGATAGGGCATCGGCATTATTGTGCAAACTGCCGGCACGCTGTTCAACCTTGAAATCGTATTGCTGTAGTTTTTCCATCCACCTGGCCAGTTGTCCTTCCGGTGTCTTCATGCCCAGCAGCCATTTGAGGGCGACATGATCTGTCCGAATTAAGAAATGACGACCATAAAGAGATATTTGTGGAAATGAAATTATTATAGCCAGAAGTTCTTTTCTGGTGACGCAATAATTTCTTTCCGGTTTCGAGAATCCACGGCTGTAGTACTCGATCACCCACTGTTCGCCATCTTGCACCTGGGATAGGACGGCCCCCAAACCTGTGTTGCTGGCGTCGGCGTCTAAGATGAACTTGCCGGATTGTGTAGGAAAGGCTAGGATTGGCTGGAAGGTCTCTTTCTCATTGGTCTGCCGATGTAGAGGGGCGGCGATGGTGGCAAATCCTTCAACAAAACGCCGGTAGTATGAACAGTGGCCCAAGAAGCTTCAGAGTTCATGCTTGTCTCTTGGGGCTGGCCAATCACGGATGGCTTCTATCTTGTCTTCGTTGGTGCGGATTCCTGACTTGGACACGACGTGGCCCAAAAACCCTACTTCGTTTTGGAACAAAGAGCTCTTCTTCGGTTTGTGTCTCAGGTTGGCGTTATTAACAGTGGAGAATACTTCGCCCAAGATGGTCGTCGAATGTCTGACCCATGAATAGAATGTCGTCGAATGTTGCGGGAGCATTACATAAACAAAAGGGCATGACCGTGAACTGAAACAGCCCTTTACTGGTGGAGAACACTGTCTTCTCTCTGTCGTTTGCGTGTAGACCAACCTGCCAATGTCCACTTTTTATGTCTAGTGGGGAGAACCAACGGGAGCCTGCTAGTGTGGTCAAAGTGTCATCAATTCAGGGTAGTGGATAGCTGTCTTTCTTCGTGACATCATTCAGCGTTCTGTAATCCACGCAAAATCGGATGGTTCTATCCTTCTTTTTAACTAGCACGACGGGAGCAGACCATGGGCTGATGGATGGCTCAATAACTTCATTTTGTAACATGTTTTCCTCAACTGCCTGTTGCTGCCCCAATGGTAGTCGTCTAGGTGGTATTCAGATGGGTTGAGCCTTTCCGGTATCTATTCGATGCTGGATGATGTTGGTGCGACCGGTGGTCCCACTTCAGACACCAAATTTGTTGTAAAGCCGTGGGTTCAATTTTAAAAATTTGCCGGTGCTTTGTGAAAAATTGCTTGGCTTTTTTCTGGTTCTCTGGTATCAAGTGTGTCAAATGGTCAGCAAACTGTTGTAGGAACTATTTATTGGGCTCTGTCTCCTTCACCGAAGTCTGGTACTCTTCTTCGCAATTGATGATGGTCTCTACCGGCTCGAAAAAAGCTATCTCTTGACCATTGGTAATTCTGATGTCATTTTGGACAAATTCAGGACTCTGATTGGTATATCTAGTCCGGTTTTAACTATAGCCCGTCCAACTAAGTAGTCATGAGTTTAGTGTACGGACTCTACCATTCCAACGCAGCTCCCAGAATTGCTGTCTAGCTGCCCATGAATAATCTGTTCCGTTCGACCGGCAATTCTCGCTGAAGACTTTGCCACAATTTTTATGGAGGTGACTGAACTGTTGGCGGGCCGCGTCAATACAAATTCCTCATTTAGGAACCGAAGAACATCATATCTCGGGTCGAACATAAATCCATGCTGGCTAATTAGGTCCGTACCCAGTATAACATCTGATTCTGACTCTTCCTGGTTAAAGGAAACTGCTCGGATCCTCGGCTTGGACATGTTCATGACTGCTTCTACTTCCGAAGCCCGAAGTAGAGCTTCATTACTCTTCTTGACGCCACTCAGTCTTAAATATCTTTGTACTTCCACATCTCTGATGCCGTTTATGAAACTCTGTGTGCCCAACTGGTCTTTCGTTTCCTCTGGCAGGTCTGGGTAGGACAAGTGTACTAGCCGTCTAATCTCTGCTTCGAATTCTTGGAGGCTTTCACCGGATTTTTGCGTTTTTCCACTCAGTTGGACTTGTTATACCTTGCTCAAGGATTGATTGTCGTAACGTTTGTCCAGGATGGCGATAATCTTGTCGAAATAGCCTTGTTCATCGACTGGAATGCGCTGGAGGAGTTTTTCTATATCCCAGCAATCGTTGTGGTGAAATTAAATAGGATCGGCTTTGGTAAATTTCGCAACAATATAGTCCTGTATGTAGGATAGGTATATTTCAGTATATTGTGTAACTTCACACAAATACAAAGCCTTATTAAAAAATATATATTTTTATTTAAAACACAAATTAAATATTTTACTTGAAAGTTACTTTATACAATATAAATGAAATAAATGAAAGCGATACACCTAATGACGCTCACAGTCATCGCATGTGTATTTATAAGCTACGTGTTGCATTGTCAGCAGTTAGCAGTTTTACACGTGCGATGGGCATTTGCGTATTTCCTGGGAATTGCTATATCGTGTAATATGACACAATTTAAACGACTCATTTGACCGGTTACACGGTGTTGTCATATTAATATTCTAAGTATTGTTTACGACGTATATAACAACTCCCCTCACAAAGAAAAAGTTGCTGTTTTACAGGATCTTTTCTGAAAATAGAATTTGTAAAATAATAAAATATAAATTTGTATACATATGAAATTTGTAGAAAGCAAAAGTTTAATAAAATAGCGTAAATTGTATAAATCTATAAAATAAAAAAATAATTAGCATTAAGGTCCTTAATAATAGAACCCAAAATAATACTTTTTAGTGATAAATAAGTTTTACAAAACAATTTTCGAAATTATTTTGGGGTACTTAGCTAGATGTCTTCAGTTTCGTTCTGTCGGAGGTTCGGTCTCAATCTTGGCAACAATTTTGAAATTCTGGTTGTGCGAGATGGACTTTCACTGGTTGTATTGTGTTTACTCCAAAGCGTTTGTAGGACAAATACAGCGACAATTATTATAATGGAAAATATTGTCACGAAGGTGAACCAAGAAATATTCTTTTTGAATCGTCGTTGAGTTTGTGGTTTGCGACGTATAACTCCTCGAAATTAAGTTCACGGAGTTTCAAAGGTTTGAGTTCGGGAACGACCATTTTTTCTGGTATGGTATCGCAGCAGTTGAAAGGGATAAGAACTGGTTGATAGTTGTCAAGGGTGTTGCTGCTTTCTGTGGCTTCTGCTTCGATTTTGGTTATCCCAATGAAAGCACTGCAATCTTTCTGAAGTTTTAATAATTTTGTATTGATGTTGGTACAGGTGATGGTAATACTGAGAGGCTCGGTAACCATAATTAACCACACGTTGGTTTCGAGTTTATGAACGTGGTACCTTTGAGCAGAAATCACGACACTGTGACAATTGTCCGGCACTTTTTTAAAATTTCTTAAAAGTTGGTCCTCGCCCAAAGCATTTGACTCTGTCGGATAAGCATAGAGTTCGGAACACAATTTATTTTGATTGTTCAACGGTTTGCACGCCCTAAGGTCTTTTATCGGAATATACAGTAAGGAATCGTCTTTTTTTGCTATATATTTATGAGTTATTGAAAGTACATGGTATAACCCAGTTCTATCATCATAGATGGGGATTGGGTATAAGCGAAAGCAGTGAATGATTGCTGTTCAATAAGAAGAATTCTGAGTATAAATACAAGGTCGGAATCTGTTTGAAAACTTTCTAATTCTGTAATTTCTAAGTATCGTGCAATAATTGAATATTTGAGGGGCAAAGGTAAATTATTTTTTACGAGATTCTGTGATATTTCCAGTAAGGCGGCAATGAAATGTTCGGGAGTTAAACTTGAGGTATGGATAATTTTTTGACGGGCAAAAGTTATGGAATTAAAAACATCATTTAAGTTGTCTTCTAGAAAGAGATAATTTTCCATTAGTTTTTCCGTCATTTCTAGAAATGAAAGTTTTGTTTCCACGTACGCCATTTTGTCGTTTACTTTACGAATCATATTTTCCATTTTTCGAATATTTTCGTGAAATATTTTCTCGTCCATTTGAATGTGTTGGATAGTCTCATTAAAGTTCTTTATAACTGATGTAATTACACTGATTTGGTTTTTCAAAAGGTTTTCGATCTGCAGTTGTCCTTTGTTTAAACTATTCATACTGTTGGTGAAGTACTCGCCGTCGGCGGCGTCTAAGTTACCAGTTAAGGCTTTGAATATTGATCCGGCGCCATCGAATAGTGCACGTTTGTACCTTCTAGTGTCCATGTGGATTTCAGTGAATTTGTTTTTGAGAGTGTTTGAGATTTGATTAAGTAAGTTAATGTGTGATTGAACGTCAGCACGGAATACATTGCTTAGGTGGACGTTAGTTTTTAGTGATAAAGTTAGTGCATCGAGAATTCTGTCGTTGGTAGTAAAAGCTTGTTCTAGGGCGGAGAGATTTCTATAAACTAGATGAGTCCATTTGTGATTTGACACGGCTATACATGATTCTTCATGATAATAAATCCCTATGGTGTTATTGATTGCCTTTATTTCGAATTGGGGTGCTCCGGTCCGAACAGCAGGATGACCATGTAAAGAGAAATCAGTCTTCTGTGAAAGGTTTCATACGGTCAAAGTTTTCTTTGGTTTTTTGGTTAGAACGAGAATTTAGTAAAGTAGCTGAGTTTGTATGTAGTTATACTATTTGAAAGGGACCATTAAATTTGTTTTGTCGTTTATCTGTGAACTGAGATTCGCGTACGTAAACCTTGTCACCTACTTGATAATTTGGGGTTTTGTCCGAAACATGTTTATCGAATGGAATTTTGGCTTTCTGTTTTTGAGTATAGGTTCTTTCACGTGCTATTTTGTAGTACTGTGAAATACAGTTATTTAAGTCTCTGGTGTATTTAGAAATCAAGTCCTTTTCGTTATAGAGGGTTTCAGGTGGTCGGCTAGACGTGTGCCCGAAAACGAGTTCATAGGGTGTGAACCCATGAGTTTTGTTAGCGGATTTGTGGTAGGTAATAATTGCGTATGGCAGAATATTGAAAGGGAGTTCGTCCGGGTGCTCGGCCTTATGAATACGGATCATATCTAACAAAGTCGAATGAAAACGATCTAATGACCCTTAAAATTGGGGGTGTCCTACACTAGAGTAGGAAAGCTTGATATCGAACAATTTCAAAGGTTTTTAAGGAGTGCATTGTCGAATTCACGACCGTAGTCACAGTGTATCTCAGAGGCGTTCCAATGTGTTGGAAAAACACTAAGAATGTACTAACGAGAGTTTTGGCGGACTTGTCGCTAATCGGGTAGGCCTGGGAATATTTAGTTAATTCGTCTCGGATAGTAAGGGCATATTTTTTGCTAGGAACTTCGAGAATGTCGATGTTTATCCTTTCAAAATGGGTTCTTGGAGTTTCGGTTACTACTAAGGGATTGTCAAGGTTTTTTCGGAAAGCTTTATTTGTCTGACAGATTTGAAAGTTTCTAATGAAGTTTTCTACATCTTTTGTAATACCTTGCCAGTTATACTTTTCTTTAATTCGTCTAATAGTTTCTTTGATCCCTCTGTGTATGTTGTTTTTACCGTTATGGAATTGATATAGTATTATTGGCACTTGATCTCTTCCTACTGTTTTTGTTATGTTCTGACAGACTTTCCACTTTATGTCTGTTTTTGCGCATATAAACGAAAGCATTTCGAGTATAGGTAGGTCTAAGTTATTTTCAACGCAATATAGTTCAGAGTCAGTTAGAAGGTCTTTGCTCTTGTAAATTGAGGCAAATAATACCTCGTTCACAGTGTCGAAATCAGTTGGTAAGGGAATAATGTAATATCGTCTTTTTCGAACGCTTTTACTATTGAAAATATTGATTTCGAATTGCTCGAAGTCGGCGTTCTCTTCGAAGATATCCTCAAGAATTTGGTAATGGAAATCTTTTAAATTGCCGGACTGAAAGGAAACTAAGATATTTTTGTTTTCTCTATCAAGGAGTTGACAGTTGGAGTACTGAATTTTACTATAGTGAGACGGTCTTATACCTTTCTACGAATGTCCGAAATTCTGTAAAAATTGAGTTGTATTCGTCGTCTGTTTCAAGCTGTTCTGAATCACTGTCTTCGTTTTCGTTCAAGGGAGTTATTGTGAAGTGTTGGAGTTTGGTGTTTGATTGGACAGTCATACATTCATCAAAATGGTTGATTCAAATGCGTGAAAGGCCGTCTGCGTTCTTATTTACTTTTCCTGGTTTGTATATAATTTCATACTCGTACTTCTGGAGTTTGAGGCGCCATCTGGCAAGTCGACTACCTAGATCTTTAATAGAAAAGAGGAACGTTAACAGGCGGTGATCGGTCAGAAGTTTAAACTTTCGTCCAAAAATTATTGGCCTAAAGTATTTACCGGCCCAAACAATAGCCAGAAGTTCACGCTCTCTAGTGGAGTATCGGGTCTCAGCTTTGCAGAGGGTCCTAGATGCGTATCCAATTGGCAGTCGGGATAAATTAAAATCGGTATCGAAGTAACGGCTTGCTTTAATTCCTCGAAAGAATTACCGCATTCAGAACTAAAATAAAATGAAACATCTTTTTGGAGCAATTTTGTTTGTTATTTTGAAATTTTAGCAAAATTGGGTATGAATCGACGATAATACCCTGCTAATTACAGAAAGGATTTGATATCTTTTTGATTTTGGGGCTGAGGAAATTTCAATAGACATTCTACCTTTGATGGATTCGGTTTAACTCCATCTTTGGTAATCAGATGTCCGAGATAGGCAATTTCTTTGCGAAGAAATTCACACATTGTCGCGATTGATTTTGAGGTTTGCCTTTCGTAGGCGTTTAAAAATATCAGTAAGACGAGACAAATGTTCGTTGATAGTGGGAGAGTATACGATTATGTCGTCCATATAGACGAGACAACGTTCGGATTGAATTCCTAAAAGAATGTTGTATATAACCCTCTGGAATGTTGAACGGACATTCTTTAGACCAAAGGGCATCCTTACGAACTCGTAGTACCCATTCTCAACGGTAAACGCGGTTTTGGAAATGTCTTTTGGGTCAATCTCAATCTGATAAGATCCTGAGGCGAGGTCGAGTGTTGTGAAATATTGGCATTTGCCAAGTTGATCTAATAAGTTCGAAATATTAAGGATAGTCAACTACACCGAGCCATTTTTGCTTTCTTGAAGCGTCCAGTTTTTTCCGTACTACCCATACAGGGGCGAACCAAGGTGAGTTTGAATAGCGTATAATACCTTCGTCTAGCATTTTCGTTACATGGGATTTAAATTCCTCTTTATGAATCTGAGGGTAGCGATAAGATTTCGTGAAAACTGGTCTAGAGTTGTTAGTCTCGATGGAATGTTTAATTTAGTTGGTGAATGACAGATGGTCTCCTTCGAGATAAAATATATCAGAGTAGTCAAGACATAGTTGCGATATTAAGTCAGATTCTTCTTCGTTTAAGTGGTCAAGTCGACGTTGATTGAAAATTTGCTCTTGTCGTTCTACTATGTTGTTGTCTGTTGGTTGGGTTTGTGAAATAGAATTCACACTGAACTGTTGTAAATGCTCAAGTTTAATGTCAGTGAAGTTTATAGTTTTAGGGATGGCATTTGCATTTAAAACGGTTGTCAGAAATTGGCCATTACTATAGACTTTTACTAGAGCATTCGGAAGATGGACTTTTTCAACTTCTGTGCCTGTTAATAAGGCATCTGTATCTCTAAGGTTGCAAGTAAGTTTACAGATTTGCTCTGTACGTGGCTGAATGGAAATTGTGTTGACGGGGTTACACGAAAACTTTTTAGGTGTATCTTTACTGATTAAATCATCTGTTACTTTATATAACGAAATTGTTTTGAAGTTGGTTACTAATTGCCTTTTATGGAAATCGACCTAACAATTCGTCGACCTCGATATCGATATTGCAAATGTAAACCTTATGAGGATCATTGGTATTAAACGGGACGAGAGTCGATTGGTTGATATGAATTTTCTCGTTAGTTATGCCGTGGATGACGACATTTTCTTGGAACCTTTCCCTGAAGCGTTTGCAAGTTTCTGGCTTAAAAATAGAGAGTTCTGCACCGGTGTCCACAAGAAGTTTGTAGTTGTTGGATGCATCGGTGATGTAATACAAGTTCTTAGAGTTTACGGACATGAGCCATTTTTGGCTCTAGGCCTGTAAGCGGGCTGTTTAGAGCCATAGGTTCAATTAAATCTATTTGGGCTTGTTTTTCCTTACTAGTCAAATTTTGTTTTGTGACCTCTGCCAGCATTTTTGCCTGGTGGGTCTAAATTCTAGTTGAGAAAGTTAAGGGTGATTCGGATGGTAATTGTTTCATACGTTGGAGATCCTGAATGAGTGCCGATAGGTCTCGAGGATCTCCGAAGTGGTTTTCGAGAAAAGTAATGATTTCAGTTAACTGACTAGCGTTTCGTGAATTTACTAATTCCGCTGCCCTGCCACGACGTTTATTTCTTATGTGAAGTATAAGTAGGACTTGTTAGTTATCGGTCGGCATACTGTGGGCGGTGTTACTTGATGTGATAAAAGTATTTAAAAAGATGGGGTTACGGTCATAATACGGTACTATCGCAAAAATCTCGGAAATTGTATAGGGCTCCAAAGTTGAAGTGGCTGCAACTTGCCTTGTAGTGGTCATGGTGTTTAAAAATCAAGTATTTGCACAATATTAAAAGTCGAAATCAGATTATATTGTCAAATTGACAATGGTAAAACGTATAAATCAATGTGTAAAATAAAGATCAGCTTATTATAAGTGATAGTTCAAAATAATAGTAGAGATTTAATGTTTAATTATCAATATGTACCTAAATTGGTCAAAAATTTTTACCTTGCAGTTTTACTCAAAATAAATGAACAATATATTAAAGGTAGTGATGAAATCTGTTTAAAATTTTTAAGGAATATTAATGGATGTATCTTTGATGAAAGAAATGGTGATTAAATGTATCAATAAAATAAAAAAAATTATTTAAAACACAAATTAAATATTTTACTTGAAATTTACGTTATAGAATATAAATGAAATAAATGAAAGCGATACACTTAATAGCGCTCACAGCCGTCGCATGTGCATTTATAAGCTACATGTTGCATTGTCAGCAGTCAGCAGTTTTACACGTGCGATGGGCATTTGCGTAATTCCTGGGAATTGCTATATCGTGTAATATGACACTTGTGAACGACTCATTTGACCGGTTACACGGTGTTGTCATATTAATATTCTAAGTATTGTTTATATAACATAAAGATATTCCATTAAAGGTTAGATGATTGGCAATTATCAATAGGTGAATCTAAAGTAGTATTTTCACTGAGATTGAACAGAAAGTAAGCAACCCTATGTTTGCTTACTCTATAGGTTTTATACTTTGATTTAGTGGTATATAAGTTTGGTAACAAAGTCGATAAAGATCTAGAGAGAAATCAATTTTTGAATTTTTAAAAATAACCTTGTACAGCAACTTAACAATGATATTTTTGTTAGCATATTTTCTTTCATAAACTTAAATAATGATACATATTTCTCATATAAAAAAACTTTTGCACACTAAATTTTAGGCTAACAGTTAAAATACGTCCACCGAATAAAAAAAACTATAATATAAGCTAAGAACAATAATGTAAGAAAGAAAGAAAAAACATACTATTAAAACTAACAACAATAAATAATTTCAACAATTACTTTTGTTAAACCATAAATAAATATCAACTAGCTAATATATTTGCTTTATACAGTCTAACTCAAACCAACAGGCCACTGACACAACATTCCGTAAAATGACAAAAGCTAGAATTCTTATTAAATCTGTTGCGCACGTTATATATCGCTGACCTGAGTAAAATACTGGTTTTGGCATTGTCACAGTACAATGTTGAGTAGTTATTTTGCCGAATACCAGGTCTTGGAATATAAAAAAAAATCTCACCTAACAACAAGGGACAATGAATTTTACTATTAAAAAGATATGACAGACAGAGAATTTGCCCATGTAAAAACTCTTGTGAGCTGTCAACTGTAAACAGGCTAAAAAGAAGACTGTTTAAAACCACGCTGAGGTAAATCTCACTAGGAATAAAGTATAAAAAAATTATAAATTCTCTCTGTATATCCAAAGCTTGATTATGATCTTCATATAGATACAGATCAAACTAGCGAGCACTATTCTAACATAGATCTTACGTAACCAAAGTATAGAGTAAGTATATTCCATTTTTGGACATTTAGAACCAGGTTGATATATGCACACGACCGGATAAGGCGACTTAAGTTGAACAGTTAAACAGTAAAATTTAAGATCATAAACCTACATGATATACATTAGGTGCTCACAGTTCAATTATTCACCTAGATTGTCGATATATATGAGAAAAAATAATGGACCTAGTATGGAACCTTGCGGTATGTATCTCTGACGTTGCGTTAATATATAATTAGTACTAACCATTAAAGGATACAGATTGCTTTCTGTGTAGTAAACATTACAAAAAAGAAAATTGTACTTTGCGAGAAAGAATACGAGCAAAACTTGTTTAGTGAAATCTCATGATCAACAAGATCAAATGACTTCGCCAAATCAGTAACAATAATAGCATCCTGCCTTTGCCAGTGAATTATTCCTGAGATACGCATGAAATAACTAAGTTTGATGCTGTGGACCTGTTTCGCAACAAATTTGTGGGCTTGGCCCTATAAGACATTTATTAATAGGATTTATTGTACTCTATACGACTTTCTCAAGCACCTTAGCAATATTACACATTATTGATATAGCTTGATAGAATTAATACCACTAATGTCAACATTTTTAAGGCTGGGGCAGAAGAGATAGTACATATGAACAATCTTTGAGAAGAAACGATGGTATTTGAATCTGGGCCTAAGGTTAATTTATAATTTAGTTTCTTTACAGCATTTATATCATTAATCATTTTCTTTTTGTAATTACTGATATGGTAATTGTAGTTTAATTTATTTATAGCGCTATAGGCGGACTCAAAAAAACGAATTCTTGATATTCTTCTCTTCGACCGAATATTATATGACAAAAAGGATGTAGAGCCAGTTTTAACAGAAGATTAAACTTTGCTTAAATAATTTTCGTAAGTTCTATCAGATTGAATTTTTAATAATGACTTTAAGCATTTAAGTCCTTAAGTTTTATAAGTTCCTATGAATACCACGGTACTGTATTTATTCAAAACCGGTTAGCATCAATTAGCATATTCTCCAGGTCTATGCAGTGTGGAACAGCCAAAAGAAATAAATTCAATAAAGAATAAAGGAATGGTGTTGGGAAAAAACGCTTGTATACGTCGATTTCTATTTTCAAAATCCCCTTTTTTTAAAATTATATATGGTGTGTCATGTGACTGTGGTCAATACCAAGTTTCTTATTTTAAATGCAAGCCCCTATATTATTTATTTTTTTGGTTTCTCCAGAAAATTCTAGACATAATTCATGTATATTGTCTTACACCTATTTTCAACTGTTTCGGAAATATTAAGTGTTTTTAGATTAGTTACAGAAATTAACAATAAAAAAGAAAATTATTTTATTTTACAAATTCGCTACATTACATAATACTGATTATTTCTTAAAAATATAAAAAAAACAAAAAACCATTAATGGCAATGTAGAAAATGTTCAATATGCTCGTCACGAACGTCTTGTTAACATGCTAATCTTGTATCGAAATTTCCCCTAACGTTACTCAACATCTCAGGAGTGAATGATCAAATCGCAAGCGTGATTCGTCTTCTTAGGTAATCTAAGTTGAGAGGTTTAGTTTTCTATACAGTACTTTCAACATATCACTACAAAAAGTAGTCCAATAGGGTCAAATCAGGAGATCGTGCTGGCCATTCTATCGATGCACGCCTCCTAATCCACCAATTTGGAAAAATTTGTTTCAGGCAGTACCGGTCATTGATTTCGTAATGGAGCGGTGTTCCATCTTGCTTAAACCATATTGTAATGGCAGGAACTTGTATGTTTAATGGATCAGGATATAAGTTTGTGAAAGTTGGCACTTCATTATTTTGGAGCAGTTCTAAATATTTATTTCCATTCAAAGTGCCATGTTCCTCTGTCATCCAGTAAAGATTCTCATTAGACCAATAGCAGCAATTTTGACGATTAATATGACCGTGAGATCAGAGAACAAAACGTCTTCTAATTGGTTAAATAAGAGAGAAACTTCCATTTGTGTCCGTGTGTTATCTCCTTAACCAATCATTTGTAGAATGGTTATTGTGTACATCGTGTACAACAAGATGCTTAGTCTATGAGTTTTGAAGAAAATAAACAAAACTGTAAAAAGGAACGCAGGAATGGTTTTTGCTTACTCTCTTAATATCATTGAGCTAAATTTTAATTAAGTATTGAGCGTAATGTAGCGAATTCCTGAAACAAAATAATTTTCTTTTTTTAAATGTTAATTTTTGTAATAAATTAATATTTCGGTAACAGTTGAAGATAGGTGTAGGACATTGTACATGAATTATGACTATAATTTTCTGTAGAATCCAAAAAATAAATAATATACAGGGGCTTGAATTTAAAATAAGATAGTTGGTATTGGCCACTGTTATATGATACACCCTATATAATTTTTTTGTTGAAAAAATGCGCATTTAAAAATACAAGCGTCTTTCCGTACAAGTCCTCCTTTATCCCCTATGGATTTTATTCCATTTAGCTGTTCCACACGGTATAATAGGTTTATTTAAAATTATATATTTAAACCAGTAAATAGAGATTTTTAAGTGACAGATTTCAACAGCAAACCGCATACGGCAGCAAATAAATACTAGTTTATAAGTTATAACTGATATAGTTTTAAAAGTCAGCTTATTCAAGTAAATTACTTCAGCCTTAAAAACGCAAAAAAATGGAGTATTTTCGTTTTTAGGGTTCCGTATATACAATTTACGGATACCCTTATAATATCACTCCGCATTTCTGCCTCTGTCACATCACAGCAATTTTAATTTGGCATCAATGTATAGTTTGGTGACCCGATCAGGAGTACATTTTCAGGGGTACTTTAGGGGGAAATTAAAAAAATCGACCGTTCCCCCCTGATCTCCGATACTACTGAGTCTAAAATTTTGAATATAGGAAAATAGGAATCATAGAACGTTGCCCGAACTTTACAGGAAAAATAAGGAGAAACGATTAGTATTAATTTTGGTGGGCAAATTATAGAATTAAATGAAAATTTAAAAATAATTTTTTTTTCAAACGCATCATGTAATACATTTTAAATTTTACCCACTCTCCCTCCCCTTATCTCTGAAACTATAAATCGTAAAGTTTTGCAAAAAATTAGGGGTATAGGGTCCGGCCTGAAGTTTACTGGAAAAATAAGGAGAAACCTCCATTTTTAATTTTGGGGGCAAATTACAGAATTAAATGGAAAATATAAAATTAAAATTGTTTCTAACGCATCATGTTATATATCAAATGAAAGGGCTTATTATGGAGAAAACATTTATTTCATATTTTTAAAATAAATATATTAAAAGATATTAACAAAATTATAAAAAAATACCCATCCCCCCCTCCTTTATCTACGATATCTCCGAAACCATAACTTGTAAAATTTTGAAAAAATAGAGGTATAGCGCCTCACCTGAACTTTACTGGAAAAATAAGGAGAACTCCCTAATATTCATTTGGGGGGGGGGCAAATTATAGAATTAAATGGAAAATAAAAACCATAATTGTTTCTAATGAATCAAGTAATATATCAAATCACAGGGCTCATTATGACGAATACAAATATATATTTTTTTAAATTAATATTTTAAAATATATTTAAAAAATATTTTAAAAAAATTGCCATTCGCCCCTTTATTCCCTAAACTATAAGACCTAAATTTTTTTGTTTACAGGAAAAATACGAAGAAGTCCCTAATATTAATATTGGGGTCAAATTATAGGATTAAACGGAAAATAAAAAATATTTTTTTAACGCATCATGCAATACATCAAATGAAAGGGCCTTATTATAAGGAATACAAATATATATTTTTTATATTTTAAAATTAATTATTTACAAGATATTAACATAAAGATATAAAAAAATTCCATTTCTCGCTTTTTTCCTAAACCATACAACCTAAAATTTTGAAAATAATTAGGGGTACTGGGGCTCACTTCAAATTTATAAGATAAATTATTAGAAAACCCCCATTGTAATTTTAATGACAAATTATACAATTCTATTATATTAAACATAAACTTAATCCCACTTTAGAAACACTATTTAAATTTTGAAAAATATTTTTAATTGTATTTTTAAATAATATGAATAACAGATTTAATAATTTCTAATTTAAAACTTGACCTATTTTGCCCTTCTTCCAATCTACAAAGCCTCAAAATTCAGACAGCAGATTATAAAAGGCTTTTCTGAAAGTCTATTACTAAAATAAAATTTTAATGTTAATTTTTGTGGCCCAACTTAAAATTAAATACATATGTATTCTAATAAAAATCAAGTGAATTCTGAAGCAGATAAAATAAAAAGTCTATGTGTAGAAAATCAAAGTGTATATTCTTCTTCTAAAATGCACTCATTCCCTGCTTATCTGAAACTGGAATATTAGAACCTTGAAGGTGGTACAGGCCTTAGTATGCGAGATCAACTCGCACTTGACCAAATTATTTGCTTATAGTGTTTATAATGCATTCAATAGAAAATAATGTAGAGAATAAGTAAATCTTCAAAATGAGTTTTTATAAATTTTGATCCGGGCGTTCTTCATTAAAAAAGGTTGGAAAACCCTCTATTGAGTGACTGTTTTTATAAATTCATAGCTAGATTATTTTTAGGTTTTTTTGGGAATAACACCACAATTGAATTAAAAAATCTGTATATTGAAAGAAAATACCAAATGTTTCAAAGTCGATTCTGACCTGACTTCGTTGTCAATGGCTTTAAAATATGTAATGAAAATGTAAATTGCAAAAAAATCAAACTTTCAATTTTGGAATAACAAATAACATTTAGAAGACATTCATAGCTAGGTTGTAATAACAGCTGTAACCTTAATCAGCCCCTAATGATAGCTTATAATGTTGAGATTAATAACGTTGAAGATCGATATTGTACATTAAGTAGATCTTGCAGAATTGCAATTTAAACAATTTGTAGAAATATTTTGCAGAAGGTATCGCATTAAACACGATGGTTCGATAGCGATATGCAATATATATTTTGAAAGCTCATAAAGTGCACTTCACTTAGTATATCTTACTTTTTGTGTTACTGTGCGGTAAAATTCATTAATACTGCTTGTGACTTTTAGGTTAAACGACCGAACCTTACTTGTCCTCCGAAATCTTGACAACGGTGTACTATGTACCGGTAACTATTAACTTAATAATCCAATGGAAAAATTATACCAATATGGGCAGGTAATAGTAACGTATATAAAAACACATGTAGTGATACAATTTATCATAATTTTCATCTCGTGCCCCCACCTGAAGAAAATTCTAGTTCTGTTAATGCACTGCTGCCTGGCTGTCGCATATTCGTACATTTTTTCATACAATTTTCCGGAATATTAGCGAAAACCCCAGATAGACAAATTGAAGTAGAATTTAAGATCTTTAAAAATATCTTTAATATATTCCGATCGAACTATTCTCGATAATAAGGTAATAATTTCCAGAAAGTTATAATGTTTTTTTAAATCCATTCATGACCAATTTTTTTTTAGTTTACTCGATAAAAAGTAATCCAATCAGGATATATACATGCTCATTAAGAAGGATTTCTGATTCTCTACACCCTTTTTGAAGACGGCATTAGGATTCCTTCATTACTTTTCTTTATATAAGCAAAAAACAAAAAAAATACTATTTTTGCAAGTTTTTATTATTTTAATAGTTTACTTCTACGAATTTACCGTAAAAATCTTACGAATTATTCTATATAAACTGTTGAATTTTACCTCTGAAAATGAGTTCAATTTTGCTCTAAAACTGGTTTCATTAACCAATCATAATATTAAAGTGTTACTGTAACGGTTTATTTTTCTGAAGCTTATCAACTTTTGGGCTTAATTCATAAATTTTCATTTCTAGTTACTCTCGTACCTAGAATTTCGAGCCCTTTATCTTTTACTAGCTGTCATCGCACGGGCGTATTTGACGTATTTATCTTGAATATATATTTTCATTTGGTAATTTTCACATCACCTACTTTATTACATTTTCTTTGTGAATTTATTATGATGAGCTATTTGATATTTTTTACAAGTTTAGGCTTTGTCATTTTTATTCTTTTTACTTTTTTGACATTTTCAATTTTTTTGACATTTTTGACATTTCGGTCGTTTTTAACATTTTTACTCCCTATTTCAAACATATTGAATTCTCCGTAATAAAATGACAAAACACATGTCTAATTATTTGAAAGAATATATAGATCAAGACGTACTGTCATTACTTTCTATATCAAAGATATTGATAACTTTCCCCCACTAAATATTTCAATTTTTGAAAAATGACAAAACCCACTTTAATGTATTTTATAAGACTATATATATCATGCGTTGAATTCTCCTCAATTTGATACTTTAATTTTCCAAAAAGGAGGAGGTTATCAATTCGCCGCGTTTTTTTTGTATGTTTGTTACCTGATTTATTCTCCGGTTGTACACCGATTTGGACGATTATGGTCTTGTTTAATAGAGTATATATCCGGATTGGTGAAATTGAAATTTGGGAATAGAATTCTTTTGGGAAAGTGATGAGATTTGTGAATGAACATGCGTGCATGGAAATCGACCAAAATACCTAACATATTGGTCGATTTTTATAAAACCCTTTGTCGATGTGGGTAGTTTTTTAAGTGTAATCTATTAAAAAAGATCCCTGTGTGGTCTCATATCATTTTCTGCTACTTGCGTTTTGCAGAAAATCGCCAACAAATCCAATATTCTTATCAATAATTCCATCGAAGTGACGTAACTGACATTTCCTCATAAATATTTTAATTCCAATATAATAGTGCGGGAATTGCAGGCACTGGAAATTTTAATTGCGAATTTGAAAATTTTTTATGTGCATCCCAAGCACATAGCTAGTATAGTATAGTATGTTAGGCTCCTGAAATCAATGAGTACCAAGCTCATTCTATTTGTGTACCTGGCAAATACCGATTTAAAAAAAGTCAATTTTGTGAAGACTATGCTTTTGGCGTCACCTACTCTCGGCCTAATAGAAAATTCAGTGACAATGACAACAAAACTGTTATTTGGTACGATTATAGATAGGGCGTTTAGTTGTAGCAAACAAAAACACAAAGTAAAGTGATAAGAGCAATAACCATAGCACAGATACATTGGTCGAATTCATAATGATATATTAAATAACCAATTTATCATTTCTCAGTGCAAATTTCACAGCGGATTCCGTTATATAGTAAACTTTTCCATGAGTGTTTGTTCATCACAGTAAGATAAGAGAAATCCTACTGGTGCATTCCCGCATTTGTTTAGTGTATTGTTTTCAATTTGATTAAATTCCTTCATTGATTTTTAAACTTCTGCACATTCCGTCGCGCTAATGCTAATTGTAAGTGTGTTTTTGCGTGTAAAATATAGACAGTATTGTGATTCGTGTTTTGGATCCCAAGCTATTAAGACGCTTGGGAGTTTCGTGCAATGTACTCCGAACTTTTCGGTGGCTTTGATTCCGTCTGAAGAGACGCCGCTTTTTGTTGTTTTTTTTTGCGTTCCGATTCGCGAGTTTTAAGCTCCATTCGTGACGACCGCTAAACCGCTTTCATTTTGTTTCTTTTGTGTTTACAAAAGCGCATCATTTATTGTTAAACCCGCATTTTTTTGTATGTTCAATCAATGAACATTACGTCGGTATTTTTTGTGTAACGTGTTGTCCAGACGAAGCTCTAAGAAACTGTTCCTGTTCACGGGGCTAGCCTCAGAAGAAAGAACCAAGAAAAGACCAGAGCTTCGACTTAAAGGTTAGTGATAACTTTTATTTGGTGATTTGTTTATGTGACGGCACGTGTTTATTGGTTGTTCCGCTAAAAGGTCCTTCGGCAATATATACTTGCATTGAACCAGCATTGAACTAAAACCGCAACATCTATTTCATACATCTTTTTGAATATTCTATTCTCTATATGTAATGTTTATCAAAGACATTACATAACATTTGGTCCAACTTCGAGCCGGATGCAGTTTGAGTTAATCTCGTGCAAAGTTTATCGAACACAATACATAATTTGGTCCAAGTACGAGCCGGATGCAATTTGAGTTAATTTAGTGCAAAGATTATCGAATAAATTACATAATTTGGTCCAACTCCGGGCCGGTACATTTGAGTTAATTTCGTGCAAAGTTTAACGATCAAAAAAAAACATTGATTTTTCATTGCAATTATTGTTGAAAACCGCATTGAATTTTAGTTTCTTTATTTGTTAGAAGAGAAAGCAAGTTCGGGATATTCACTAATTCCGTTGGAAATAAAACGCAATTTTTTTGCCGCCTTAATAACCTTACAAGAGGTTGTTTTGTTTGTTTGGTTATTTTGCTAAATTGTTTTGAATTTATTTGACATTTGGTCAGATATTTACTACTTCAACAGTAAAAAATTGTACATTTTTGGAATAGTATTTTCGTTCTATCGTGTTAGATTTGTTCAGTGGCGTTACAGTGATTTTAATTTATTGTTAAGATGTCAAAAACCGCTGAAAATTTACGTAAATTTAAAAATCATCGACAATCGGAGTTTAAAAGATTAGAAGATATTTATTTTGCTGCCGAGAAAGCCTTAAGAGGTGACGACGTTGAATTGTTTTTTAGCATGATTGATATGGTTGATTCAATTCATTTAGAATTTTTTAAACAGCACAATTCCATTGTTGGATTAATTTCAGATGCAAACGATGATTTTGACTTTGAGGATGACATTCGCAATAAATTTGAAAAATTGTTTTATTCAATTAGGTCTATTTTTGCTAAACTGAAATCTGTTCAGAATTCTACGCCACAAAATACAACTCGGGAACAGGAAAGTGTTGCTTTGCCGCGAATTGATTTGCCTTCATTTAGTGGAGACATATTGGAATTTGGTACTTTTATTGATTTGTTTGACTTCATTAATTCACAATAATGAAAAACTCAGTGCTATGCAGAAGTTCAAATATTTGCAGTTAGCTTTAAAAGGGCCTGCTTTTGAGGCTATTAAGAATTTTAAACTAACACAAAACAATTACGTGAGTGCTTATGAAACACTTTTGAAAAAATTCAAGCGAACTCGTTTAATCGCGGAGTCTCATTGGTCAGCTTTAGAACAATTCCCCCAACTAACTTCAGATAGCCCTTCAGAGGTTCGGAAGTTATTGGATGACTTCAGTGATAATTTGGAAGCACTGAAGAATTTGGGTTTACCAGTAAATCAGTGGGATTTTTGTATCGTTCAGATGATGTTGAAACGAGTTCCAAAGAATTTAGCCGCTAAATTTGAACTTTACCATGGTACTGTGACCGCTCAAGATGACTTTCCGATCCGCTCGGAAGTTGTTGATTTTTTGTCGTAGAATTGCGATGCCTTTGAACATGTTGAATTATCCCGCAAGGCAAAGCGAAGTGTTGACAAAAAGTTACCATTGAATTCAAAGCAACATTCTTCCCGGTTTACTACATCTTTGTTTGTCACTAAGAATAGAAATTGTTTAGTTTGTAAATCCGATCATGCGATTTACAAATGTTCTGAATTCTTGAACAAATCAGTATCCGCGCGGTTTAAGTTTGTTAAAGATTTTAGACTTTGTTTTAATTGCTTAGGCGATTCTCATCAGTCGAATCGCTGTAAATCTTTATCCACTTGCCGCAACTGCAAACAACGCCATCACACTTTGCTTCATTTTGTAAATCGTGCTGATTCAGGTATTGGGTCTGAATCTAAAGCTCCCCCCGCAAACCTGGCTTCCACATCTGGTGGATCCAGTGCCATTGATACTGTTGAAAGTCCCGAAACTTCTCTACCGCAGACTTCTTGTCATAGTTTACTTTTGTCATACAATTCAAATGTGTTGTTATCTACCGCTTTAGTTGAGGTATTAGATAAGCACGGTTCTTATCAAACTTTGCGATGTCTGCTAGATTCTGGTAGCATGACATCATTCATTGCGAGCAAGGCTGTGAAACGCCTTGGCTTCCGACCTATGCCCGCTTCGATTCAAGTCAACGGGCTAGGTTCTATGCAGAGTCCCTCTGCTGAGGGCTCTCTTACCCTTTCTCTTCGCTCTATAGTAAAGCGTGAGTGCAATTTTGTTGTTGAGACTATTGTTTTACCCCGCATTTGCAATGATATGCCTGTTGCGCCCAATAACATGGCTAATATGACATATCTAACCAATTTGAAACTTGCTGATCCTGGTTTCAATAGCCCAGGCGCTATTGACCTTTTGTTAGGTGCCGATATATTTTCTCAAATTTTGTTTGATGGACGTCTTCTGGGAAAGGAAGGTGTTCCTGATGCTATTAACACTGTGTTTGGTTACATCCTTATGGGTAGAGTGTCTTCGAGTTCTGTTAACTCTCACTCTCAGTCGGCCATAAACCCAACTTCGCATTTTTGTAAAATTGAAGATGTAGTATCATTAGATGATTCACTCCAAAGGTTCTGGACAATTGAAGATGTTCCTACCGCACTGGTTCATTCCCCTGATGATCTTATCTGCGAAAAAATATTTTCGGAGGGATGCAGGAGATTGGATTCAGGTAGATTCGTTGTGCCTCTTCCTTTTCGAAATACACTTCCTGCTTTTGATGGAATGTATAATCGCCGTTTCTTGATGAACAGGGAACTCTTAGAGTTGGTAGTAGATTGGCTAATGCTTCACTGCCGTTTGCTACTAAATTTCCCGCACTGCTACCAAGCAAAAGTCGTTTGACTAATCTAATTGTCGAAGATTGTCATGTCACCAATCTTCACGCAGGAATCCAAACCGTTCAATTTCTTTTGCAGCAACAATTTTGGATTCTATCCGCAAAGAAAGTAATTCGTAGTGTTAAAGCTCACTTAATACGTGTCGTTGGAGATCAAATCCTAACCTACGAAGAACTTTCTACTGTATTTGCACAGGTCGCAGCAGTTTTAAACTCGCGACCTATAACCCCTTGTAGCAACGATCCATTGGATCTTACCGCCTTGAGTCCTGGAATGTTTCTTACCATGGAACCTTTAACAGCACCTCCTGAATCTGATTTCTTATCTGTCCCATCTAATCGTCTCAATAGATGGCAGTTACTGAGTCGTTTGCATCAGGCATTCTGGAAACGTTGGTCGCAAGAATATTTACATACTCTTCATCAACGGAGTAAATGGACTGATCCCTCGGAGGTTGTTAAGCCAGGTACTCTTGTTATTTTGAAGCAAGACACTTCACCTCCTTTGAATTGGCCATTAGGGCGCATTATTGACGTACATCCTGGAGGTGATGGTGTTGTACGCGTTGCTACAGTTAGAACTGCAAGTGGTACTTTGAAGCGACCTCTTGTAAAGCTTTGTCCACTGCCAGTGGACCCTTAGTTTTGAAATAAGTAATTCAAGGCTGGCGGAATGGTGCGTTCCCGCATTTGTTTAGTGTATTGTTTTCAATTTGATTGAATTACTTCATTGATTTTTAAACTTCTGCACCTTTTCTAAAACATTCCGTCGCGCTAATGCTAATTGTAAGTGTGTTTTTGCGTGTAAAATATAGACAGTATTGTGATTCGTGTTTTGGATCCCAAACTATTAAGACGCTTGGGAGTTTCGTGCAATGTACTTCGACCTTCTCGGTGGCTTTGATTCCGTCTTAAGAGACGCCGCTTTTTGTTGTTTTTTTTGCGTTCCGATTCGCGAGTTTTGAGCTCCATTCGTGACGACCGCTAAACCGCTTTCATTTTGTTTCTTTTGTGTTTACAAAAGCGCATCATTTGTTGTTAAACCCGCATTTTTTTGTATGTTCAATCAATGAACATTACGTCGGTATTTTTTGTGTAACGTGTTGTCCAGACGAAGCTCTAAGAAACTGTTCCTGTTCACGGGGGCTAGCCTCAGAAGAAAGAACCACGAAAAGACCAGAGCTTCGACTTAAAAGTTAGTGATAACTTTTATTTGGTGATTCGTTTATGTGACGGCACGTGTTTATTGGTTGTTCCGCTAAAAGGTCCTTCGTCAATATATACTTGCATTGAACCAGCATTGAACTAAAACCGCAACATCTATTTCATACATCTTTTTGAATATTCTATTCTCTATATGTAATGTTTATCGAAGACATTACATAACACCTACTTAATATTAAAAGTTCAATTTAATATGTAGTTTTAGGAAGTTTTGATAGACTGCTATGATTGACTAACACAAAGTATATAATACGCATACATACAGAGCAGATAATTATATAATGTAGCGATTAGTAGTTGAATATATATTATAGTGAAATTATAGAGCCGAGTAGAGTAGTTGTTGAATAGGGTGGTTAAAACATGTTAAAAAAAAGGTATACCTTTAAGGCAGAGTATTAGCAGTGAATTTACAACTTGCTTAGAATATAGATAGGGTTATTATAAAATTTATATTGGGTAGCAATAACTACATTTTTTCTTTTAGTGCGTAGCCGAAGTTTCAATTAGGGTGCAGAGGAGCTGCTGTTATACAGGGTGAACATAGGCAGCCGTATGTACAGAATGGTTCGAATATAGGGTGAAGGCGAAAAATGTTAGAAAAATTGTATAAAGTGTTGTCCATAAATATGTGATACTGAAATATAGGTCGAAGAAGAATAATTGTTATACATTGTGGTTAAAAATCTTAAAATAATGTGATACTTATAAGGTAGTAAACAGAGTGGAAGAGATATATTGTAAAGTGGAATTATTACAAAGTGTTTTAATAAAAGAGAATTGAAATTAAACAGATTCATTTCGTCTTCGAAACAATTAGTTTACGGAGCAAATGTCCGGTACTAAAATTGACCTTCTTTATATTAATTAACACAGTTTTAAATTTATGTTTAACACATTAAAGCTTAAAGTGTACAGATATATACAAACGTTATTCAGATGTTAAGTTGTGTTAACTGTACGCGTGATGGCGTTAGGTAATTTATTGTTTTTTTTCATATAATGTCATCAAAACGGTCCAAATAATAACAATCTTTATAAAACGTTTAGATAAGACAAGGTCTGTCTAGTCCGTGAGGTAAACATATTTTAAGTTAAGGCGTACCAGTTCATTTTTTTCGGAAACTTTTACCTGTAATTTTAAATGAAAATGTATCATCCTGAAAGGTTTGGGGTTTTCGATATTACCTGGTCTATTAAGGTTATACATACAAAATAAAAAATAAAGAATAAAAAATACCCCTGTTGAAAAAAACTAAAAAGTTGTAAATAAAACAATTTTTAAAAAGGACTTCCAAGTATACGTAAAAAGTTGAAAATAACTATAACAAAATACAAACCTAGACAATAAATAACACATTCAATGTGTTAGGTACCTACACCCAAAGTAAAAAATGTAAACTGTAAAAGGTGCTCATTCTGTACAAATTAATTACCTACCAAACTAGAATATTTTTGAATTCGGTGCCAAGTAAACAATCAAGTTTGATGAAGTTGTAGATTAGTACGCAACGCAGCATTTCAGATTTGCTTGGCACCGACTTCAACAATATAATAGATAGGTAGGTAATTAAATTGAAAAGAATGAGCACCTTTTACTTTTTACATTTTTTACTTTGTGTGTAGGTACCTAACAACATTGAATGTCTTATTTATGTCTAGGTTTGTATTTTGTTATAATTATTTTCAACTTTTTAGTTATACTTGGAACTCGGTTATATATTTTTTTAAAAATGTTTTTACTAGACTGTTTATATCAATATTTACACCCGTATTGCTTTTTATAACAAAAATATTGAATTTTCCTTGAAACAATAGTGACCCGCATTTGCCTCATTTAATATTTCAACTATCCCTAAAAGCCAAATCACTTACTACTTAAAGAAAGGAATCGTCATGTTAATTTTCATCCCTTCAATATTTTGGGTTACTGAAAATTAATAAACTATTTAAAAACATTTCCCCACCTGTCTCCCATGAGATAAAGGAATTTTTGCAAAATAATTTTTTTTTGCAACCCATTTTTATTAATTTTCACATCTGTAGCACATTTTCTTTCCCAGATATTAACATTAGGTAAACACAATAGACACCCCATTACCGCCCATGGCGTAAACAAACATTTTACCAAACAAAATGAAGCATATGTTTCTGACAAATGGTGTAGCTCTCTATTGGTGAAATAAGTGAAATAATTGGTTTACTACTTCCAAAGATTACCCCCTACAAACAAACAAACAAACAAATTTTACCTCTTTATTATATTATCATAGATGACGAATATAACCAGCACAAACCAGGATGATATGAATTTAATTTAAAACACCTATAATCAAATAAATTAATTTATATAAATTAAATGTTTTCTAAATTACCAACAAATTCAAGAAGAGGAAAATTCATAGACGCAATTATTTTCAGATATCCGAAACAAGGATGATCCATTGTATTCGGCAACTGCTTTGTTTGGTATTCTGGCTGGATATTACTACATAATTAAAGTGTTTGGACCCAGGTTTATGGAGAAACGAGAACCATACGATCTCAAAAAAATTATAATTGTATATAATATAGTGCAAATTTTTACAAACACGTACTTGGCATATTTGGTAAGTTGATTAAAAATACGATATTACGAATATAAAGGTAATAAAAAGCTTAACCATAGTTGTTAGGTCGTGACTGATAACGTCCAGGTTTATGTAGAAACGAGAACCATACGCTCCCAAAAAAAATATATTTGTATATAATGCACAGCAAATTTTTATAAATACATATTTCGTAAGTTGATTATAAATATGATAGACCAACTATAGTTGATAGGTCTTGAATGATAGTGAGACATTATTTAGAATTGTGAAATTATATTATGTTCACAATGTTATTATTCTTTAATAAGAATTTTACGGTTCGAATGTCCAAAGGAATGGAGTGTAATCTAATCCAACTTATTATGTTTCTATCGAGTTAACTACAATTAAATAATTGGGATCAAATACATATTTTAAATTTAAATTACTTTTAAATTATATTGTATACTATCTGCAATGTCAGTATTTTAAGTTATATAAAGAATTACGAAAAGCTTCAGGAAATATCCAGTAAAGTTCGATTGAATAACTCGCTCTCGTTTTTTGGACCCCCAAAAGACCAAACATTTTCAAAGTGAGACTAAATGACATATAAATCAGCAATAATAAAATTGTTGTTTAATATCATAGGCCTCTCTCAGCTCTTTTCTTGTTGTGGTCTTCATATTTAGTTCATTATTAGGTCTTGCTCCCATCCAGGGTCTCCATTGTATAATTTTAGGATTGTATATATTAGCTTTTGTTCTTCTAGAGGTTTGGGGAAATCCCTGTGAGACTGAGCCCATTCTTCTTTGTATTATAATTACGAATTTTGTGTTCTGTTTGATACACCCATCTATTTTCTCATTACTATATCAGTCGTTCTAAAGTTTAATTAGTTTATTAGAATGAATTTTTAATATTTCACAGTAAGTGACTGTTGCATTTAGCTCCATTTTTGCATATGTAATTAAGTGGACTGTAATTTATATGAGGTGCTGATTTCAGTTATACAATTTTGGAGAAGTTAAAATCTTATAGTGCATAGAATGTTTCCAGTGCATAAATATGTAACGGTACAATTTACAACTATTAAGATAAATTACGCAGACTTACCAGAAAGGTAAAAGAGTGTATATAAATACTATATGTAGATCCAGTATATAGTTCCGTCCATAAAATGTGCACATAAAGTCACGGATCTTAACTATTATAGTTCGAATTGTTCGGCATGAGAGTCGATGCGAAAGTCGCCGTTGACACATTCAACGACGAAGTTTGTGTTTTTTTTCCAACCTATAGTACAGGAAAGGAATGAAAATAAAACCAATTTATGGATATCAAAACCTAATTCCAGCAAATAAATAAATAATACATTCAGTCTAATGCACTTGAGTATCCAATTTATATAACCCACAAAAAACTAAATAAATGTTCATTAAATAAACAATGAAGACGAAATATTCTCCCCCACATAAAAGGTTATGGAGCCTTTTATCCCTCTGGTAAAGGACAACGCTTGACTAAATGACGTGTGACCCTTAGTTGTAAGAGGAGAATTCAACTCTCTTTATAAGTACCAAAGAACCCACTAAAGGTTGATGAATTGAATCCTTATACCACTTTGCCCTATGATGAAGAGTATGAAGGTACTCCTGTTGCCATCGCTTCCAAAAGTCGTAGTGTAAACGTTGCAAAAGTTGCCAACGAGTAAGTGTATTAATTTTTAAATCCGCATGGTCTGGATCAGACAACGCAGTCAAAGGTTCCAAAGTCAAAAAATGACCAGGTGTTAAAGCATTCAAATGTAACTCACTCTATTGCTTACCAAGGTTTTTCATCTATACGCAGGAGATTTTATCCATGAAAGTACTATAGAGGAATCCGACCAAGCAAATACAGAATTAATTTTATCTTGGTAGATATATAATACATAAGCAATTAATTTAGAAAGCAATACTGCAGCAGATAATTCAAGTCTTGCAATGGACAGTTTTTTAATAGGTGCAACTTTACTTTTCGAACATAGAAAATATGTTTTTGCATTATATTGATTACTATATGAAATTCTCAAATAAACAATTGCACAGTAAACTCGTTCTGAGGCATCACAAAATCCGTGTAAGTCGCAGGAAACCATGTCATTGAAATTAGTGTAACGCGATAAATGCACGCTTGTAATCACGATAATTTCAGACAAGAACTTTGTCCAAACCTTTATGATACTATCCGGAGGTTTGTCATCCCAGCTTAAACCCAGTATCCACATTTGTTGAATTAATAATTTTGCAATAATTATAGAAGGTGTTAAAATACCTAACGGATCAAATAATCGGGCAACCTGCGATAATACTTTACGCTTGGTACACTCAGAATCAAAATGTTTAATTGTAAAAGAAAAACAATGAGTTTGTGGATTTCATTGCAAACCTAAAATTTTTAATGTATTTTGTGTATCCTTATCAAAGGATGATGATGTTTGTTGAATATCATTAGTAGGTATTTCCTGTAAAATATCTGGTGTGTTACTAGCCCATTTTCCAAGCTCAAAACAAGCTTTATCTAGAAGTGTAGTTAATTGACATTTTAAATTCAATATCTCGTTAATGGTGTTAGCTCCACAGTATATATCATCTACATAACTATTGTGTAAAATAATTTCAGAAGCAAACGAAAATCAATTTCGCATTTAACCAATTCATATTGTGAACGAATAGCAAGAAATGGTGTAGCGCTTACACCAAAAGAATTCTTTGAAATTTCCTTTATTTGGGATCAACCAAAATTTGATTATACATTTTCTTGATGTCTGCAGTACAAACAAATTTATGTACACGAAAGTTAAGTAGAATTTTTATCAAATCATTCTGTAGTTTAGGACCTACATACAACGCGTCATTTAGCGACGGAAAGTTTTGTGCATGATGAGAAGCATCAAACACAACTCTTAAAGGAGTTGTTGTAGATTCTTGTTTGATCACACAATGGTGTGGTAAATAAAAACAATTATTGTTGAAATTAGAAGTTTCATTAATGGGCATTAAATATCCTTTGTTAATGTAATTTTGAATAAATTCATTATAAGAGATTTTAAGCAACTCGTGTTTTGCAAATTTGCGTTCCAAGTTATGGAACCTTTGTAAAGCTAGAGAACGTGTGTCCCCAAAGCTAGTATAATTTTGTTTAAATGGCATTGAGACGATAAAGCGACCGTCTGCATTTCTGATAGTAGTTTCACGTAAATAGTTTTCGCAATAAATATCATCTGGAGATTGAACATTAGTTTCTGGAACTTGTTTCTAGAACATTTTCAAAGTGTTATCTAGGTCAAAATCATTTTGTTGTACAAAAAAGATTTAACTTCTTCTGAAAGATGTTGTCCAATTTTCTCTATGACAACCCAACCAAAGACCGTGTTGAGGGCGCAAGGTTCATTAGATGCTTGCTGTATATAACCAGAACGAAGAATATATGGAAACAGTTCTCCTCCTAACAGAATATATATATCACCCGGACAATGATATGCGGGATCAGCAAACACTAGATTATCTAAGTGTGTCCATTGTTTTGTATTAACCTTCGTGGAAGGCATATTAGAAAAAACTTTGTCTAGTGCAATAGCATTGATCGGAAAAGAGGACAGTTCCTCACCGACTGGTAAGATTTCACATTGTATAGTATATTTAGCAAAAGTACGCATCGTATCTAATCCTTGTATGTGGATATATATATATATATATATATATATATATATATATATATGATGCTTGTTTAAAAATAATTTATTTGCACAAGATTTGGTTATAAAATTAACTTGTGAGCCTGAAATTATCAATGCTTTGCAATTTAAAAAGTTACCGTATTTATCACGGATCTAAAGTAAAACAGTAGACAATAAAATTGTAGTAGTATTTACAACGCTAGATAATCTAGCAGTTATTTGCATAGTATTTTCCGATCGATCATTTCGTTCAGAATAAGACGCGTTTTCCCGCATAGGAACGTCATCTGAACGTGCAATATTATTTTCAAAATGTAATATTCTATGATGTTTTTTGTTGCATTTCTTACAACGTTTGTTTGAAGAACATTTGAAAGCCGTGTGCCCAAGAGCAAGGCAGTTAATACAGGACTTGCGTTGTTTAACAAACTTAAATCTGTCTTGAGATGATTTATTTAAAAACTCAGAACAGTTAAAAAGTAAATGGTCTGCATTACAAATTAAACAATTTGGTTCACGGGATGTATTAGCAAAAAGAGAAGACGTTAAACGAGAATTTTGTGAAGTATGATTTCGTGAATTAGTTTGAATATGTGAACTCTTGGAGCCTTCTGCTCTAACAAATGATTCAAGAGCCGTACAACAAAAGATTATACAAACTGTGATATGTAGGTATTTCATTTGAAGCATGGTGCAATTCAAATGCTTTCTGAGAAAATCCGAATCTTCCGTATTGAATCCCTTGTGGATAAACCAGCCAAATTTTGACCAAATTTATCTAAGAGTTTTCTTAAAAATTGTGGATTATCATTAAATAATGAAGCACAATTATAAATCTCTTTCCAATAACTCATTGCAAGTCTCGATTATTAGAATAACGTTCTCTTAAACTGTTGTATGCAGTTTGGTAGTTGTCCGCTATGAATCGATTCCGTTTAACCAATTCTAAAGCAGGACCCGTTAAAACCGATAAAAGATAACTAAATTTATTCATTGTTGAGATATTTGCATCGTTGTGAATCAACGTATCAAACACGTCGATAAAAGTAGAAAACTCACTTATATTTTCACCAGAGAAACATTTAAGGTTGAGTTTCGGCAAATTCGCTTTTACATTAGATGAAGAAAATGTATTGCTTTTATTTTCATTAGGTAATTCTACCCGATTGTAGTATAAAGATTCAATTTTATTGAAACAGTATAAATTTCCTTCTAATTATTTCCTCTGCATTTAAATCTGCATCATCTTTAACGGCAACTGTGTTTATAATTTCTAGATGATGCTTATCGAATTCCTTTTGTGTATTATTTAAATTACGACAAGCTACGATAAAATTAAATGAATCAAGTTCACCCTGTATAAATTTATCTGCTATCTCTCCAATTGAAGAAAGTTTATTAATTTCTAAATTTCGTAAAGCGTACAAACGCTTTAATTTATTATCGCCCATTACAACGTATAGTTAAAGTATTTTATTCAAATCGAACCGAATTCGAGTTTCAAATTCGTAAATATATCTTCCAAAAAACAAGGTAAAAAGACACCAATCAACAAAAATGTCGGTAAGAAAAAGTTTCGTCTTCGTTCGACAACAAAGTGTAGATTATAAAAAGATATTAAGTAAACAAAACCCTTATATCAGCTCAATTATAATATTCGTAAATATATAAATTGTTACACAGTGCAAAAAACGGAATGTTTTCGCGCACGCTGGAAACACCTTTATAAACTTTTAACTTCTATACGATAATTTGTGGCTTTATAAATCAATTATCAATAGCTTGACAAATTACTTATATAATAAAATAAGATGAAAATTAATGATATAATCTAAATCAATTATTATACAACAAAATGTGGTATATGAAGTACTGCAATCAATTATATAGTGAAAGTAGCAAATCCTTGGCTTGCGAGGACCAAAAAATAGTATAAACTAAATCCATATAATCGATTGTACAATAAGAACAGCGTAATATTGGGTCGAAAGGACCAAAAAAAAAGTATTTAGCGCCATTTTTGCATATGTAATTAAGTGGACTTTAATTTATATGAGGTGCTGATTTCAGTTATACAATTTTGGAGAAGTTAAAATCTTATAGTGCATAGAATGTTTCCAGTGCATAAATATGTAACGGTACAATTTACAAATATTAAGATAAATTAGGCAGACTTACCAGAAAGGTAAAAGTGTGTATGTAAATACTATATGTAGATCCAGTATGTAGTTACGTTCATAAAATGTGCACATAAAGTCATGGACCCTAACTATTATAGTTCGAACTGTTCGGCACGAGAGTCGATGCGAAAGTCGCCGTTGACACATTCAACGACGAAGTATGTGGTTTTTTTCCAACATATAGTACAGGAAAGGAATGAAAATAAAAGGAATTTAAGGATATCCAAACCTAATTCCAGCAAATAAATAAATAATACATTCAGTCTAATGCACTTAAGTATCCAATTTATATAAACCGCAAAAAACAAAAAATATATTCATTGAATAAACAATGAAGACGAAAGGGTGACAAAATTTGTAAGGATTCGTAGAGAAATAATCTGAATTGCACTAATATTGTGTTTGTGTCTCTATTATTCGTCTTTCTATGACTGGGAGGCCTTGATTTAGAAGCTTATATGTTAACATTTTTTCTCCCATTGATTTATATGACAAAAAATATGCTATCGTAATCAGAATATTTATCAGGCTTTCAGAGTACGCTTCAATATGGACTGGGGTTGTGCTGAAATAGATCAATCGGACAGTCCGTTAGCACAGGATGCTATGAAAGCTTTTCGGTATTACTATTTCCTAAAAATATTTGACCTCCTAGATACCGTAAGTATAAATTTAAAATATTTTTCGTAGATATCTATTTGCAATACATTTAACGGTACACGATGGCTGATTTTTATTCCTGAACTGAAGAACTATTACGGAAAAGCTTTCGGTTATTCGTAAAACTGCTACAGAAAACGAGAATGAATTGTGTGCATTCTTACTATTGTTGAGTCATTTGTGCAGTAGGGTGGATTAAAAAAGGTGTTTTCTCAAATCAACAGATAAGATGTTGTTGTAAAGGACCAGGCACCTTTCTTATGGAAAAATGGACTCCCGTCAAGTTGCTTAAAATTTTGGTTTCTTGTAGAAGTTGATGTTCTGACAAAAAGGGTCCATGAGCTCAAACAGATTCTATGACGAGTTTTCGAGATACAGGATGTTAAAAATCGAAAATGCCGCATTTTGTGATTTGTACATTATTGGACATAAATATTTCACAAAACAATTGCCATAAATTTTGCTGGATTACTGGGTATTTAAAAAATATGTAACATGTGTTTTTGGACAAATTCATTTTTTCTATTACAACGTTGAAAACATAAGATGTTTTTGCACAATTAATATCTCATTCAAGTAATAATTTCTTGGATATGCTTTATATAATATACAGTGTGAGCCATAAATATAGCTAGAGAAGATATATATTGTTTTTTTTTTCTATTAATGAACATTCGTACTGCAATTTTAATAAGACAATAAACATATATATGTGCCGCCTCTTGATACTCAACAGGACGTTAAACTCATTAAACTATACATATTGAAAAAGGGTAGTTTTTTATACTTCCCTGTAGTTTTAAATTCTCTCCGTGAACTTTGTATGTTATAACATTGTTACATTAACTAATGTTCAGTGTTTAACTGAGCAGAATATTGATAATATTCTATGACTAGTTTTCGAGATATAGGGAGTTAAACATCGGAAATGTCTCCATTTTCTTATGAGATTTCTCATAACAGACGTGTATTATTTCAGTATATTGCAGCAAAGATAATTTTCGCATTATGCGACAATAAAATTGAATTAAACAATTACCATTAATTATCTTTGATTACAGTGTGTTTCTAATATATGTAACATGTTTTTTTTTTCAGAAAACTCATTTTTTATTACAGCGATGAATACATAAAATGTAATCGCACAATTAATAACAAATGAGTTCTTGGAGATGTTCATATATTAAATATAGCTATAGTGGGCATATACCATTTTTACCATTAATGAGTAACCCAGTATAAACAACAATACTTTAATTTGTACAAATCTTGCAAAGCTGTAGAATTTACTGTGATGAGTCGTAGATTTGTATAATTTAATATAAAATTTTCAGGACGCATAGTTTATACAGGGTTACTTATTAGTGGAAAAAATAGATGCCCACTTTAGCAATATTTAAAACTCACAGTGTATAATGTATGAAAACTTCATAAAAATAATTTCTTTAACATTATATTATCTGAGCAATTATCTTCTTATGTATTCGACGTTATAATAAAAAAAGAGTTTTCTAAAAAAATCTGTTACGTATATGGGAAACACCCTGTAATAAAAAATTATTAATAGTAATTTTTATGCAACATTTATGTCAAACAATGTGCAAACCACGTTTTTTGTAGTAAACGGAAATAAAACACATGGATTATGAGAAATGTGATACGATAAAGGTGACATTTCCGAAGTTTAACACTCTAAATCTCAAAAACTGGTCATAATATTTCAATAATATTCTGCTCAGTAAAACATTGAACATTTGTTAACGTAAAAATGTAATAACATACAAAGTTGACGGAGAGAATTTAAAACTACCGTGTAGTATAAAAAAATACATTTTTCCAATATATATAGTTTTAGCCATCAGTTCAACATCCCGTTGAGTATAAAGTGACGGATAATATATCTTATAATATCTTATTTAAACTCCAGCACGAATGATCTGTACAGGGTGACTCATAGGAAAAAATAATATCTGACTTCTCTAGCTTTATTTATGGCTCACCCTGTATATTATATGAAGCACATCCCAGAAATTAGATTAGATATCAATTGTGCAATAACATCCTCTTATGTTGTAATAAAAAAATATTTTTTTCCAAAATCACATGTTACGTATTTTTTAAATACTCAGTAATCCACCAAAAGTTATGGCAATTTTTTTGTGAACTATTTATGACCAATAATGTACAAGTCACAATTACTCCAATAACCGGAAATAAAGCACGTCTATCATTGGAAATCTGATATCAAAAATGAGACAGTTTCGATGTTTAACGCTCTGTATCTCGACAACTAGTCATAGAATCAGTTTGAGCCCATGACTCTTTTTATCAGAACGTCAAGTTCTACATCATACCGAAATTTCAAACAATTTGACGGAAGTACATTTTTCCATAAGAAAGGTGCCTGTTCCATGATGTTTTGGTATAACTAGAAAGTATGTAATTTATGTGAATAAATTATTATTTATGTATGTAGTATTTATAACTGAAGTTAACACTTTATCGCGAAATAAAATGGGACACCTATGATGTTCAGTAAAAACTAGCCAGCAGGAACTCCAAATCGGATATCTGACACTTCATAGAATGGAAATCAAAAGAAAAAATTCGTGGGTTACCTAAAACCCGTCAAAAAAATTACGATACAACTTTTATGGATTCTGAAATTCATTGAATACAAGACTATAAATTGTTTCTAGCAGAGAGCCTTATTCAGTTGTGGTCCTCTCAAATGATGAAATGAAATCTCGAATAATTATTTATATATTTACATATAACTAACGATTTGGAGTCACTGTAATTTCGTTTTGCTTCTTTGTAAGATCGTTAAAAATATGGCGCACCGTTCGTAATCAAAAGAATTTAAATATAAAATGCGTTAGCAGGGACATACGAGAATCATACTAACCCGACCTGATGAAGACACATGTTATGCCGAAACGTCGTCTTTGAGGGATCAGTTGTCAACTATGAGGATGAATTCCCAGAAACCATCTATGATTATTGTGTTCGCAAGGACAATTATGAATATAAATGAAAAATCCTGAATAGGATGGATTTTTATATATGAAAATACACTTTTTGAATAAAAGTATTCACCTACTCATTTAAACTAGTTGGAGTAATGGCTAGCCCTTAAAGAACTAACTGAAAACTGTAGCATGTTATACTGCGGTTAAAAGTGTTTTCATGTCTCTATTCACTTGGTAATAAGAAAAATCAATTTTCATTTGTTTAATTTGTAAAATAATTAATGAAGTCATATAAAGAGATACAATTTGAAGTAATTAACACTATTTAGAAGAATAATATTCAAAGTAGTATACTCAAACTGGGCACCGGTCATTCCTTAAAAAAAATTGGAGGGTGTTGAAATTCTCCAAGGTTTTGCAACATCTCTGCCCTTATTTGATTAATATCTTGCCTGATTCCGTGTTTGAAGTCATCAATATAAGTTGATTCACTTTGGCACATTTTTGATTTTAAATAACCCCACAAAATATAATCCGTTGGTGTAAGATCGCCATTGAATTTCACTACGTGTACCGTTCCATCGATGCGGAAAAACTTGATTGAGATAAGCTCGTACTGCTGCTATGTAATATGGTGTAGCAACATCTTATTGATACCCTATATTTCTATTAATCACTCCGAGGTTAACAGTATCAGGAAAAAAATCGGTAAATTTAGGTATTAAAACATTTTGTAAAAATTCCAGGTAACGTTCCTATAAAAAATATGGTAGATTTAATCTAATCTTTATTATGCCAGCCCAAACATTCCCTTTAATAGGATACTGAGGGTGACGATCTTCCCTCATCCAGCAAGAATATTGCGTGTTCCAATACCAAAAATTTCGCTTGTTGACCCTTTCATGTAGGGCAAACTTTCCCTCATTTTCACCAGCTCACTTCTCTTGTTTGGGAAGATCCTTGACAGTTCCAAAATTCTATTCTACTCACGGTAGACAGGGAAATATGAAGGTTAGGACAATTCTTATTAAATATTCTCTGCATACCTCAGCATGAGGTGTTAATGTATCACCCTCTACAATTAATATTAATTCTCAATCCTTTGGAGGCCATCAAGGATCATTAAAACATTTAATTTTTGTTTAGAAATTCCTAAATATAAACAATTAATTACAAAAAATTATTAACGACGATTAACAAACAAAACTCAATTTTTAATACGTAAAATATCACAATAAGATACGATTTTACTGACTCCTTTAGTGTCCACGTCCAAAATTCATAAAATTTTATATTGCTGAATATACAATTAAATACCCTTTTAAACGCGGTATCACACGGTATCCTTTTTCGTTTAAAATTTTATATGAGTAGATTTACCCCCAGGGTGTTGAATGGACACGTGTAGTTTTACATATAAAAATTGTTGGAGAAAGTATCTTGGACAGATTTTGTTAAATTTTTCGATTTTAGTTTTCTTTTTCAAAAGCTTTCACATTTATTGTAATTATCTTTATTTCTTACCTCTTCTTTCAGGTATTCTTCGTGTTACGAAAAAGTTTTCGCCAGATTAGCTTTTTACACTTTTACCATCACAATGGTATATTTTTTGGCGCTTGGGTAGGGAACAGATACTTTCCTGGTGGCGAAGGCTTATGGATTGTGGCTGTAAACAGCTTAGTGCACGTACTCATGTACACATATTATCTGCTTTCAGCCACCAACGAATCCTGGAAAAAGCAATTGTGGATAAAAAAATTACTGACGCAAATACAGATGGTAAGTTTTGCAAAGAGTTAGGTAAATGTTTTTGACTACTAGTTACCACAAGAGAAAATTTCATAATGAAGGTTTAAGAATATATCTTACGACCTTCATATTGTAGATTGTTGGTGAAGAACTGCCTAATGTTAATTACCAAATAAATTAAGTCTCTCTATGATTTATTAATGGTTTTATTGGTTTAAATTACTTTTAAATAGATACAACAGAAGCCTCTTTGAATGTGTATATTAACACATTGTCTTTGGTTTCGAAACTGTTGTTATACAAGTTTCTTCAATTTTAAAAACATTTTAATATGATTAACTAGAGATGCTTCGAACATAATACAACTCAAATGTAAAGGAGCCAACTCTAATGTTGTATGTCTCAATGAAGGAAATCATATATTACCTTATGATAATAAATAGTGAAATGTAAATGTACACCAGATCAATTTTTATGGTAACTAGCTGTCGCCCAGTGGTCGAAATTCGACTAAAATCATTACTAAAAATAATACCTATGTGAATTTACATATTTCCAACATTCGTTCTATTATACACTTTTTGTGTACTTTTACAAAATAGCTCCCTACTAATCACTAACATTATAATTAAGTAACAAATTATTTCGCAAAGGATAAAAATTTCAGTTTTGTTGTCTGACGGTTCCACTTAAAGTACATGCACGACGCTAAGGTATATTCAATATGCAAAATAAAAATGAATATACAAATTTTCATGCCATCATACTATTACTGAATAAATTAAAAATACAAATACACTTCAAGAGTTCAAAACGTCAATAAAAATCAAAAATTTATAAAAAGCCTTGATTTGAAAATATATCCAACAATTTTGTCCTCTAGCGGTCGAAAGTTTAATGCAGCTAGTTCAGCTATTATGGAATAAATGGGGCAATAACTGTTATTAACGGAAAATGTTGGCCATTTGATCAATTTTTTTATTAATAACACTAAAGGCCGTTAATTAGCAATTATAAAACTAAGGAAAATTCGCTTACAAACAGAAGGAAATGGTACCGCTCTCTTTATCATTTGCGTATTTATATATAGATTTTTAATAAAATACAGATATTTAAAATGTCAATGTGTTCATTTTAGTTGAAAATCATTCACCTTGTATTATTAGGCAGGATTTTGCAAGAATGGTATATCAAACAATAAATTAATATTAAATATAATATTTTTAAACTTTAGTTTTTCCAAAGTGATTTACGGTTATTCATATATTTCACAATTAGGATTTCAACTTCTACGAAGAAAATGCAAGAAACCAACTCATAAGTAATTATGAAGATGCAGTAAAAATAACTATGATACATTAGTACTTACATATTAGTACACCTTAAACTGCAATGTATGTATAATCTCAATAATTTCGATTTTACACACAAAATTAGTGATAACATTTTTTGTATTATATCAAAAATATAATAAAACACAATGTAGCTGTTGATAATTAATGTTGAATAGCAGTTTTTATTTGACAAGTTTTGTAAGTGCATTAAAATTGAAATTTTTCAAATAATATTGATAATTTTCACATTGAATTGTTAAGGTATATCAACCTAACGGCTAACAATGTTATGATATGTCAAACTGAAATCAAAATAATCAAATTCGCTGAAACGAAGATGACCGTGAACCCTAGAGTTGTTGCCAGAATGTCAGATCTAACTATTTATCTTAAATCTCACTAATTGTATTGATATCATGAAATTTGTAATCTTAGTTAAATTGTATGATACTATTAGCCTTTAAAATAGAAATAATCTATATATAAATAGTCAAAGACAAAACCTTCAGTGCAGAATGCTAATATTAATTTATAATATTGGTTCATTCATTAAATAAAATAATGTCAACGCCAAACAACTGAATGTGCCGCCGCCGCCAGACTCAAAACATTAAGTAATTATATATAGAAGCACCAATGCTGTTATATACTTAGAGCATTTACTTCTGGAAGTGGCATGCAAGCGTTATTATTGTTTAGTGGTAAAGTAATCGTTGTATATTATAATTATACACAGCGATTTCAGATATGTTAGAAATCAATTTGTTCGTGGGCGGCACATAATTAGTTGCATATATAGGGTGTTTAAAATATAGAGTAGAGTGCAATTATAACTAATAAATTAATTATATAGGGAAGGCCATTAGCGGTTGAATTTACAGGGGTCTTGGAATAGAAGGTGCAGTATAATTACAGTTATACTGTGTGGTGCAAAAAATATTATACAGAGATGCATATACAGTGTGGTGGAAATGTAAATGCAACATTTCGTAACCCATAAGCAGTTGTATATATACTGAAGATGAAATATAGAGTGAGAGGAATTGTAGATATACAAGATGATAAAAATTTTATAAACAAAAAAAATAAATAAGGTGGCTCATAGGCAGTGTCATATACAGAATAATTTACCGGGTGGTTCAAAAATGTTAAAAAATATTATGCGTGGTCCATGAGCAGTTGCATATACAGGGTGGTGGAAATATATAATGAGATGGAATTATTATAATGAGGATTTTAATAACTGTTAGAGAAATGAGTGCAATTATAGCAATACAGGGAGGTTAGAAAAAATAAATATGTAGGGTAGCTGTTGAATTGTTGTCATATTAAATTAAGAATTGCGAATTTGAATACAAATGAAGTCCTATGAATTATATCTGAAAAAAACTTGAATTTCATTAGTTATTTGTAGAAGCGAGATGTAAGACCGAGATGTAGGATTTTCGAGGAAACTATCACACAGAGGTTTCGAATCTGGATCCGTTCCGTGTAATTGCTGTTCTCCCTAAAGTCCTAGGATAGAAAGTCACCATAATAATAAATAATAAAATTTTCAGGTTACTTAACCTGTCAGAGATATTGACACAATTCTGGAATTTCGACCACTGGGCGACAGCTAGTATAAATTAATATCTTAAAATGATAAAATATAATAATGTTAAAATAATAAAATATTATCAGAAAAACATTGGTCAATTGCCACACAATACACAATTCAGACTTTAATTGACAAACCATATTTCGAAAGAAATGAAAGTTTCACACTTGCGAGTACCAAATAAATGGTTATTATCATATGAGTATAATATAGCGTGATAATGTGGAAGAACTTTCGGAACCGATCAAAATTTGTTTAATTTAGTTTGTTTCTCGAGTCAGTCCTTCTTACGATTTTCTCTGAAAGCAATCTGGGGCCACTGTTTGGCACTCACAGTGTGGTCTTAAATTATCAATTTTTATTTTATTTTATTTAAGAATGAAGTAATGTTATATAAAAATTTGAGTATTCTGCACTGAAGGTCATCAATAGCTAGTAAACAAAACAAAAATAAAGAAAATCTGTTGAGGTACAGCGAAGAAAATGGTACCGAACCTTTTTGTCTTTGCCTATTTATTTAAGACTAGTGGTCGCCAAATTTTTGACTGGAACCGCTCCTGGCAAAATATTCGATATAATTATTGGAAGATTGTTCTTTGCAACCTAATAGTTTTCTTCATTTGCCGTTTCAATCTAGTTCAGGAATATTAAAAAAAAGAGAGGACCAACAACCATAGGAGAACTTAATTATTTAATACATTCTCTATTGTCCGCTGTCTGACAATTTTTTACACAACACCTTCGGGAAGGTTATGATAATAATATATTAATTAAATAATTAAATTCACATTAAAAACAGAATATTTAATATGAAAGTTACCGCAACGCGTCCGAAAAATCAATACTGATCTACTACTTTGACTATATTACCGTTAAACACCAACAACGCTTGTATGGCAGTTTCAGAAGTAAATGGTCTAAGAATAACGATCGCTCCATATATAATTAGGCTAGGCGCAAATTGAGACGCGTATAGCGCGTGTGACATGACACAGCACAGCGCGAACTTTTGTAACGTATAGTATTGAATAGAACAGCGCAAATTGGCAAAAAAGTGCGCGAGGCACGACACGAGTCTACTATTAGTCGCGTCGCGCTGTAGTTGAGACACAGTTTCTCGTGTCGCGCGTGTAAACAGATTGTCAAGTATTTTGAAAAATGGTAAGACCAGACGTTAATAGAGGCGGTAAGATATCAAAAAGGGTGCTACAATACAAAATATACTAATTATGTTAAGACAAAATTAAAATATAAAACAATTAGCTAGGAAGTGCCTCTCAATATGTGGATCATCACGCGACGATTGGGTCGCGCCACTCGTGTCATGTCACCTCACACGCGCTATACATGTCTCAATTTGCGCCTTGCCTTACTGGCCGCCTGGCTTAGGCGGCACTGTCAGTTGATTGGCGTTGACAATATGGACGGAAATAATGAATTGTTATTATATTTTATTTAATGAATGAACCAATATTATAAATTAATAATAGCATTCTGCACTGAAGGTCGCCAGTAGCTACTTAACAAAACAAAAATGAGGATAATCGGTTGAGAGACAGAGTAGAAAATTGTACCTAATCGTTTTGTCTTTGCCTATTTATATATAGATTTCTCCCAACTTAATGCAGTGTACCGTTACCGAATCATAGTGTACACCGTTCATGAACTACTCAAAGCGCATGTCTGATATTTCTACGATTGCAGTTTTAGAGCTGGTACGTTTTCTAAACTGAAATAATACCGAAATCACTATCTGCAATTATCAGACTGGTCAGTTATCAGGTTAATAAATGTTTTTAATTTGTTCACAATGGTAGTGACCCTAGCAGAGAAAAATAACAAATTATCAAGTTTACTTTTTGATTTAGGGTGAATTGCATTAACTGTTTCCTCTAAAATTATTATAAAACAAAACATAATTTAACTCTCAATTGCACATTACTTATAGAGACACATACATCAATAATTTGCTTGGTTTGACTACTATTAATTTAGTTCAATGGTTTTTAATAAAAAATAATCTCATTTCCATTACTTAACCTCTTAATGGCATACAATGTAGTCGTTTACACGTAATTGGAGAATGGAATTGCGCAAGTCATAAGTGACTGAACTATCAATTCCTTAAAAAATCGTGCATTGAGAAAACCGTTCGAGAACCGTTCTTAAACAGTACACATTGTGGTTGGTATAACAAGCTGAATCATTCCATGTATCGTGCAAGATCTTGTTGATACGCTTTTGAGACAATTGGCATGCACTGAATCGTTCATGTACGGTTTTGCATCAAGTTGTTACAAACTAGAGGTAGCAACATCAACTGTTTCTACAAAGCAACAAATTTTCAATTGTTCCCTTTATTCCTGAATTAGTATATGGGTATCGGTTTTAGAGCTTTTGTCAATTGACACCTGAAATTTTTAAAATGGACTCGTATAACATTACTGGTCAACAGAAAATGTTTTTTTTCTGACCTTGACTTGTTGCTGGGTGATCCTAAAGGTATTTTTCGTGCTCAGATATTTTCTGTCATGTCTAGTTTCTTTAGGAAAACCGGATGAAGAGGGGGTTTGAAGGGGGATACAGCAAACAAATTGTGAATAAATAAATCATATTTAGCATCTGGCAAGTTCCTTTTCTGTGTCCAGCAGTTCCATGTTGCTGAACTTTCCTTGGTACCGTTTTTCCATGTTTGAAATATCCTGCTGGAAATCCTCACTGTGTTCAAATGGCGCCAAGGCTTGATGGAAAAAATCCAGATGTGATTTGCAGCTCAGTTTTGTGTACGATTTAATTAGTTCAGCCCCCAGATCGGGATAATTTTCAGCAATGATTTTTCTAGAAAATCTATAACTACATTTTGTAAATGCGTTCCATGCGCTTATTACGTTGAACTCAATTGTTCCTTCAGCAGCACTTCCCTAATCTGTGGTCCAATAAATCCTTCATTGATCTTTGCCTCACAAATTTTAGTAATTTTTATTTCAAATAAGTAAAACCAACACCATTTTTATTTCTTGGTTTCACATAATTTTTATAAAATCCTAATTTAATATGTGGAGGTGGGAAGAGAAACAAAGGCTCAAAAAACGATCCTGGATCCAGGAACGTGTTATTTATGTTCCGACCAATCTTTTTCATCTAATGGCTTTTTCTCTTTCCTTTCCCACTCGCAGATGAAGCAAATGTATTCCATTTAGCAAAGCTCTAAGCCTAGCAAAATTGCAATCACTTCTAAGTCGCAACAAATTTTCCACTTATATTTTTCTTACTAATTTTATTTATACAGAACATTACAAATCACTTGTTACCAAGACGATAGTAGAAACATAAACTATGCTCTTAAAGTTCATCAATATTCTTTTAAATAATTTAGAGTTAATGTACAGTCAGTTTCCAAACATTTAATAATAATTTTTCGAACTTGATCTTCTGTCAGTATTTTTTGGCTTCGGACCTCCTTTCTTTAGCATAAAAGTGCGCCCAGTACTATTTATAGTTGCTGCAAACTGGGCCTAACCTTTATTAGCACATTGCACAATCCATTCTCTGTCGTTATTGATATTTTTGTTATTGAATCTTCTAACAACCTTTCCATTCGCATCTATCGGCGGTTTACCAAGAGACAAAGAGGGCGAAGAACGTTAGGAACGCTAATAAGTTGAAATCAGTTGGTTTGGAATAATTGTCTACATGGATGGTCTCTTGTTTATGACATGTCAACATTGAATCTAAAAATAGCGCAATTTTTACCAATTATGTAAGCAAGAAAAAACCAATACTTCTTATGACTATTACTTTTGTTATAACAATCCTGGTAATACTCACATTGAAGTGTCGACTTGTGATTTTTTTTTTATATATATATGGATATGTATGTGTATATATATATATATATATATGTATATGGATACGTATGTATCCTTTTGAATACCTAAATACTAACTTTTTGACATATTTCAGGTCCAGTTTACATTTTTCACTGTTATATGCATTCGTCTGATTCTGCTGCAGGACTGCAACTTCCCCAAACTAGTGCCAATACTATTCCTGCCACAAAATCTTTTTATAACTGTATTATTTGGAGAATTTTATTTAAAAACATATGTCTTTAACAATAAAATTAAACAAAACTGATCAAACTATTAATTTTATTTTTAGAGTTTTAAGTAGATTAGTTAAAAAGTAAATTGACTATTACAATGATTGAAATTTGTACAGAATAGGGAATACATAACCGTTGTTTTCTGTCTGTCAGACACGGTCCGTAAACTGGAGACGGTTGCATACGATGCAACAACTTCAGTTCGGATTCTTACATCAATGGAGTTGATATCTCCCGGTTTACTATATACAGGGTATCCCATCCGAAACGAGCCACATTGAATATCTTGGTTATTTTCAAAACTATTGCAATAAGAAAAAACAGGTCGATTTTTGTTTCGAGGGGGAAATTACAATACAATGCCTCTAAAGCGATTCTTCCATACAATAGTACAACCTTGACTGAAATTCCCTGGAGTAGTTCGTCCAAATTCTCAGGAAGAGTTATACAAATTTTTGATTTAAAATGTCCCCACAAAAAAAAATCCAAAGGGTTCACATTAGGTGATCGGGCAGGCCATTCTATAGCACCCCTTCTTCCAGTCCAGAGACCAGGGTATTCCAAATCGGGATATTGACGAACTGGTGCGGCTTAGTTAGGAGGAGCTCCATCTTCTTGGAAATGCAATTGCTCTTCATGTAGTAGAGGATCATTTTCTAATTTTCCTATTATCCATGCATTAATTTCATTTTCCAATATATTGTGATAAATTTCACCACTCAAATTACCAATAATAAACAGGGGTCCAATTAGATGATTTCCCAAAATACTTGCCCAAACGTTTATTTTTACCGGATGATGACTATGAGCTTTTTGAAATAAAAGAGGATTAGTATCGCTCCTAAATATACAGTTATGTCGGTTAACCTCTACATGAAGTGAAATAGTGCATTCATCCGAAATGCAAACATTGTACAAGAAATTCGGGTTTTCGATCATACGCTGGGTCATAATTTCGCAAACCTTTTTTAATTTTATTTTGTAAGGATGGAATTTGTACTTATGCAAAATTCTAAAAACACTAGTTTTGCGAATACCGGAAGCTTCAGAGATTTGCTGGACAGACTGCGTATTTGGTATAAGTTGGACATGGCCCAATGTCGCCACAGCTACCCCTTCATCATTTACAATTCCAATGGGACCTCTTTTTTATTCATTACTGAGTCTCGTCAAATTTTAAAATCAACTTCAATACGGATTTATGACGAACGTTACGCTCGGGATGGTTTTGGTTAAAAACCCTTGCAGTAGATCGAGCACAATTTTGATTTTGGTAATAAAGACTTACCAGCTCAACACGTTCTTGCAATGTGTATACCATAATTATCTTTTAAATTAAACAAATCAGTAAAGTAATAACTTGACAGATAAATGTACAATAATTATTTAGAATGTAATCAAGTACTATTCTAGGGGTGCAAATGATGGGTGAAATGTTTCACATTCCAAAATTCGATCTTTTCTCTTTTGTATATGGTATACCTCAAGGAAACATATGTATTTATACAAATGTTTTTTTTTAAATTGTAGGATAATTTATACATATTAGAAAATATTTATTTTAAACATATCCTCCCAAAAATATGAGTAAAAATGGGGGTGAGCTTCTGAGAACCTGAAAAATCTTTTAAAAATACACTGTTGGTGATTCATTAAGTACTGAACACAATTACAGAAACCATCTCGTTATCATTTTCCATGTGGAGATAGTTTGTCGTTATCATTTTGGCCTATATTCATCAAAAATGGTTGTCCGATTCAATCTGACCTCTCACTAAATGCAATACAATAATTTTCTTGCACGAAAACAATAGTTATATACGTTTTTGTTAACAGGTACCCAAAGAACGTCGGATCATAAAAAATGATGAAAGATTTAAACTGTAAATTTGATGCATTGCCATTTAGCACATACAAATACAATAACCCCTTAAAATGGCAAAATTCAAGAATTGAGGATCTAAAAAAATGTTGTCGAAAAATACTAAAATTAACTGACGGAAAATTCACTTCGGGATGCATCAACGATTATTTTGTTTTTTACTCCCAGAGCCCTGTTTCATTCCTGTGATGAAAAATGATGACGATGATGATAAACAATCTATAGAGCGGGAATGATAACGATGTGGTTAGGTTAGGTTAGATGTGGTTTTTAGAGCCTTGTTCAGCATCCAACGTATCACTAAACGGTATTTTTTGGTGATTTTTGAATTTTTCACCCTCTCACCCCTTATTTTGACCTGAACTTTTGGAGGATAGCTTTCCATAAATATTTTTCTATTCTATATTAATAACCCCATAATTCTAAAAAGCATGCTTATTAATATCTGTAATTGTCTTTGAGATACACCATAAACAAAAAAAAGATGATTGAATTTTGAAATGTGCATCATATCAACCCTATAGGACTGAAGATTAACATTCTAAATAATCTTTCCTTAATCTACATAACCCATGGTTCAATTAAAAAAATATATTTCGATATCTCTATTTTTCGTCAAGGTGTTAGGTTTCCGTTAAAAAACTGCCATTTGACCAATCGTGCGCCGTTCCAATAGCAAAGCTGTCATCATCATGGAGTGAACCAAAAAACTATTGCTTTGGTTTTCTCTATATTTAAAAAGTTACGTAAAACCATCTAGACTGCAAAAAATAATGACCCAAATGAACGTTTAATAATGGCGGAACTTAACATAAAGGTGATTGTTGGAGTATTCACTCCTCTATAGATGAACCAAAGGCTATCAAAGACCAGCATGATGAAGCACTTTACACATATTAGATAGTATCAGTAACATGAAATTAATAATTCTATTGAGTGATCTAGATGCCCATGTAGGATTTTGAAAAACGAAAAAAAGAAAAATCATAGCTCCCTATAAGGACGAAGACCTAAATACAACGAAGGATGTATGATTGAAGTATGCCTACAATATTCGCTACATATGCAAAATAGTTTATACAAACACACATTCAGAAATATACATGAATTGCTTCAAGCGATTCCGAAAATTACGTCCAATCTCATTTACGGTCTGAGTTAATAGCAGTTGTGGCTGCAGCCTAAGATCTCAGGGATACCACTAAAGAATCGTTAGGGGTATGCCAACAAAGGTATCAATACCTGTATCGGAAATAGTATCGAAAAAAGAGTATCTATATTGTTGTAGAAAGAAAGTGAAAGTATTTGACACCTATTCAGCAGGGAGAAATCACTCTAAAATCCAGAAAAATATATGAATTTAGAGGGAAGTATATCCCTTCAGAGTAAAAAATCACGAACAAGTATCAAACGAATATGTTAATAGCAATTTAGCAATTTCTCTAAATTCCAGAAAGAAAATTATGAATTTAGTGGGGGAGTGGGGTCTGATAACCCAAAATGGTTCCTTATTTAGCGAGAAATGAATGCCATCACAGTATATCAATAAATCAAAATCTCAATTTCTGGGGGGCACCACAAAAATAAATCTTGTATGTACTTCATATAGTACCTAGTCATTTCTCTCCTTGGTCTAAATTCCTTCTCCGCTCAAGGTTAGCGATTACTAATATGAATCTCTTGATATAAATACCTGTGTTTACGTTGGATTTGGATTATATCCATCATTGTTATTCTCTGGCCAAGATCTGCTGTTTACTTGCTTTCTTTATTTTTAGGGTACCAAGTAGATCTGCATAGTGCTTATTCTTGAAAGCACTTTAGCGACCTTCGTTCTGTAAGTCCAATTTATTCGAAATATCCGACGATGTGTTTGAATATTCTCCGCTCTTCTTGTTTCAGTGTCCTTGCATCTCTGCCAATTTTTGGGTGACAAAAATATGTCCATCATAAGTTAAAAAAATGTAGCCTAGTAAATTCACTTCCCCTGGTCAAAATCTTTGAGTGAAAAAATAATTAAATGGGTGAATTTGCCAAAATAATATTGTATGCAGCTAGAGAAAAACAAGTGACTACTTTATGCCTGTTGTAGTATAGATTTTGAATATTGTAACATAACACCCTCTGCACATTGCACTATATTTGTTCAGAAGGACTTGAAAGAATTGCTTTGGAACAATTAATGAGAAACTTAATTAGCAATCAAATACGACATCAAGATCGATATCTATTTTATTTGTTGAGATATATTTATTTATATTCATCGTGGCTTAAGTCTTATGCTACGTTGGATAGTGTATCTGGGTAGGAACAATACAATTTTCTTTGAGCAATTACTTCGTACGAAAATGCGGGTCAAAGAATAAATTGAAATTTCTTTTAGTTGCTGAGATATAGATATGCTTATATACGACGTGGCCTAATTCATAAGCCTCATATCCACAAGGGACAGTTTCACAAAAGGCGTTGGAGACAAAGTTCCCATTCAAATTCAAAAAAATCAAAATAGGGCGCCCATAACAGTCTGAATTCATTTTTAGTTTCTGAGATATAGATATTTCCAACGTCGTTTAAGTTAAGTCACATCTATTTGGAGGTGTGAATTTTCCGATGTAGTATAAGTATGAAATGAAAAATCCTGACATTACGTTTACTACTACGGCTTTGAAAGAGATTTACCCAGTTCATAAATGTTATAATCATTGTATTTCACAATATATTTTGTTTTTGATATTCCATATTTTTAAATTATTCCACGAAATGAAAATTTCGACACTACTAACACGCTTTTATATTTCCTATGAATTTATATATAACATTATAAACCGTTGCCCTCTCCTCGGATCGAGCTATATCATATCGAAATGCTCTATCTGATATGCTCAGATTTCTTTTAATATTTGTTACGACAGCTAGACGTTATACTAGTCGCCACTAGATGTCACCAATGAGTGTTTTGAAAATAATTTTGTAATTGTATATTTGGAAAAATATTGTTTTTCATTTTATATTCAAAATAAATCATAGGTCAACACAGTGCCTCTTGGTCTGTTTAACAGTTTCGCTGGCGCTTAAGCGCAAGAAATTCAGTTTCAGTCAAAGTGCTTATGAGATTCCGTTTGTAATCGCTACTACATTAGGTAGAAACAACTTAAGTATCTCCAATTTTCCAGAAATTTCTAATAATTTAAGGAATCATAAGGTCACAGATAAGATGAATGTAAGCCGATATTTAAATAGTGTTAATTATTTACCTTCACGTTTTCTAACAAAGTTAAGTAAGTCTTTATATAACTTCATTACATTACTCAAGAAGTCCTAAAGATTACGTCTTGGAGATATCAAGTTAAATAAGTGCCGCTAAAGATATGATTTGACTTCTAAAGAATTCAGATAAATTAGAACATGAAGATGTCGTTTACTTTAATGTGTTGCAAAAATATTTTTTCTGACTTCGTTAAGAAGTGAAATTACAAAGAAGTCTTCTTTCTGAACAGTCAGAAAAGTGAAATATCTCTTAATTATTTCTTATAGATCTCGTGTCATTTATGTTATGTAAATAAAATTTGATATCTAATGCATCTAAAGCATGACTCCACATTTGGAATACAAATGTTTCCACACGCAGGTGAGTTTCCCACAATTTATAGGGATATTGGTTGATCATAGGTGTTATCGCCATTCCTCTCTTTCAGAATATCTGTGAGGAAAAATTTCTGCAAAGACAACTAGCAATCTGGGCAAGTGTTCGAAATTGTCTTACCAAACTTTTTTTCTCAATTTCAAATATTTATCTGTTGCAGAAAAAACTGAGGGGAACGATCCCTAATGTACAGGCAAATTAACCCCAATAAGTACTAATGGTCAAATTATTTTCCGACATCAAAAAATGATGTCCCTCAGAAGTCTTTTATTTTCAATAAGAAATCAGTTATTTGAATACTCATTTTTGGGAAATCAGAAAAAATAGTTCCTCATGAAGTCAGCAAATGACTTCATTATAAGCTCCTTTAATAATTAGGTGGTGCATGCGCCGTCTTGAAGACTTCATAATGACGTTTTAAGAATTGATACTGAACGTCATTGTGTCTTATAACTTGTTTCATGTATAAAGTATAAAATTCAAACGTAACTCTTCGCTTCGTTACCGTGCGAATAAAAATATTAAACAACAGTGTCTAAATGAATTAGTGTACATACAACTTCCCCTCGAACAAAAATAAAAAAGTACTAACAAAAAAAAAGATTATATGTACAACAGCATACTGTGAGTATCTGCCCATAATACTTATGTCTGCAGTTTTTTAATTACAAACAAAAAAAAATACGAGACTCTACGCAGCAAACTTGCTTAATAGCCATAAAACTATAAGATAATATATGTAAATAAATATACAAACTAACAACTTCTTGTTGCCTGAAGGATAGCTGTAGCATCTTGAGTTAATGTTTAAGTTGTTTTCTGAACAATAATTGTGATATCTGTTTTTATTGTTTCTGACGTCTTTGGGAATAACACCAGATAAATTTGAAAGTCTGTATACTTCTAAGAAGTCCAGGAATAATAAAGAACCCATTCTCAGTGGTATTAACACAAATGAACAAGAAATTAAAAAAATAAAAGGATTCGAATGACAAATTTCGTAAATCACAATTTGACATTTTGAAATATACAGACTACTTTCAAGTTTATGTGGTGTTATTCCCAAAGAATGAAGAAAAAATTAATGTTGAACTATGAAAAAGGCACAATTCTAAAATTTATAATTAAAATGGTTGTCAATATTGTCAGTGCTAAAACATGAATAAGCGCTTCTACCACCTAATCTGTCAGTTTCTATGCTTTCAAAAATAGGTAAAACCAACGCGATTTTCGAAGTAAGCTATCCAGAATCTAGAGCGTCGTTCTTGATGACCGAATAACATAAATCGTAAAGCCACATAAAAAGTAAATTTTAGGTTGAATTGTTTTTTAGACAGTTGTCTTTCTTACTGCTGTGGAGTCGGGATCTGATATATTTGGGACAAACGAGCAGTTTGCGTTTTCATATGCACATGGTTGTGTACAGGCAAAAATTCTGCACCTTCAAATCATTTAATATACTCTTACAAACTCTGTATAGCTAAAATTTGAATGCTAGTTTTGCAATCAAATAATGTAAGTAATGTAGGAGTCAGAGTCTCAGTATAAGTAAGTTAGAATGGTGGGGCAATTAATTTCTTGATTGCGTGAGAAAGATTTGTGCATCCTTGAGCGTTGAAAATATTGCCGTACATTTAACATTTGATTGCTTTTTTATTATTTTTTTTTCACTTTATATTGTTATCGTTTTGGTATATGGAGTTTGTCTTATCTATTCAAGGCAAGACTGAGAGAAACTTGGTGTGACATCATTTGTAAGTCTTCTCTACGCAATGAAAATTTACGGATTTAGGATATCATTGTAGCACCGTTTGCGTTTAAGATATGATACAATATATTATTCTGGTCTCATACTGATATAAAATTAAAATTATTTACCTTTTCACATCAAATTTTGTTGTGTATCCTGCTTGGTTGGGTTGTAGATAAAAGTGAATATATGGGTGATTCTCAGACATGTATTTTTACAAATCAATATTTTTTTAAATCAATAATGCTTTAAAACTTGTATTCTGGGTATTATTGGTCTTTAATTATACTCAAAAGTAGTTTTACTACAGCTTCAATAGGAAATAAACTAGAACAAAAATTAGAAATTTCACAGCCACGGTACTGACACCAAAATAAAATATTCAAAATACTTGCTGCCTAATAACTTTCATTAAATGTTTAACATAAATAAATTTACGGTATTTTCTTTCTTGATTTTAACAATCTTTCAAATTTATTAACAGTAGAATTAATATAACAATTTTTATAATAATCTTAGAATAAAACTAAGTTTAACATTATTATTATTCCTTTCTAACAATGACTATTGGGGTATAATTGCAGCATAATTTGCTGAAATTTACAATAGATTTTAGTAATTGTTGTTAGATATGTGATAAATTCAAGACTGAAGGTATCCGAAATCAAATGTATCGATTAAGTTGGAGTCATTTAAGGTAGTGTATTACGTAAAAATTTCATGGCTCTTCTGTAAATGCGAAAAACTTGGTCACTTCAATATTTGTTTTTGTCATCGTTTGTGTAAAAAAGTACCTTACAGATGAACAGAAATTGTTTTAGAGCATACATCTTAATACGTGAAAGTCGATTATTTAAATATTTATTATTCGGTTGTGTTTTTACTGTCGATAGTGTCGATTGCTGTTAACTACCTCAATGTCAAATTACAAATATTAGCTTAGAGCATGTACATTCTAGAGATAGCCTGCACAAATTCGTAGCACCGCTAGGTGGGTGGAAGCAGCCAATGAACAACATGGTGATCGTATTTCATTTTACGCAGTTTCCAACCTAGTAAAATAGCCTCTTGCCTTCTCTATTGCCATTTCTCTCTTTAGTCTTACCACCAAAATTATGCACTGCAGGCTATCTCTAGGATATAAATGCTGTAAAACATTAGAGTAAGAGTAGAGATAGTTGTTCATAGATGGCGCCTTTTCAGATAATTTATTTTTAATTTAGTTATTTTAAAAGAAATAAATAAAGATTCTTTTTATATTCTTACATCTACGGCACATTACCTTTCGAACGGTATACGTTTCATTACCCTCACTTCAAAATAAAGGCCGAAAAAGGGGTAGTGGGTTTTCGTCTTTGCGTAATAGTATGATGTCGACGGTAAAATACTATCAAATTTATTTTTATAATTTTCTGATAAAAGAAAATCATTTGTAGACGCGAGATGTAAAGACCGACATCTAGGATTTTAGGGGAACCTAGCTCACAGAGGTTCCGAATCTGAAGCCGTTCCGTGTAATCGCTGTTCTCCCGTAACTCCTCGGTTAGAATTTCGCGATAAAATTTTCAGGTTACCATCACCTGTCAGAGGTAATGAATACTCTCTTCAAGGTGTCATTTTTTTTACGCAAGACAATATATATATATATATATATATATATATATATATATATATATGTATATTATACATATTGTTTCTGGTCGAAAACCTTCATCAATTGCGCTTCCCAAAATAGAATGTCCTCTCGAACACTTATTTATATATTTCATGCATAACGTTAAATTTATAGATGCGAGATGTAAAGACCGCCATCTACGTGAAATTCTAAACTAGGAGTTACGGAAGAGCAGCGATTACACGGAACAGCTCCAGATTCGGAAACTCTGTGTACTAGTTTAACAGAAAATCCTAGATGTCGCGTCTACAAATTGAACGTTATATATCAAATACATAAATAAGTGTTCTAGAGGACATTCTATTGTGGGAAGCGCAAGTGACGAAGGTCCCCGACAAGAAACAATATGTATAATATATATTGTCTTGCATAAAAAAGAATGACACCTTGAAAAGAGTATAAAAAATCATGTTAAATAATAAATAAAGTACTAGACATAAAAAATCACAGTTAGCTGAGAATCACCCATATATAACCAGCTAAATGATAAAAATAACAGAAATGTTTAAAATAACATATTATTTATGTTTAACTGAGACATATTTATTCCTTCACCAATTTTATCAGTTTTCTTATTTAATTATAAAGCTGTAATTTTATGCTAGTCTAAAATTAGAACCTAATATATTTTCAGTAAGAAAGGTTAATTTCTAAAATAATTAATTTGTATTGTGTACGATTATCATATTTACTGTATACCAATGTCTGGTATTATGTATATGTTAGTTTCGGATACATCAAGTACTGCTGCGAATTCTCTTAGTACGAAAATTATACTTGTAAAATATGTAAAACAACATCAAACTCTGAATAACAAACATCTGATGATGCTTTGAAACAAAAATCCATATAATTGTTACTTATCTTGGATTGGAAATAATTTGCTAACCTCAGCTTTTCATCGGGAATATTATGGGGGCAAGAGAAAAATTTATTATAGTGTGCTAGGCAGATTAAATTAATACCATATGACTGAAAAATCTGATATGAAACTTAGTTATTAAAGTTTCACGAAGAGCTATGCAAAAATTTTATCAAAAATTGTAGTTATAAGGTGTATATTTTTCTGGCATTTATTAACTCAACTCTTAATTTATTTTTTAATGACGTGAAATCATTGCTAATAAACAAGTAACACAAAATAAGTAGTTAGGATTTTGATCAGAAATTAACATATCACTTCCTAAATAAAAAATATACAAAAAGTAAATTTATTAAATGGTTAAGGATAAAGTTACAATAAAATGTTCTATTTTACAAAACTTGAGTTTTTGCCAAAGGAATAAAGTACAATTCAATGAAAATCACTAAATATTTATTATACATTCATTTCTGTCACAGAAATTTGTTATATAAGCTTGTAAACCATTGTCAACAAAATTTACTTATCTTCTACATGCAATAGATCTAATACCGTACCAATTTCTGTATAGGTACTACAATCAATTCCAATAAAAAGTAGTGTCTTTATATGTGAACCACTAGTTCACCATTAGGTTATATCTCTAATGCTGACTCTAAAAGACATTGTTGGAAAACCATAATGTAGTTTATAGTGTAGCGATTATACCTTCAAACACACCAGTACGTACAAATCTAATACATCAGTAGGTGATAATATAACAATACATAGTGAATCTATTTCATGGAAAACCAATGCGTAAGAAATCATCAGTGCGTAGAAAACTAGTATGTAAGAAACCCTTAAGTTAGATTATATGCCTGGCAAACTTTTCCCAAAGGGTTGTTTCAATAAGTTGATTAAATTCTTTGGTATCATCTTTAATAAATACATTGTATTATAATTCTATAATATTTAATATTTTTGGGGTTCTCCAAATAATCGGATATATTTAGGGAAATGTGTGGTCGCCTTCATAATCGTGACCGGACTCTAAGTAGTAGTAGGAGCAATAGAGCCGGAGTTTGCTCGTCATCGAGAAAATGGTCAGTTCAATTCCCGAGGTATATCACGTTTCTGGGCGAGCGCCAATGGAAGCTATTACTGAGGGTTACAGGGGGTGAAAGTTGTACTTTTTTTTGGTTATGCTCGTGCCCGAGCAACCGTTTCGTAATTGGCTGCATACAAGACTGTGATGTATTTAAGCAAATTCCCGAGGGGCATCTGCCTAGAGCGTTACTATTTGGTTGGCGGACAGGAGTAAAGTTGTAAAAAATAGGGGTGACCCTCATTATCGAGAAAATGGAAGCCATTTGCACCAATTTTTTTACACATAAGAAATCATAGTCCAGAAGGGCGTACAGGTAAGTACTGACAAAAGTTCTTGAAATGGGGTAAATTTGACTGACCCAGTTAACACTCTTTATCGAGAAAATTGTCGCCATTCTTACTACTTACTTGTTTATATGTAAGATAGCTTAATTAAGCCACAAATTCACTTAGCTGACACTCTAGCTACACATAAATAATACTGTGTGCATGTAAAGTATCGAACTTAGCAAATAAAATATATCCAGACAAAAGAAGAAAAAAAAAACCTAGAACAGTTTCGCATAAATAGATTTTTCATAATGTCATTAACGTGGTCTCTATGAGCTCATACACATTTTTTTAAATGCGAAGCCACTTTTTCTATTACGGATTTGGTAAGAGCGAAAAATGGTACTCCGAATATGACTTTGATCATGGCTTTAAACTTGACTTTCAGGGTCATTATAAGATTATGTTTTTCTGAAAAAATCAACCAGTTAAGGCCAAATTCGTTATATGGGGGTATTCGACTTTGGTGAAATCAGTTTTTGGGATTTCTCAATACAAAATGGCGGGTCAGTTCTATTAGTAAAAATAGAACACTTTGAGCCCTGGCATAATGAAAATAGTCGAATTTCTTGCGTACTATTAAATTCAAGAGATTCAGGAAATATTATCCAAGACTTTGTCGATAGGGATGTTGGTGAAAAGAGACACTACGTCATAAGAAGACAATCTGGTTGTAAGACCGTTTTGCTAAGAATTTCAGTGAAAAGTATCGAACTTTTCACGTATGAATCTGCCCGTCTGCAAACGGTTGGAGTTGTTGGGCTTATTTGGCTAGCTGTTGTGTTGAGCTTACTTTTGGCCTCAAAGGTGCAGCTTCTTTATGTATTTTTGGCAACCTGTAGAATTTCGAACACCTCGATGACTCTTCACGTGGAATGAGTTGAGTTGGACATTTTTATCGATTCTACTTGCTAGGATTGTGGCCTTCGTTCGCAGGTAGAATGACAATGTCCTTGTTCAGCCTAAGTTGTTTCAAGGTCTCATTTTCTTCTATAGTTAGGTTCATTTTGGGTGGTTTAGACTTTGTATAGTGTGACACTTCTTGTCGAATTTTCATTTAATATTGAAAATGCAGTTTTCACGCCATATATATGCTCCCTGTTGGTATATGAGAGGGAACAATAGCATAATAAAATCCCTTAGCCAACACACCAATCGAGGTGGAGTTCAGTAAGGCCGAAGATAAGTTGTATATGGTTTTATTCGTTTCCAGTTGCAGCGATTTATATATATATATATATATATATATATATATATATATATATACATATATGTTTTAGGTGGTTTCCGGGATTTCATCCGCGTAGTTGATAACTGATCCCTGCCGGGATCGATAGTAAAATGACGACGTTCTGCTTTCGCTTCTAATTACTCGAATAAATTATGCGAACCTACCTGAAGAGGGCAGATGTGACTCTGCCGAAACGTCGTCATTTTACCATCGATTCCGGCAGATATCAGTTATCAACTACGCGGATGAATTCCCGGAAACCACCTAAAACATTTAGTGCCCGAGAAAACTTAAAAACATATATATATATATATATATATATATATATATATATATATATATAAATATCGGCTTCCGCGATCATTAATATGAACTATGCTAGGCTCCGGGTGAGAATCGCAATTGTCAGATTAAACAAAGCAGACCCGCCCACCAAGACCCAACCAATCACAACACAGCCCCTTCATCACGTGGCATCTCCTTCTAACCCACCGGTAACTATAAATAAAAGAAACAGAGCAGATTCACAATCAGTTCCGTTAGCTAGTGACTCTTGGAGAGTAGGCATATTGAGGCCCCTAGTTCGATCTAGACTCTGAAACTCTTTTTCACTTTTGTGTCTTGATAATGGCTCCAAGGCAGGAGTCGAAACGTCGAGCATTTAATAAATTCAGATGCGAATCGTCACGCAGGAATTCAGCGAAATTCAACAGACAAATGGAGTTACACCGGAAGAAAGCTTCGATCACATCCGTGAAATAATATATATATATATATATATATATATATATATATATATATATATTATATCTTGTAAATCACTTTTGAGTTTTTAAAAAAAATATTTATTGAAATATAAAAATTAAAACTTTGAATAAAACATTAAATTGAAAATTAAAATTAACTAACTAAATGGTACAAGTATACTAACGATAAATGACAACCGTGGGACCGCGTCGCTCTGATTTATAACATTATGAAAGCTGACTAATCAAAAGAACGGTCAAGTCGATGCGTTCCCACGTTTACATTATGAAGCAGGAAACTGCTCAGCGAAATATGATACTTCGTAACATACACGTGCATGATATTTACGCCTAACAGCTCCCCTTTACCAAGAAAAGTTGATGCTGTAACATCAACTTTTGGAATTTACTGGATGCTAGCTAAATAAGCAAAAACAATACAAATATGGAAATGAAATAAAGTTAAAGTGAACATAATGATTAAGTTTAAATAGGTTACATAAAATATGAAAAATATACAAAACATAAAAGTCAAATAAGAATGGAAATGTATCAAAAAGGTTCTCAATTCTATAAGTCTGGATGTTCAGGTTCCTCTTCGATTTGGGGCCTCAGTTTTAGTATCAGCCTGGAGAACGGTTTTGTCAGGGTACTCAGACTCTCTGGATTGGAGCTGTCGTTTTTCGGAGGTCTCTTAACGTGCCTTATGATTTTCAATGAGCTGTATACAACAACAATTGTTACAATGATAATTATTGTAGCATACGTGAACCAGGAAATGTTTTTATTAACAAAGGGTTGGTTGATGAGATCGTCGAGATCCCTTGAATACTGGTCCAGCTTGTGTTTGGCTATGGACAGTTCTTCCATGTTTAAGTCGTCCAGCTTCAGGGGCTTAAGGTCCGGAATTGCAAGTTTCTCAGGATGAGAATTGCAGCAATTGAATGGAATTAAAACTGGATGAGAATTGTCCGAAATGTTCATGAATTTTTGTGGTTCGGCCTGGATTTTTGTAATACCAACAAAAGCACTACATTCCGTTTGTAACCGAATGATAGAATTGTTCGTTAGCACTAAAGTTTTAGCGTCAATTCCTGGACAATTAATGGTCACATGTATGGGTTCCGATATGATTACAATCCACGCATTTGTTTCAAGTTTTTGAACATTGTACCCTTCACTGAAAACGATGGCACTTTTACAAGTTTCGGGGACACTACGAATGTTTTTCAGGAGCTGCGCCTCACAGGGTGCATTTGAGTCTATGGGATACGCGTATAAATCGGAGCACAGTTTTCGGAGTGGAGTCAGCTGTTTGCACGCACTCAAGTCCTTGATTGGTATGTACATAAGAGAATCATCATTTCGCGCTACATATTTTTGAGTAAAAGAAAGGATGTGATGAAAACCAGTTCTATCATCTAAAATCGGAATAGGGTATAAATGGTAAGCTGTATAAAGCTGTTGCTCTACTAGAGGGATTTTTAAGATGAATACTAGATCTGAGTGAGTTTGAAAAGCTTGTAGTTCAATTACTTCTAAATACTGTGCAACACTTGAAAATCTGATTGGTAACGGTAAATTATTTTTAACAAGGTTTTGAGAAATCTCCTGTAATGCGGCAATCAAATGATCCGGTGTAATAATAGATGAGTGAATAATTTTCAAACGTGCAAAAGTTATTGAATTTAAAATATCGTTCAGGTTATCTTCAAGAAACAAATAACTGGCCATTAGTTTTTCACAAATTTCAAGAAATGATTGTTTGGCTTGAATAGTGGCTATCCGGTCATTTAGTTCATGTATCGTGAGGTTGATTTCGTTAATGTCTTCGTTAAAGATTTTCTCGTCTATTTGAAGTTTCTGAATAGTTTCATTAAAGTTTTTAATAATAGTGGTTGTAACGCTCATTTGATTTTTTAAAAGATTTTCGACTTGTAGTTGTCCTTGGTTAAGTCTGTTTATGCTGCTAGTATAAAATTCGCCATCGGATGCGTCTAGGTTACCGGTTATTGCTTTAAAGATGGTTCCAGCACCGTCTATTAATCCGCGTTTTGGTCTTTTAGTGACTAGAAATACTTCTGAAAATTTTGTTTTGATGGAGTCGGAGATTTGTGTTAAAAGGCTAATGTGTGTTTGGACGTCCACACGAAAGGCACCTGTATGGTGAAATTTGAAGCCAGGCATAGGATCGACAGTTCGTTCTAAAGTATTGAGGATTCTGTTATTATTTTCAAATAGTTGATTAAGGGTTGTCAAGTTCCGGTGAACTAATAGAGTCCATTTATAGTTTGATACAATTATTCGACTTTCGTCATGGTAGTAGATACCGAGAGTGTTGTTAATCGGTTTGACGTCGTACTGTGAAACTGCTGATCCGAGCAGCAGAAGAAACCTGAAAAGAAAGTTAGTTTTCAGAATATGGTTTCATTCTGTCAAAGTTCACTTTCGTTCGTTGGTTAGTTCTTAGGTTTAGAAGTGTAGCAGAGTTATTGTAGATCTCAATAATTTGGAATGGGCCATTAAATTTGTTCTGGAGTTTGTCTTTTATTTGTGACTCTTTAACGTATACCTTGTCACCGATTTTGTAATCAGGTGGGTTTTTCGAAACGTGTTGGTCAAATCTTTCTTTCGCTTTTTGTTTCTGTAAGTTAGTCTTTTCACGTGCAATTTTGTAATAGTAAGAAATTCGGTTATTTAGGTCTCGTACATATTTGCTAATTAGTTCTTTTTGATTATAAAGAGTCTCTGGGGGTCTGCTGGAGGTATGTCCGAAAACGAGTTCGAACGGGGTGAAGCCATGGGTCTTATTGGTTGAATTGTTATAGGCAATAATAGCATACGGAAGTACGTTTAAGGGGTGTTCGTCGGGATTTTCAGCTTTGTGAATGCGAATCATTTCTAGTAGAGTAGAATGAAATCGTTCCACGGAGCCGTTTGTTTGCGGGTGTCCTACGCTAGAGTAGGTAAGTTTGATGTCATAAAGTTTGCATAGATCTTTTAGTATGGCATTGTCAAATTCTCTGCCATAGTCGCAGTGGATACGTAATGGTGTACCGAAATGTTGAAAGTACAACATAATAGTACTAACGACAGGTTTGGCGGATTTATCTGCCAAAGCATAGGCTTGTGAGAATTTAGTCAGTTCGTGTCTTATCGTCAAAATGTGATTTCTATTAGGAATGTCGATGTTAATTCTTTCAAAGGGTGTTTTAGGTGTCTCAGTTATGACGAGGGGATTATCTAAGTTTTTTCAACAAGCTTTGGTTTGTTGACAGATTACGCAGTTCTTTATGAAGTTCTCAATGTCTTGCGATGCAAGTTGTTTTTTCCGTTATGATATTGCTCGAGTATTAGTGGAATTTCGTCTTTGTTAGGAGTTTTTGTGATGTTTTGGCAAATCTTCCACTTAATGTCTTTTTCAGAGAAAATAAAGGATAGCATTTCCAGAATTGGAAGATCAAGGTTGTTTTCTACACAATATGTTTTCGATGGGGAGAGAACGTCTTGATTTTTGAAAATAGATGCGAAAAGGACTTCATTTACGATTTCGAGATCGTTTGGAAGTGGGACTATGAAGTATTGTCTCCTGCTAACAGTTTTGCTAGCGAATACGTTGATTTTAAATGTTTCAAAATCAGCGACTTCTTCGAAAATATCTTCGAATATGTCGTGATGGAATTCCTGAAGGTTGGATGATTGGGGAAAGATTAGGATATTTTTATTTGCCTTGTCTAGAAGTTGGCAATTAGAAAATTCGATTTTACTATAGTCAATTAAGGAAACAGTTTTGTAACGTTCAACAAAAGTTTTGAATTCTTGGGATATCGTTTCGGTAGTTATTTCGTTTTGTTCAGGTTCGGAGGTATTGTCATCGTCTTCGTCATTTAGGGGTAAGATTTTGTGGGGTGTTAGTTTAGTTTTAGCCTGGAATAGTACGCACTCATCAAGGTGGTTGATTTTAATGCGTGATAAGGCGTCGGCGTTTTTGTTAATTTTACCCGGTTTGTAAATGATCTCGTAGTCTTATTCTTCGAGTTTAAGTCTACATCGGGCTAATCGACTTCCGGGGTCTTTTATCGAGAACAGCCACGTCAACGGGCGGTGGTCGGTACAAAGTTGGAACTTTCGGCCATAGATTATCGGTCTCCAGTGCTTCACTGCCCAAACAATAGCCAACAGTTCTCTCTCAATAGTTGAATACCTTGTCTCGGCTTGACAAAGTGTCCTGGAAGCATATCTAATGGGTAAATCTTTACCTATTGGCCCTTGGGATAGTACAGCGCCGATTGCAAAGGCACTGGCGTCAGTGGTTAGTATGAATGGTTCCTCGAAGTTCGGATAGATAAGTATTGGTATCGAAGTTAAAGCACGTTTGAGTTCGTTAAAGGACGTGACGCATTCAGCGTTGAAATTAAACGGTTCATCCTTTTGTAAAAGTTTAGTTAGGGGTTTCGATATTCTCGCGAAGTTTGGAATAAACCTCCGATAATATCCAGCAAGTCCCAAAAATGACTTAATATCTTTGGGGTTCTGCGGTTGAGGAAAGTTTAAGATGCAGTCGACTTTCGACGGGTTGGGTTTTACACCGTCTTTAGTTATTAAGTGTCCCAAATAAGCGACCTCCTTGCGGAGAAACTCGCATTTGTCAGGCTGTATTTTGAGGTTTGCCTTCCTAAGTCTTTTAAAAACGTCAGTTAGTCTTGCTAAGTGTTCGTGAATGGTGGGCGAATAGACGATTATATCGTCCATGTACACCAAACATCTTTCGTTCTGGATTCCTATCAGAATATTGTCCATCACCCTTTGGAATGTTGAAGGGGCATTTTTCAACCCGAAAGGCATGCGAACAAATTCAAAATGACCGTTCTCTACAGTGAAAGCGGTTTTTTGAATGTCCTTGGACTCAAATTCAATCTGGTGGAAACCAGAAGCTAGATCTATGGTGGTAAAATACTGGCACTTGCCAAGTTGGTCTAACAGATCGGATATGTTGGGTAACGGATATTTGTCGTTTATTGTCAGTTCGTTTAGTTTTCTATAGTCCACGACTACGCGCCATTTCTGTTTCCCGGAGGCGTCGAGTTTTTTCGGGACAACCCATACAGGGGAAGACCAGGTAGAGTTTGAGGGACGAATGATGCCCTGTTCTAACATTTTCGAAACTTGGTTATGGACTTCCTCTTTGTGAATTTGGGGATAGCGGTACGATTTAGTGTATATGGATTTGGCGTTGTTTGTGTCGATGGAATGTTTAATTTCATTCGTGAAACTAAGATGGTCACCTTCTAAGTAGAAAATGTCGGAAAAGTCAAGACAGAGTTGTTGTATTAGTTCGGCCTCTTCCTCGTTAAGGTGTTCGAGTCGGAGTTGATTGTTAATCTCCGTTTGTCTGTCGAAGTTAGGATTAGTTGCAAACGAAATTTCTTCACAGTGATTTACAGAGTAATTTTGAATGGGTTCTAATTTGATAGTGTCGAAATTTACAGTTTTTGGGCAGGCGTTAGCGTTTAAGATGGATGTCAAAAATTCGCCTTTGTCGTTGACTTGGACTAAAGCATTCGGAAGTCTCACATTTTCTAGGACGGTAGTGGTTAGTATAGCTTCTGTGTTACGTAAGTCACATTTGAGTTTGCAAATCCTTTCTGTTCGCGGCTCAATAGTAATCGTGTTTGAAATTGTTGGGTTAATTGTTGGAAATTGCCTGTTTGAAGATATTGTTTCGTCTGTTACTTTCATAAGCGGAATAGTTTTGAAGTTGGTTATAAGAAGTTTTTTGTTAAAGTCAATCACACAATTATAATGTTCTAAAAAGTCAGAACCTAGTAGACCATCGAATTCGATGTCTAAGTTACAGATGTAAACTTTGTGTGGATCGTTAAGATTAAATGGGACTAAGGTCGATTCGTTAATCAGGATTTTTTGATTAGTGTTACCTTGTATCACAACGTTTTCTGGGTATCGGTGTCGAAATTGTTTACAAGTGTTTGGTTTAAAAATTGATAAACCGGCACCTGTGTCTATTAACAGTTTATACGTATTAGTGGCGTCGTTGATGTAGAAAAGGTTCTTAGAATTTACCGAAAGTGAGGGGCTTATAGGAAAGCTTGTTCCGGAAAATTCAGGTTGGGGTTGAAGTCGTCGAGTAAACTCATTGTTTCGAACTGGGTTTGAAGATTGCAGATCTGTGTATCGGGTGGTTTGTCCACTGTTAGTACCTCTTGAAAATTTTGTCGTCGGTCTTCGGGTATTTCAGAAGGGAATTCTGGGTAATTGCTTTCAAAAGTTTCAGTATAGTGATTTTGAGAGTATTCGAAATCTGTATTTTGGGGGTCTGAATAAGAACAATCGTCTTGGTAGTATGAATTTGTATAAGGGTCATCGTTTGTTAAATTGTTTAAAGGGTTGTAGAACTCATCTTGGTTGAAGTGGTGGGTTCTTTGTTGTTGGTTTCTGTAAAAATTGGGATTTGGTCGAGATTGATTAGGACTTTGATATTGTCCACTGGCAGAAGGTCGGTTTTGTTGTGCGGGATACCTATTGGGATCAGTATTGGGCCTAGTTTGATTAGCCGATTGATAAGGAGGATTCGGTCTAAATTGTTGCGGGTTGTTATTGTTGAAGTTTTGGTGTGGTTGTTGGTTTTGTTGTTGTTGTCGTTGTCGTGTTAGACATTCGTTATACAAATGCCCGGTGCGTTTGCAAAACGAACACTGTTTTACAAAAGTTTGAGGAGGTGGTCGTCTTTGTGGTTGATGTTGTTGAGGGTTCCGTACATTTGAGAATTTTTGATTTTCCAAGTGACAAAGTTGGAGTTCTCTTTTTATTCGGGAAAGCGCGGTAATTATATCGGGAGGGTTACTAGCGCGAATAATTTGGCCTATTTTTGGTTCAAGTCCGGTCAAAAGACTATTTAGAGCCATGGAATCTATAAGACAAATTTGCGCGTCTTTTTCTTTGGTTGTTAGATTGTGTTTGTTAACAGCCGCGTGCATTTTTGCCTCGTGGCTTTGTAGTCTCGCTGAGAAAGTTAGTGGGGATTCAGTTGGTAGTTGTCGCATTCTTTGTAAATCCTGAATTAAAGCGGACAAGTAGCGTGAGTCACCGAAATGGTTTTCTAACAGTGTTTTTATTTCATCCCAAGTCGACGCATTTCTTGAATTAACAAGTTCGGCTGCACGGCCTCTTAGCTTGTTTTTAATGTGCAAAACTAAAAGAGTTATTTGATTTGCGACAGCCATACTTTGTGCTGTCGAACAGAAGCTGATGAAAGTATTTAAGAAAATTGGATTGCCGTCGTATTCAGGGATGATAGCGAAAATTTCCGCAAGTTTGTAAGGTTCTACCGTACCTTGGCGTGTTTCAACCATATTTAGAAATATTATCAAATAGTTTATAAAACAAATATATCAAATTAAATATTAAAAGGAAAAAATCAATGTAGGGGTATTTTTGTAGGTAAATTTGTTACAGCAATTAATAAACAGGTCAATATAAATGTAAAAACATGAAGGTAAAGGTAAATGCAATAAAGTAAATAATTGCAGTATTAGAAACAATTAAAATAATATCGAACACAAAAGCACAGAAGGCCTCTATGTGTTTAAGTATATGTTTCAAGAATTGTTTTTAAAATAATAGAGATGAATGTAGGTGAATATTAAATGATAGAACTGTATGTTCAAGATACATAAAACTCGTATCGAATAAATCAATAAAATAATAAAAATCAATAACGTGATGATTGTAATAGTACATACGTTAATACTCCTGGCATGAGACTGTTCTGGAGAAGCTGAGGACTGGTTAGCTGTAAGGTTGCGTGTTCCGGGTTCTCGCTGCCACAGTTGTTGTCTCGGTCTAGAAGTTGTTGTCCACAAGGATTTGGAAATCGACACAACTAGTGAGTGTACACGTGTTCTAGCTGTGTTGGACAATCCTACTGACTGCGCCAATTTTATATCTTGTAAATCACTTTTGAGTTTTTAAAAAAAATTATTTATTGAAATATAAAAATTAAAACTTTGAATAAAACATTAAATTGAAAATTAAAATTAACTAACTAAATGGTACAAGTATACTAACGATAAATGACAACCGTGGGACCGCGTCGCTCTGATTTATAACATTATGAAAGCTGACTAATCAAAAGAACGGTCAAGTCGATGCGTTCCCACGTTTACATTATGAAGCAGGAAACTGCTCAGCGAAATATGATACTTCGTATCATACACGTGCATGATATTTACGCCTAACATTTATATATATATATATAATAGGTTATCTAACATTCTCACATATGAAAGGATAACATTGCTATCTAAGAAACAGTAAGAGATAGAAACATGACTAAATGGAGAAAAAGTATTCTAAAGTCCATTCGATCATTTAAAGGAAACCTACGCTCTCTTGCCGTTTTCAAGTTATACAAGGAAAACCGAAAATGTCTTTTTTTTGTTTTTCACCTCTATTGCAATTATTTTAAAGAATATCAAGGAAAGGTTAAGGGAAAATTTTTTTGACACATACTTTTATACAACAGGGTGTCATCAAATCTTCACTGTTACTGTTCGTTTGTTCTGGGCTATCAACTATTATTTATAATATGGACCTGTCCTTTATTTTACAATATCGATAAGGCAATAAAAGACCGATACATTGCTATATTATATGTTAAGTTTTGTAAGGTTTGGGAGAAAAAAAATCATCATAATACAACCTATTGCCGAAATAGTATAATTAAATACTTTTTATCCGTGACAATAAATCTATATATTTCTTACTTATTTTACTTGCGTATTAAAACGATGTAACTGAAAAAATTGAACATATTTTAAAAAATCAGGTTTAATTTTTGTAGTAAGTAAAAATTGATAAAATCTTAAAAATTGATATATTTCGTTGTTAACATCTAAACAATAAGTTGTAATGGAAACATGTGAATAGAAAATTTCTAGCACAGATCATACAAAGAGAATGAATTCTAGCAAGATCTATAAAATACAAGCGACAAATTTGGTTTGTTGCTTTGTACATTACAAAAAGCATAGTTTTTACAATAATTAATTACTTCTATGGAGAAGCAATATGAGCTTAACATATATTTTAGCAATAACTGAATTTCAAACAAAAATAAGTGTAATTTTGCATAATTCATTTTACAGCGGCGAAGATGTTTGTGAATTACTCATTTATGAGTTGTATATATTGACGCTGTCATTCGATAGACCTTACGTTTATTTACCTTCAATTTTCATAGGCACATGTTTTTACTTTTCCAGATACTTTAATTATCCTGATTTCACGAATTTTTACTTAATTCCCCCCAAAAAACAAAAGATGAATTTTTTGATATTTTAGAGTTTTCCAATTACATCGCTTTAGCGCAATAGAAAAACAACTCAAAAAATTATTTCATATTTTAATTATTCTATTTTTTGGGTTGATTTATAAAATAAGTAAATATCTATCAATTTTAAAGACCAGTTTTTGATATTTTATTTAATAGTGATGATTTTATATTATATAACCCTATACATACAGAGTTAATCTTTGGATTCTCTTCTAACACTGAAAGTAAAAATTATCATTAAATTAATATGTTTATTCCAGCTATTGAAGCTACAATTCCCAGCATAGATAGTGTGTATTAAAATATACCTTCTTGATAATAAATACTTACGTGTCCACCTCCAGGTCCACTTCGGCATAATGCAGACGAATTTTCGACCCTACTGCGGCAATAATTCCAGCAGCCTACCGGCAGTGCGAGTAGCAGTGCTTGGGACATGATGTAAACAAGCCATAAGAATTCTGTGGCTTGATTTCATCTTACTTATCTTTTCAAACATTTCTGTTAAGTACGTTTTACACTCAATTTGGTTCCGAGGACATACGGCAATTTTAAGTCAACCCTATGCACGCAGATTTAGTATTTTTCCTTGGAACTCATTTAATAAAAATTAGTTTTCGGGGTTAATTTTAAAATAAATAAACATATTAATTTTTACTGAGAAGATTTCGATGAGGTTATGCAATAATTATAAATAATTTTGAAATTGTGGTGGTCGAGGTAACTTGGATATTTTGACTGATCATTGAGGCTTGCTATCGTCATTTCCATTATCTATCGTGGAGATGTGTTAACTCCATTTCCAGAGTCTTTGTCAATCACTGTAAGCTTTTGTTATGTTCTTCCATATTTGTTGAGCAGTACAATTTTTTGTGTTTGTCTTATTGCTAAAATTGAATGTCACTTTTTTCTGGCTTTTCATTTACATGATAGTGGGGTTCAGCTGTTTTTCTCGGCTAGCAATAAATGTTTCCAGCTAGGGTCTTGATCGACAGGCGGTGCTTCTATTTCAGAACTATTAATTATCAGCCTTATTTCCTCAGATCCCTCTTCTTTTTTAATTTTCTTCTTTCGTCAAGAATTGAGTATCACATCCTACTCTATGGCTACCAGAGCTGCTTAATACGTGGTTGGCTAACATTGATTTGTTCACGTCTCTAAGCGAAATGTTGTATAGCTGTTTCTTTTTCCTTACTCTAGAATTGTCGAAATCTCACACATATATGTATGGTACAATATACACTAAAGGCGCAATTCTTGGAAATTTGGACGGCGTTGAACAGTTTTGTTTTAAAAATAGATTTAACGATGTATTTGTTTCCTTAATTTTTTACCGATAAATACGGAATATAAGGTAATACACTATTATTTGTTGTTTGTTACCGAAAATGTGTTGTTGTTCTCGTTATAGGTTCTTTTGGATATTGAGTTGGTTTTAAATGCTTTTTATTACGGCTTACTTTGTTGTTTAATATTTCACTGAATACTATTTGTTTTTTTCCTCATATAACTTATAAGCAGTTTTTCTACGTTTAAAGGTTCGCTGGAATTGAAATTTAAATATCTATTAGTATTATACGTAGGTTTCAGGTATTTAAATTTCAGTACCAACCATTTTGTTGATTTTAACATTAACCGAAGAAACTAATATGTGTTGAGTGAATTTGATCGAAAAATTCTAAAATTCAATTTAATATTACCGTTATGTGGAAACAAGATTAGTTTATAATGTACGTAAGTAAATAGTTCGTAAAGATCAGTTAGATGAAATCACCCAATTGAATTCATCTATATATAAATAGGCAAAGACAAAACTGTCCTTATATAAAGATTTTTAGTGCAGAATGCTAAAAGTTATTTATAATATCAGTTCTCATTAAATAAAATTAAAAAAATGTTATTAGCGTCCATAATGTCAATGCTAAACAAATAACAGTAACATTGCCGCCAGATTGCTTGGACCGAAAATCATAAAGATGGATTCACTTGAATGTGAAAGACAAACTAAATTAAAACTAAAACAAACACATTTTGAACCTTTCATTAAATTATTCTACACTATCATTCTATTGAACAAGAATCCACAAAAATTATATTACATAACAATCGTCATTTATTGGGCTCTCCCAAATTTGCAACTTACATTAGCGTTGTAAATATAGTTTCTCAACTAAAATCAGAAATATGTTGCAACTCATCTATTAATTTCTGATAACATTCAATATAAATAGTTCGATCTGAGAACACTGAATTTATAATGACTATCTTCTTTTTAGGGCATTTTATTGGCATTTTACATTTTTGACATTTTTTACTTTTATTAGGTTAAAAGTTTTTAATTCAATAAGAAAAATTGCCAATGTATTATTTTCAAGATTTCAATTTCAGTTCAAATCAAAAAGGCAAAAACAGATATATTCAATATTAATTAACAATAGGTACTACATGTATGTTATTATATGGTCTATATAAAGCAGAAATCGTCAACAAGTAATTTGTTTAACTCATATTAATGAAATTGTCCTGAATTTTAAGATACATCATAGTTTAAAATTTATTAATATCTACTTTATTATTGTGATTATTTGTAATGTGAGTGTAGATACATACTTCACGTTCCGACTAAATTTTAAGTTAATTACATTTTCTTTTTACTATTTGAAATCGTAACAGTTTAATATCTGAATAAAGATTCTAATTTCTTCAGTTACTAACATATAATTGTTTAAATATAGGGTTCTTTCTTAAATGAATTGGATTTTTTTTATATTGATAAAATCGTATTGAATATTATAAATATAAACGTAAATATATTTAAATGCAGAAGATTTCTGACAATGTTAAGTCACGGAAATAATTTTTTATTGGTGAAGGGAGATTAGGACTGCAAAAATTATATGTTTGTTCATGTATTTCCTGGTTATATAAAATTTTATAAATATAAAATTTATCCTTATAAAAAACATTAGTTGATTAAAAATGAATCTCGAAACCCCAAAAAATCTCTGTAGACCTGCGTAATTAATGTTACATTACTTTGCCCCATTCCTCCATAATCATAGTTTTATTACAAGGAACTGATATTTACCTAAAATAAGCATGCCATTTTATCAAAGTTTATTTAAAATATAGAAAAATTCAAGGCATTAATTGTAAATTTTACTATGTTGTTATAGTAAGTTAAGTACATACACATATTCTAGAATAAAATATATTTTTATTCAAGATATATTTCCTTCAAAATCTTGCATGGCTCTCCTTGATTGTCAATCCACTGAAGGAATGTTAGCTGTTCTTAGTTTGGTTGGCAGTGACAAGCTAACGCTCTTTTAAACCATCATGTGAAGACCATCTTTGATAGTCCCATATCAAGCGTTATTTATATTTCAGTGGTAAAATAGTCAATGTAGAACATCAGTATTGATTTTTCGGTAACAGTAAGTTTTTGTTGTGGATTTAATTATTTAATTAATATATCATTTTCACAATATTCCCAAGGTGTGTTCTAAATGTTGTTTGTGCCATATTCTTTATTATTTTCATGTTTTCTTGGGAAATAACACCACAATTGAAATAAAAAGCTGTATATTGAAAGAAAAACCAAACGTTTCAAAGTTGATTCTGACATCGTTGTCAATGTGACCTGAAAACGTAAACTGCAAACTGAAAATTTGATTTATCAACAAATCAAACGTTCAGTTTGCAACTGAAAGTTTGACTTATCATTCAATTAAACTTTCAGTGTGCAATTTACATTTTGAATACATATTTTAAAGCATAAAGTCAGAATTGATTTTGAAACGTTTGGTTTTTCTTTCAATCTACAGCTTTTTATTTCAATTGTGGTGTTATTTCCCAAGAAAACTCAAAAAACTTCCCAAGGTGTTATGTAAAAAATTGTCAATCAAGGGACAATAGAGAATATAGTAAAGAATAGAATTTTCGTGGGTTTGTTGGTCATCTATTTTGTTAATAATTATGAACGGAAAATTTTCGGTAACAAAAAACAATCCTCCAATTATTATAATAAATAATTTACCAGGAGCGGATCAAGCCATAAACTTTTGTGGTTCCACATTTTTCACAATTATGTGGAACCCTATATTTGATTAAATTCTCATATTTTTTTCAATACATTTGTCAATATGACGTTAACGATTGGGAGGGGGGCTTATGACGCCTACTTCTTCGGTTTCTCCACAACTTTATTTCCTATAGAAATATACTTACCTTAATAATGTTCACAATTTGATGAAATTCCTTAATAGTAACCAAGGCCTAGATTAAATTTGTCTCTTCGTACCAACTCCGAAAATCGGTTTGTTTTCCGTATACAGCTTCTTAAAGTGGAGTACTTTTAATCTTTACGTTGAAGAGCAAGAAGGTTTGGGAGGTTTTCCTTTGGAACGCAGGTGTTTGAACAATCTGATTGCCAAAGAATTTTCTTTTTTCGTTGTATACAGTTCCTAAAAATACTTTACTTTCTTTTGGGCTGCAAAGCCAGGAAGTTACTTTACAGAAACTTTCTTGCAATTTTCATATTGGATAGTTCTGAACGTGTGGGTCAATAGTGCATTCCCCCTCGCGTCTAAAGATCTTTTGATTTCGGACTACAGCCACTCAAACTTGAATGTTACCCTTTAGAGTATAGTTTATGTAATGTTTGTATACATTGCACGAAGTGAATATTATTCAATTTTGAGAGACAGCAGAGCGAAATAAAGAAAACAAAGAAGTTTTAGACTTCGTGCTTATTGTGATATTTGCTTGTTAAATATAAGTTTCGACAAATAAGACATGTGACTTTGACAGTTTGAGAAAAACCTACTGTGAATGTACTGAAAGGTGTTGTAGTGCTCATATAGTGTGGGTTTGTATGCAAATACAACAACATATCCAGTGAAATCCTCGACAACTAAGTAAACATTTCTAAAGAGCTTCTAGCATAAATATAGCGTCAGTGATTTGAGACTGAAGGATGTAAGAGAAAGTTTCTTACGAAATATTCTTCCTTCACTGCCTCTGATTTCCTTTCTTTGTGTCACTCTTAGTAATGGATATAAATATCAGGTGAAATAAAATAATTGTTACTATTTTGTTTCGACTGAAGTATTAATCCTGATTTAATTCTTAATTTAAATATATCTGCAAAAAATATAAATTTAGATATTGTGTAAGTATTTGTAAATAATTTTGTTCATCTGATGTATTTGAAGACAATATGTCAAAGGATAGTTCGTTTTCTTCTTAGCTAACAACATTACAAGCACATACCATTTACACAAAACAATACATATTCAACGGTAGCAACAACTTAAAAAAAAAATAAGTTCTTATTCTATGTAATACTAGCGGACCCGACAGACGTTGTCCTGTCTCATGTAAACTTTTAAAAATTAGCTGTAACAATATAATCTGAACTAACTAAAGCACACTCTTGAATATTTGACACAGCGACTACAGCGCAGTCTGCTGGATCCTATGTAAGTTGTGCTAACATCAACAACAATTTTTAAATAAATAATTTAACTAAAAAACAATATCTGGTTGACCGTATTGTGAATCTAACCATTCTCAAACACCCTGGAATACACACAAAAAATTTTATCAAAATCGGTCCAGCCGTTTAGGAGGAGTTCAATGACTAACACACGTACAGAAGATTTATATATATATATATATATATATATATATATATATATATTAATACGAAGTGTATTAATTACAATGTATTAATTTTCAAATATGTGATAATCTCAGGGTCCTTTTTGCTTGGGTTCATGTTATAGATATTAAATAAATAAATGAATTCTATACTTATCTTATAAGTCTCTCTTTCTTCTCAGTGACACTAACACTAAAATTTTGAAATTATATTTGCACTTTATTTTTTTTTCTGTTTTAAGATTTTTTCTTTTAATGATTAATAAATAATTTTCAAATTCTCAATCAAATTACAATTTATTAATAATGATTGTCCACAATACAATTCTAATATATAATATTGCCTTTACAACAAAATAAATTTCCTGGTTACTTAAATATTATTAAATTTCTATCAATTTGTTACAAAATTTCAATCCTCTAAACACAAATATTTATTATACTAAATTTAAAGAAAAAACCTTTATTTCCATCACTGATTGATTTTAGATTTCAATAATCTGTTTATTAAATAATGTTTCAAAAACTCACAGTTGTCTGGCTTGAATTCCCCTTTTGAATTGATGATTCAAAACTTCAAAAATTGAACTTCAAACTTAATTTCTTGTCAAAAATTGACATGGAACACTTATTTTAATGATATCACAGATCATTTATCTTGTTGTCATGGAAACGTGATTTTACAGGAACGAAATTTTGAACTGCTCTCGTCGATGCTTGGAAAACAAAGAGAACCTTTCAATGTCAGATTTCCTATTTATGTAATAAATTTTGCCACCTGCTATTTCCATTTCCGCTTTAATTTATTTTATTAATTTCCAAATATGTTTGTTCTAAATCATATGCAAAAATCTAAACAAATTTTAATTTGAATTTCTATACCATTTACTCTCCTAAATTTTATCTAAATCACTTAATTCATGTTTTCAAAATTTTTGATTTGACACTTGTAACCTGCTGGTCACCAGTCATTTAACAGGTACTTTAAAAAAATTGGATTTTACTGAAATTAAGACTTTATATCTTTTGAACTATTGAATTTTTATAAACTATGCTCTAGGCTCTTTCTAACGGTATAAATCTCTTTAGTGTTCCATCATTCCTTCAAACGGTCTTTATAATTCTGACATTTCAATTCTCTATATTTTAACAAATTTATGTATTTTTAAAATTAATTTTGATCCAAATGTGCTATATTCAGTGTTCTCATGGCCTAATATGTGATCTGTACTTGTTTTACAAACTCTAGTGTGATTTTCATAAGTGAATGTAACTTTTTTGCTGTTTGACCTAAATGTGACTCCCTGCCTAGATTTTCTTATGTAAGTATCCAAATTCTACTACACTCTGCATGATAGATTATCTAACTTTATATGCCACCTTTTATCCTTTCAACAATTTGCTTTTGAAACATTCTTTTTACATAGTTTATATTTTTAGGTTAACTATCTGTTATGATTTCTGCAATTCCTTTGTATGAACTTTATTTACATTTCCCCATTCATTTACTTATTCAAATTACTAAACTTTTGTATTATTACTTGTCTGTTTAAATCCATTACAATATATATATATATATATATATATATATATATATATTATATATATATATATATTTATATATATATATATATATATATATATATATATATATAAAGATTAACAAAATTTTTATACATTTTATGGGAATTGAAAATAGTAATCAAAAATAATTAAAATGACATAATATTCAAAGAAAATGATAATTTTTCTCGATTTCGAACCCAAGAACTTTGGATTCGCAGCCTTGCGCTTTAGACTCTGGCCACTTGTTCTTTAGATGATATAAAAGTTCCGGATGTATGTAATACATCAGTCCCTCTATTGAGTGATAAACTTCCTTTGTTTATTACCATAACAAATCGATATAAACAAAAGACAGGTTTTGTATAATACGGGTATCTTTATATGAGTCTATGTTCGTTGATAAATTGACAATTTAATGCCACGTAGCGTTTTTGTGTGGTATTCTTTTTAATTTCTGACGTATGTCATGTCTCCAATTTAATATATCACAAAGAGAAAATTGGGTTAAACTAATAGAACGAAAAACAAATTTTGTGCAGGAATTTTATAATACTTGGATGTTATATTGGTTTATTTCCTATTTATTATTCATTTTCTATGACACAAGAGACTCTTAATATATTATCTGGTCCCTCTTTCTCACACAGAGAACTGAATTGGATGGGTGTTTCAAGATCGAGGCAGTGTGTAGTGTCGGTCGTGTCGGTCGGGTCGAAACAAATGAAGTTTCAAGTTATGCATTTCATTCCCTTGCTAAGCTATTTTCATATGTGTATTTGTGGGGGCCTCCGTTAAGAAGCTTTCCCTTCAATAAATGTCCAAAGGATTTGTAAATAGAAATATGACATAAATACAACAAAAGTCAAGACAAAACGCAAAGAACCAACCCATGGCCAGTAATAAACACAAACACCAAACAAAATTGTACATGAAATTCTAGCTATTCCGCTTAATCGGAAAATATTATTTTCTTAGAGACAAATACGAACTTAAAACGATTTTTAAAACATTGCGACCAGTTATATTTACATTTAGAAATTTGTCTCACCGTATGCCCAGAATAACACGTTCAACTGTTTAGTAGTACATTTATGTTATGGAAGTAAATATAAAAAATTAAATAAAACATAATTGTGACTTAGTATTGCCTCACCACAAAATGAAGTTGTTTTATTTACTAATTTTTATTATTAATTAATGAGATTCCACTCAAGCTGTGCCATACAATGTATTTGTTGGATATCAAAAAGTATTTGATATTTCGTCAAAATGGGCGTCCATTAATTCATTTTTTTTTTCATTGAAAATTTGGAGCCCTTCCTTGCTCTTGGGGAGATTTTTAAAATGCTTGAGATTTTCCCATCTAGTTTTAATGAACTAGTTTTATCGGACAACTTCTCGTATTTTGCGTGATGCACTACGTTAAATGTTATCAATTAATGCGGATACTAGCATTGATATCCACCTGTTTTTGGAATGGGTTTATAAGACTGTTTCTTTATTAGAATAAAAATAACGTTAGCTAAAGTTGAGTTAGGAATAAATTTCTACTAACCAAGTAGCTGAGAACACTCCAGAGGAAAATTGTTACTAATGGAAGTAACAAATAGCTAACAAACTTGAGCCAAAGAAAAACTATAGAGAATAGTCAATAAAAAAAATCTGCCCAACATTTCTAATTTATTGCCATGCTTACCTAAATTGCGACGCCATTTAGATTAATCTTCGTCAGAACTCCCTCACATATGTTTCAGCCTAATGCAAATTATTTCTAGAAGTAGACCAATCAGTCATGTATATCATATTTCATGAAAGACGTCTGCATAACTTACAAGAATATCAAGTCTTTAATTTTTGAATAATTCCAATGCTATTGTCCCCGTAACGTATAAATTAATTTTGAAGAATATACATACAATAGTCGAATAGCTGCTTCCTTTGAAATTCGAAAAACGGGGTTACTGGGGTATATTCAGATTAAGATATTGAATTCATTTAAAACTGACAGCTGCATAAGTTACTTACCTGTTATTATGAAAAAAACCAACGGTCGAACAACTGGTAGTTACAAAACTTAGTGAACGTTTTCAAAATGGCTCTAATTTTGAAGAGATTATATCAAGGGATTACATGGCTTAATGAAATAAGTGGTAAGAAGTATAAATAAATCTTAAATAATTTTAATTAGAATTGTGACCCTTCTTTTACATGGAAAACTCATTACTCCTATTAAAACTGTGTAAGTATAAAATAAATAACAGCATAAATTAGAATGGAGATATTTGCATTTAGATCAGTGGTAGAATAAATCTTAAATAGATTTTTATATGTGCCGTCATAAACCAAGAATATTCAGCCAATTTTTCATCATTAATTTTGCCGATATGTAAAGGCAGTTGCCTAAAGTTGTACTTATATTATAATATATGCTTCTTCAAACTATTTAATAGAGAAATGATTATACTGAATTTTTTATTTTTACCGCGTTTTTTTTGAATGTACTGTGACTACTTTGATTGCAATCCCCACAGTTACTATTTACTTTTGAATGATACATGATATCGATCTCGAACAAAAACCACCTTAAATACTTTCAAGTCAACAAAACGCCCTGATGCCATCACGACGACCTTGTTTGCGTGTGCCCTGTATACTACACGCTTCTTTGCTTTTCTGAATAAGCTGCCTACTATCAGACTATTGTATACTTAGAAAAACTGGAATTTTCGAATGGGGCATGGTTTATCTGGACGCTGTGCGAACAAATGTAGAACGACTAGAAAATAAAGCAATATAGAATTTCTAAGTTTGACATTACAGCGTACATACTGTTTTTGATTTTTACGTGTAAATAAAACTTTTTAAAAGTAGTTATATTTGAACCCACGGAGTTTACTGTAATATTATTTTTAATCGAAATATCAATGACATTCACGATCAAGTGATCAAAAAAAAACAAATAGTCACTGTTGTTGGAGGTATAGGCTACAAAAAATATCTTATTTCTTTATGAAACACAAGCAACCGACTCAAACTAAATGTTAGTAAATTATTAATTTTCCAGTTTATTAATCAACGGCCAGTCATTTCTAATACCGTCCAATACGGCTTCAACAGCTACTGTTACATATATCACAGGGAATACGTTACATAATATTCCGAAAATAGATTTTTGATACCTTTCAATTTTTTGTAAGCATGTTTAAGTATATTATGAAACCACAATTATTATACCCCCAAAAAAAAACAGGATAGGAGACACTTGTGCTAATATCTCACCAGGAATATTTATATGTGAGAGTTGAATTTCAGGACGAGTTAGTTCATTGTCATAGGAGGCGTGAGGACAATATGTGGCGTTACTAATCTCTTAATTCAAATAGCAAGTTAGTTTTAATCATTTGGTCTAAATAACGATTAAGGGAATGGCTCCTAAGTCCTTAACTTCTCATTGAATTTTAGCAAACACAAAAAATATAAATTTAAATTGCAATATTTCATACTAGAGTCATTGACTACGAAGTTATATTATGACTTTGAACCGTATACATTTTTTTGGAACACACAACTTTGTTGTTCTCATTGATGTTGTCATTTGTTCAAGATACCTTCAAAAACATTAGAATGTGGAACAAATATGCGAGTTATCTTCTTATAGACATTCTCGAGATCTATTTAATGTGACTTGAGATTTCAGTTCCTTTTCAGGAATCCTTGTCGAACAATGCATTTTGGTTCAGTTGGCTTGTCAGTTGTCAATTTCATTTGACAATTTAGAATGTTTTGTTATTGACTTTAAATATCCTTCTTAATAGCATTAGACAGGAGCATTTGCTATGTTACATATATCTCTATAGTATAAAAGGTGTCCATTTTGTGTCTTACATTATCATTGTTTGCCAATCTCGAACTATCTATATGTCTCTTAGAGATGTTTTGATTTTCATCTGTCCCTAAAAGGGCCTTTAAGTTTAATCGGTAAGTGTGTTATAGCAAACAGAAGGTATACTATACATAACTTTTGAAGGGTTGAGTAGAGTTCGAACTCGGTGTATTTTTTGTTATATAAATCGGGTTTGCTTTGCATTTAATAGTGGGATAAAGCGGAAACATGGTTAAAATGTTTAAAATTTTAGATATGTTTTCAGTTTTGTTTAAACATTTTCTTAGACATTCATTTTGTACTAAAACTTACTCTAAGAAGTATGACTCTATCGAAAAATTTCATTTGTTGACGAGTCAACCTTTGTTTTATCTCATAATGTTTTAATTACTCCCCATTTAAGTTTAAACAGTGATTTGAATATACATTTATGTAAATAAAAATTGAAGAAAGTGTTTGCATGTTGTGAAACAATGAGCAAATTGGGACAACCTTGATAGAAATAGATGGAACATGATAATAGATCCAATAAACATCAAAAAACAAACTTCAGTATCAATTAGTCAAGAACATATTCATAAATAAAAGTGACAATTACGAAAATTCAATCGAAGTTAATTTTACTAAATTGCTGTTGGAAAACATTGTTTGGCAAAGATTCCTGGTAAGCAAGCGAAACTGCACATCACATTAAACAGATCAGTATATTGAAACACACACACACATATTATACAGAAAAACTAGCTGACAAATCCATAGACTTGCTTTTTCTCATTTAATTTGGCCTGAGAGTTTTTATATAAGAAAACAATTAGAAGTCCCGGATATTTTGGCAAATTGTCCCTTTCACACTTTGATCTTATTTTTTTGAGAGAAAGCCTATTTGAACAATGGAACTAAATCTTTAATCCTTCAGTCACTCAGCAATTAGTTAAGATTGTTTAAGATTGTTAGTTGGTTACTACTCTATACTGGTCTATAAATGTGAGCAGGTTCCTAAGGAGGGTCTTTAACATCTGTAAAATATGGTATCTAAATCTCCTAAACTACTACAACAATAACAATTCTTTTGATACATTTTTTCCTCGATTTGGTTAAAATTCTGAAAACTATATGTGCAAAGAAGGAATTCACAGGGTTCGTTTTGAACTGTTTAATAACTGTTTATTTTTCTCAATTTGAGCTTTTTTTGTTGCCCTATTTGATATAATTTTAGTGTAAGTTATCTCGGCTTCGTGAAATAATGTAAAAGTTTTTGTATTTTTCAGATTACCGAACAAAAAATGATCCCTTGTTCTCCCAAACAACTTTAATTCTTACTTTAACTTTATATTACTACATAATAAAAGTATTTGGACCTAGATTTATGGAAAAGAGGAAACCTTTCAACCTTAAAAATGTTATAGTCATTTACAACGTCATTCAGATTATTTTTAATGCATACTTAACATTCATGGTAAGTAACATTGTGTCGTCTATTTAAAGTAGTTCTTAACTAGACTTAGCTTTATTAATCCGGTTAAATCAGACAATTTTTGTGCGAATGTATCTATTAGTTTTGCAAAACTTGCAAACAAAGTAATTCTGTCAAACGGGCGCCGCTGAACTTTTATATAGAGAGATTTTTAGAATTTTTTAGTTTGGTTTGGATAGTTCTGAATGCGTGGATCATAAGTCGTATAGGCACAAAGTATTAAGGTCCTTTTTCTTGGTCTACAGTCCCTAAAAGGATTTTCTAATCCTTCTCTACTGAACAGAAAGAAAATGACTACAGTATAATTTTTTTTATGTCTGAAATTTGATTGTTCTGTACACTTAGATCATAAGCCTTAAAAAAATTCAATGTCTGACAAGCCATTATTCTCAGTTTACACCCTGTGAAAATTGAATGTTTCACATCATCGTTGCTACATACTTGCTGTCCAGTGCAAAGATCGAATATTAATGATTAATAAAATACCTCGACTATTTTAACCACTGGCTTGCAGGAATATAATGGATTTTTTACGATATATATTTTTAGGCTTTTAGGATACGTTTCAAGATGGACTGGAAATGTGCTGAAATCGATTATTCTGATAGCCCCTTGGCTCAGGAAGCTTTAAAGGCGCTAAAATATTATCACATCTTGAAAAATTTAGATTTCTTAGATACGGTAAGTAGATATTTATAAAGATTTTTTAATATTTTTTTGTATTATATGATTATAAGAGTTCTTTTAACATCTCTCTCTAAAGACATAACTATATGGTCATGAAATATCTCTAGTTGTGTTATCATATACAATTGATTACAAAAATAATATCCAATTGTTGTAATTTCTTTATGAAATAATATGTTTTTCCTTTGTGTGTCTACTTTTTCTACTTCAACTACAAACCAGATAAATAGTGGTAACATAAATTTAACTGAATCAATTTTGCACATTCATTCATTACTTTAGCCAAAGAAGTATTTACATTCTTCCAAGATGTTTTTCAGGAAAACCTACACCATCAACGGTCCAAATGCTTTATCCAAAAACTGAACGATAAATTAACTGGTCATTCCTTGAACAAAGAAACTGAACTATATATTCATTCTGTCGTCTTGTACACATTTTCACTGAACACCTAATGATTGTATATCAAATGAAACTAAAACGAAAAAGTTTGACTTACTCCTTGATGATGAGAACTTAGAGTTTTTATGTTTTCTGAGTTCTTTGGGAATAACACCACATAAAGTTGAAAGTCTGTATATTTCAAAAGTCCAAACGTTTCTAGGTCTAAATCAGACCTGGTTTTCAATGGTATGAACACAAATTGATAAAAAATAAAAAAAAAATAAGAGAATTTGCAACGACAATGTTCGTAATCACAATTGTTATGCAGACCTTGAAACGTTTGGACTTTTGAAATATACTTTCAAGTTTATGTGGTGTTATTCCCAAAGAACTGAGAAAAAATAAAAACCAGAGATGCCTCAATGTTTAAAATAAAGGTTTGGTGTTAGGGTGCAAAACTGTGTTTTAACACACTATGTGACTAGTTTTGATGCTCACACGTCATTTTCAAACGTATACACAAAAATGAAAAAATTGAAAAACTAAGCAACAAAATGATTTTAAACTTTAATAGAGAATTAACTCTAACAAAGCAAAAGCACGTTAAAAACTGAAAATTTGAATACAGAATGAAATAGGTTATATCAAGTTTAAATTATCCAATCAGTAATTCAGGTATGTAGCTATTTTGAGGGATAATCTGGTCGCTAATTAATAACCCAGGGGACTTTTTGTGAAATTTGAAAATTTAGATATGTTCTAAGAAAGTTGTTTGATGATTTCAGCCCTTTTTATGTTTAATGATTAATTTAGAAAGTTGTTTAATTTTTCACTTTGGTGGTGTAAAATGAATTATATAACAATATTATTTTTTAATGGAAGTTAAAAATCCAAGACATTAAATTAATTATAAATAATTTCAATGAAAAAATAATATAATATAAAACAATAAGTTGTTCAAACTGTTCGTCATTTCCAATTTGACAACGGCCCACTCGATGATATACTTACTGCATTATCTGAAATTTGAGTAATTTCGGGAGTAACGGAATTCGCCTGTAATGCCTTCCATAATGTCCTACATATTGTCTGTGGACATAAATTCGCTCATTCAAATAGTCCCACAAAAAGAAATCCACTGGGGTCAAATATGGAGATCTTGGTGGCCACTCAAATGGTCCGCCACGACTAATCCTTCTTCTGCTAAAGGTGGTGTCCAGAAACTATTTGTACACCATACTGCCAGATCTTGATAAAAAAATAATCGAGAATGTTGCGCATTGTTGGAATCCGTGAAAGCTTGAATTAAGTCTGGAATAATTAATGTGTAGAAAATTTAAATATCGCTTAGCATTGAAACTGATACAACATTTTGGGTCCTTTCTATCTGTTTACTGTACCTAAACAACCCTTTATTTTTGTGGATTCTGGATGTGTACAATTTGTACGCATTGATGTATTGTCCTGTGACCACAGTGACGATTACCTTCATTATGTAAATAATAAGTAACCCTCATCAGAAAATTAACCCCAATTTAAACTTTTCCAATAGGGTTTCAAAATTGTAATTCTGGATCGAGATCATCTGCTATCAGTTGATAAATGATATGCCCTTTGTAATGAAATTTTACTTTCTTTACATATTTTGCAATAAATGGCTTGTGTTTATTTCCATTATTTTGTTTTCTGCAACATTAACAACGCGCTAAATAAAATAGTATCACCTTCTGTTTCATGTAACACTCTACGCACAGTACATTTTGAAATTGTAGCTTTTCCAGCAGGTATTTATTTTATTAAATAAAGCATATATGCATAGCTACAGCTTTATAATTTTTATGCGTTCTTTCACTGGCAAACGGAAACATTTTGATATGTAAAATTTGGATTTAACTTCTACTTACCCCGTACTTCAAAGATTACCCTGTGCCGGGGGTTGCTTTTTTTCCCGGGGAGAGATGCTACCCTTTCTCATTGGTCAAAAATATTATACGAAAACAACTCTGAAAATGAATAAATTATTAACTAATTTTAAGCAACTTTTGTTTTATAAAGTTTTTTCTGGAAGTCAATTCTATTCGAGTTAATCGCAAGTTAAAGTATCGCTTTTCAACCAAGAAAAACATGTTTTCATACAATTTTTCGTAAATAACATTAAAAATATGCACTTTAACAAAAAAAAATCGTTTCAACCAAAAATGTAACTTATGAAAAACAGAAAAATGTTGGGCTTATGGTTTCTGTAGAGCCAGTACAAACTGAGTTATAGCAAACATTGAAAGGTTTGTCGTGAAATAAAAATTTTTAGGGAAAAATCTATAAAAACTTTTCTATACAAATATATAAATTACACCCTAAATACCACCTCAGTTGAAATTAATTGCTACCACTTCACAAATCGCCAATTTGTAGGTTTTTTTATATGTTAAAAGCTCATGTAAATTGAAAATATATTTAGCCCTTAATTTTGAAAGGCCTTGAGCTAAAAGGGTGAGCTAATATTACTATTTATGAAAATGTACTAACTTTATACGGTCAATCTAACTTAATTTTGATCCTACAAAAGAAAAACATAAAGGACCAGGCACCTTTCTTATGGAAAAATGGACTTCCGTCAAATTGTTTGAAATTTTGGCAGGAGTTGACGTTCTGACAAAAATAGCCCATGGGCTAAACAGATTCTATCACTAGTTTTCGAAATACAAAGTGTTAAACATAGAAAATAACGCTTTTTGATATCAGATTTCCAATGATAGATGTGCTTTATTTGCGGTTACTGGAGAAAATGTGATTTGTACATTATTGGACATAAATATTTCACAAAACAATTGCCATAAGTTTTGGTGGATTACAGGGTATTTAAAAAATACAATTTTATTAATATTTTTGAAAAAATCTTTTTTTCGTTACAACGTTGAAAACATAAGAAGATGTTACTGCACAACTAATATCCCGTTAAAGTAATAATTTCTTGGATGTTTTTATATTATATACAGTGTGAGCCATAAATATAGCTAGAGAAGGCAAATATTATTTTTTCCTATTAATGAGTCATCCTGTCCAAACAATTCGTGCTGCAATTTTAATAAGAGATTAAACATATATATTATCGATCTCTTTATACTCAACGGGATGTTAAGCTAATTGCAAAAACTATATATACTGAAAAATTGTATTTTTTATACTACCACGTAGTTTTAAATTCTTTCCGTCCATTTGTATGTTATTACATTTTTACGTTGACAAATGTTATCGTATCAGATTTCTCATAATAGATGTGTTTTATTTCCGTTTATTGCAGAAGACGTGGTTTGCACATTGATTGACATAAATATTGCACAAAATCTACTATTAATTATTTTTTATTACTGGGTGTTTCCCATATACGTAACATGTTTTTTTATAAAACTCATTTTTTTATTATAACGTTGAATACATAACAAGATCTAATTGCTCAGTTAATATAATGTTAAAGAAATTAATTTTGGACGTATTCATACATTATACAGTGTGAGTTATAAATATTGCTTAAGTGGGCATCTATTATTTTTTCCATGAATAGGCAACCCCGTATAAACCATGCGTTCTGGAATTTTTATATTAAACTATATAAATCTACGACTCGTCACACTAAATTCTACAGGTTTGCAGAAATTGTACAAATTAAAGCATTGTAGTTTATACAGGGTTACTCATTAATGGTAAAAAATTGTATATCTCCTCTATAGCTATATTTACGACTTACAATGTATAATATATGAACACGTCCAAAAACTCATTACTTATTAATTGTGCGGTTACATCTTATGTATTCATCGTTGCAATAAAAAATGGGTTTTCTGGAAAACACGTTACATATATTGGAAACACACTGTAATTAAAGAAAATTAATGCTAAGTGTTTTATTCAATATATTTGTCAAATAATACGAAAATTATCTTTCCTGCATAGTACACGTCTGTTATGAGAAATCTGTTAAGAAAAAGTTAACATTTCCGATGTTTAACACCATATATCTCGAAAAATAGTTATAAAATTTTAACAATATTCTTCTTAGTTAAACACTGAACATTTGTTAACGTGGCAATGTTATAACTTACAAAGTTGACGAATTTAAAACTACAGGGTAGGATAAAAAACTACTTTTTTCAATATGTATAATTTTTGCAATGAGTTTAATATCCTGTTTTCTCAAGAAACGAATCATATATATCTGTTTATTGTCTTATTAAAATTGCAGTATGAATGGTTCATAGAGGGTGACTCATTAGTAGGAAAAATTATATATGCCTTCTCTAGCTATAATTATGGCTCAAACTGTATATTGTATGAATCATATTTAAGAAATTATTACTTTAATGAGATATGTGCAAAAACATCTTCTTATGTTTTCAACGTTCTAATCAAAAAAATGCTTTTTTCCAAAAGAACATTTTATGTATCTTTTAAAAACCCTGTAATCCACCAAAACTTATGGAAATTTTTTTGTGAAATATTTATGTCCAATAATATACAAATCACAATTTCAACAATAACCGGAAATAAAGCAGGTGTATCATTGGAAATCTCATATCAAATAATTTGATCAAGTCCGAGTTGGACTCGCATACTAAGGGTTCCGTACCACATTCAAGATCCTAATTTTCCAGTTTCAGTCAAGCAGGAAATGAGTGCTTTTTCTTATATTTACCGTAATATCTTTTAAAGGAAGCGTTTTGAATTTATAAAAAATATACACTTTCATTTTCCACACATAGACTTTTTATTTTATCTGGTTCAGGATTCGCTTGATTTTTATAAGAATTCATATGTATTTAATTTTCTAATTTGCCCCCAAAAATTAACTTTAGAGTTTTATTTTACTAATAAACTTCCAGGGAAACCTGAAATTTGAGGCTCTGTAGATTGGAAGATAAAGGGCAAAATAGGTCGTTTTAAATTATAAATTATTAAATCTATTATTCAAATTATTTAAAAATGCAAATAAAATATATTTTTCAAAATTTAAATAGTGTAGTTTCGAAAGCGGGAATTAAGTCGATGTTTAATTAATTAATATAATCTCTTAAACAAATGAATTAAAAATATGATATATTTGTAATTCACATAATGAGCCTTTTATCTGATATATTACAATGCGTTTGAAAATTAAATTTTTATTTTCCATTTAATTGTATAATTTGTCATTAAAATTACTATGGGGGTTTTTTATGAGTTTTTTTGATAAATTTTAAAGGATGTTAATATCTTATAAACAATTAATTTTAAAAATATGAAAAATATATATTTGTATTCCTCATAATAAACCCTTTCTTGATGTATTGCATGATGCGTTTAATTTTTTTTTTTATTTTCCTTTTAATTCAATAATTTGGCCCCCAATATTAATATTAGGGATTTCTTCGTACTTTTCCTGTAAACAAAAAAAATAGGTCTTATAGTTTTGGGGAAAAAAGGGGGGAATGGCTAATTTTTTAAATATTTTTATAATAAATTTCAAAATATTTATTAAAAAAATAATAAAAAAATATAATAGTATCCGTCATAATTAAGCCCTTTCATATGATATATTACTTGATCTGTTAGAAACAATTATCATTTTTTATTCTCCATTTAATTCTATAATTTGCCCCCCAAAAACAATATTAGGGGTTTCACCTTATTTTTTAGGTTAAGTCCAAGGATCTACATTTCCTGTTTTTTTAAAATATTGGGCTCAGTAGTTTCGGAGATCGGGGGGGGGGAACGGTCGATTTTAGTTTTCCCCCGCAGTAGTACCCCTATAATCAAAATTTCTTCATTTACGTTATGTACTCCTGACCAGGTCACCAAACTATACATTGATACCAAATTTCAACCCCTTTCGTCCAGTAGTTTAGGAGAAAATTGCTGAGATGTGACAGAGGCAGAAATCCGGAGTGATATTATAAGTATATTGTATATACGGAACATTAAAAACCGGCATTTTCGATATGTAACACTATGTATCTCGAAAAATAGTCATAGAATCTCTTTGAGCCCATGGACTCTTTTTGTCAGAACGTCAACTTCTAGAACATACCAAAATTTCAAACAATTTGACGAATGTCCATTTTTCCATAAGAAGGGTCCCTGGTCCTTTAAAAAAACAAAACCTACAGTTTTGTACTCTACTAAATTTTGCCTAGCACTCATAGTTAAAAGAGATTTTTTTGCAAAATTACAAAAGTACAATATTCTCTTGAGACTCGACTTTTTCAAAACCACTTACTTTAAACTCGTCAAACTTTCTGAGCCTATTTGAAATAAGTAAGGTAAGTGATTTGTGAAGTGGTAGCAATTAATTTTAACTGGGGTGGTATTTAGGGGCTAATTTGTACATTTTTTTGTCAAAAATAAAAAAATCAACAACATTATTTATGTTATAACTCGCGTAACTTTCATGCTAGAGACTTCTGTAAAAAACATATTAAAGGATTTTTTCAAAAGTATTTATAAACTTTTCCCGAAAAATGCGTTGTTTTGCAGTTATTTCACGATAAACCTTTCAATATTTGTTTGATAAATAAAAACAAAATTTCAACAAGCTCTAAATCGGTTTGTATTGGTTCTACAGAAATCACAAAGCCAACTTTTTTTTTGTTTTTTATAAGCTATATTTATGATTTAAATTATTTTTTTCTTAAAGTTATTTAAGAAAAACTGTATGAAAACATGTCTATATTGGTTGAAAATTGGTAATTAACTCGAAAAAAATTGACTTTAAGAAAAAACTTTATGGTACGAAAGTTCCTTAAAATTAGTTAACTTATTTATTTCCGGGAAAAAAAGCAACCCCCAGCACAGGATCAACTTTAAAGCAGAGGGTAATAGTACTCAAATCCAAATTTTATGAAAATCGGTGCTGCTTGAACTAATTGCCCGGGAAAATGGTCAGTGGATAGACTAAAAAATCATAATCACAAAATAATTGGTATTTAGCTATTAATCAAGAAGTTATAACTAGTAAATTAGTTTTTGTTAATAGAAGAAATAGATGAATAATAACTTAACTCACGTTTCTTCTTATTAGATCAAGAAATTGACAAAAAAGTAAATCTGAAATAAAACAATATATTTACAAGCTGCAGATAAAAAAGTATTCTTTTTAAATTAATATCTTTCTCAAAAATTATGATCTAACATCGTAGTTCAATTACACAATTTTAAAAATTTATTTCCTATAGTTACTAACAGATTTTTATTATCGCTGGATGCCCTTATTCAGCCATAGTTATTACGTTAAGACAATGTTAGTTAATTGACTGAACAGAAATTCGTACAAAAATAGTTAGAAGGTATCAATAAATAAGGATATTTAAAAATATTATTTTTCAGCTATTCTTTGTTCTGAGGAAGAGTTACCGCCAAGTTAGCTTCTTACATTTTTTTCATCATAATTGTATATTTCTTGGCTCATGGGTGGGTAATCGATTTTATGCTGGTGGCGAGGGCCTCTGGATCGTTGCAATAAATAGTCTTGTTCATGTCCTCATGTTTGCATACTATCTCCTCTCGGCTATTGACGCAAAATGGAAAACCCAATTGTGGATGAAGAAATTGTTGACACAAATTCAGCTAGTAAGTGTATATGTTACTTTACGGTAAAAATACAAGCGTGCAATTAACATTTTCATATAAACTCTATTGTTTTTTTTTCAGATCCAGTTCACTGTCTTTACTATTATATATACTCGACTATATTTTATGGATGACTGCAACTTTCCAAAACAGGTCTCTTTACTATTCTTGCCACAAAATATTTTTGTTGCATATTTATTTGCCGATTTCTACTGGAAAACATACGCATCTAAACAAGAAAATAAAGGAAAATGAAAACAATTAATGTGTTTATTATTTTGTGAGTTAAAAAATAGGTGTAGCGAATAATTAAGACATATCACAAAAGAGGAAAAACTCCTCTTTTATCCATATAAATCCCATAAAGTCCGTTTTTATGGTCGAGTTAAAACTGGTAGGTATAACAAACATTTAATTGTTTATTTTTCAGTTCAGCATACTATGGGTTTTTAAGTAGCTCTAATGTCATCCTCAAGTACCCAAATAAGTTGGAGTAGGTACATTGGGTGAAATTAAATACACGGTATGGAATAATCACTATTCACAAAATTTTTTCAAAAATTTGGACGAATATGAAAATGTTGATTTAGGAAGTTTAAGATAAGAAAATATTACCATCATTATCGTCCGCGTATTTTAATATCCAAACATGTGGATTATACTTTTATCTATTGTTCCATATGTATATTTATGAAAATTAAACGATTTTTGAAGTTCTTAAGCTACTTTACGGCGATTTGAGGGCTCATTCTCTTGCTGTGCTTTTTCAAAGAAATATGCAAAATAGTTGAAATACTGATGTTCCTTATATACAATATACGGATGCCCCTGTAGTATCACTCCGGATTTCTGCCTCTGACACATCACAGCAATTTTCTCCTAAACTACTGGACGGAAGAGGTTAAAATTTGGTACCAATGTATAGTTTGGTCACCCGATCAGGAGTACATATCGTAAAAGAAGAAATTTTGATTTTAGGGGACTTCTGGGGGAAAAACTAAAAAAATCGAACGTCCCCCCCCCTGATCTCCGAAACTACTGGGCCTAAACTTTTGAAAAAAAAAAGAAATATAGATCGTTGCGCGAACTTTGCAGGAAAATAAGGAGAAACCATTGATATTAATTTTGGGGGGCAAATTATAGAATTAAATGAAAATTTTAAAATATATTTTTTTTCAAACGCATGATGTAATATATCAAATGAAAAGTCCCATTCTGAGGAACACAAATATATGTTTTTCATGTTTAAAAAAATAGTTAAAAAGATGTTAACGAATATATACCAAAGTTTACCCATTCCCGCCCCCCCTTTATCTCCGAAACTATAAATAATAAAGATTTGAAAAAATTAGAGGTATAGGGTCTGACCTGATGTTTACTGGAAAAATAAGGAGAAACCTCTACTTTTATTTTTGGGTGACAAATTACAGAATTAAATGGAACATAAAAAATTAAATATTGTTTCTAACGCATCATGTTATATATCAACTGAAAGGGCTCATTATGACGAAAATAAATACATTTTTTCCATATTTTTAAAATAAGTTAATTAAAAGATATTAACAAAAATATAAACAAATTTTATTAACCATTCCCCCTCATTATCACCGAAACTAAACGATAAGCTGTGAAATTTTGAAATAAAATAGAGGTATAGCTCCTCACCTAAACTTTACTGGAAAAGTAAGGAGAAACACCTAATAATCATTTTGGGGGACAAATTATAGAATTAAATGGAAAATAAAAAAATATAATTGTTACTAACGGATCAAGTAATATATCAAATAAAAGGGCTCATTATGACGAATACTAATATATTTTTTTATTATTTTTTAAATAAATATTTTAAAATATATTAAAAAATATATTTAAAAAATTACCCACTCCCCCTTTATTCCCTAAACTATAAGACCTAATTTTTTTGTTTACAGGAAAAATATAAAGAAATCCCTAATATTAATAGTGGGGCCAAATTATAGAATTAAACGTAAAAAAAATTAACGCATCATGCAATACATCAAATGAAAGGGTTTATTATCAAGAATACAAATATATATATTTCATATTGTCATAATTGTTTACAAGATATTAACATAAAGATATAAAAAATTCTCATTTCTCGCTTTATTTCCGAAACCATACTACTTAAAATTTTGAAAATAATTAGATGTACTGGTGCTCACTTGAAATTAATAAGAAAAATTAATAGAAAACCCCCATAGTAATTTTAGGGGCAAATTACACAATTAAGAGAATAATAAAAATTCAATTTTCAAATGCATCATATCAGATAAAAGGCTCATTATGTGAAAAATTTGAATAACAGATTTAATAATTTATAATTTAAAACTTGACCTATTTTGCCCTATATCTTCCAATCTACAGAGCCTCAAAATTGAGACAGTAGATTATAAAAGGCGTCCCTGAAAGTTTGTTGGTAAAATAAAACTCTAATGTTAATTTTTAGAAAATTAAATACATATGAATATAAATAACAAGCGAACCCTGAAGCAGATAAAATAAAAAGTCTATGTGTGGAAAATCAAAGTGTATATTTTTTATAAATTTAAAACGCTTCCTTAAAAATATATTAGGGTAAATATAAGAAAATGCACTCATTCCCTGCTTGTCTGAAACTGGAATATTAGAATCTTGAAGGTGGGACGGAACCCTTAGTAGTATAGTTTTTTAACCTTTAATCTATTAAGGAAGATCCCTAGCATCAATCAAGTTTGATGAAGTTGTAGATAAGTACGTAATGAAGGATTTTAGATTTGCTAAGCACCGACTTCAAAAATATACTAGATTGGTAGGTAATTAATTTGTACAGAATTTTTAATGTTTACATTTTTACTTCCTGTATAGGATACCTAAATACAATTGAATGCGTTATTTATTTGCTAGAGTTGTATTTTGTTATAATTATTTTTACCTTTTTAGTTATAGGTGGAAGAATATTTTTTTAATGTTTTATTTACTGTACTATTATTTGACCTTAACTAATTAGGTGCTCTTAAGCTTTTCTTCAATCAAAGTAATAGGTAAATTAAAGAAATTAATACTGAAAATACTATCTTTTAAGTGATGAAAGTACTACCTATTTATATGATTCATTAAATAAAAAATTAAATCATTAATTTTATTCTAAATATATATTCGTTTCTTAAGACCTGATGTTGAACAGTTTGGTAAGTATAGTTTTTAACTTGCTGTGGAAGAACTATTTATATTTCAAATCATAAACGAATTACATCAACAAAAAATCTTAACATTATCATTAATAATTTTAAGGTGAGAAAGTCCAGCATAATTTAAAAAATTGACCTAAATGACTTTGATTAGTGATTATAAAGTTAACGACATACTGCTAACAATGCATAAAAAATATGGGAATTCATTTAGAACTTTTATTCATTTACTTGTTTTCTTTATATATCCAATGAAAGTAACAACATTTTTATTCAAATTAGTTAGAACGTGGGACTGTAACCTTGTTAATACTAGTTAATTCCAAAAACTTCCATATCACAGGGCTATTGCAGCTTGAAAAATGTTGAATGATTAGTCTGTTAAAGATCGGATTAGCTTACTCTTGTTTTTTCGAATTAACAATTGCAAACTATACATTTATATATATATATATATATATATATATATATATATATATATATATTTTTTTTTTCTTTTCAATTTTAAAATGCGTTCAAAAGGTATTAAAGTGAACTTACTCAAGCAGGATTCTTATATCTCAACATTTGTGGAAAAATTATTAAAAAACAAAATTATTGGGTTACACTACTAGTTTACAGCAAATTCCAAATGGAAATTCGCAGGTTAATTTTGGAGGTAAATTATAAAAATGAGAGATAATTAATCCAATTCTTAAAGCACTGGGTTAATGTATAATAAATTTAGTTAATTAGTGTCTCAATACAATTATTTTTAAAAGAGGTTCCTCTCAAGATCTGTAGTAATCAATGGGGTGGTTTAGATATTGCAGCAAACATTGTTTAGAAATGCTTAATAGAAGGTAAATAACTCCTAGACTATTATCTACTAACTCCATTATTCTAAAGTAGTTCCAGCATACGTTGATCAAAAATACCCTAAATGAATATTAAACAGTACTACTTACATATACAAATATATATTATTCTCGTTTGAATAATTCCAAATATGCATACAATTGACCAGATATTGTTACAATCAAACTGAATATAAATGACCTTATTACAATATATTTACTTTAAAAATCTGAAATTATGAGCAGTTATTTTTCATATAATAAGTGACTATTATTGTATATGTACTTACAACTTTGTTGAACCTTAGTGTAAATGCTGGTGGATTGTTCATGTAAATATTCATGACAAATTCATGAAAATTTCTCTCAATATATTTTATATATATTATTATGGCAATTGTCATTACAAGTTCTGTTATCCTGTTAACTCTTCTGGTTTTTAAATAAAGTCATTTGAGTGGTCACAGTTAGGGACGAACATCTATCTCATAGTAACTTTCAGATTTTTTAATACTAAGAACTGGGAATAGATTGCCATATTCTCTCTCGTGATAATCCATAACAGTAGTATCACTCTTTTAGCAACTGAGAGTAATAAAGTTTCACTTTTGTGTTGACTAAACACAAATCAACCAAAAAACTCCATTGTCATATGGATGCCTTCTACTATGATGTAGAACCAAATAGAATACATTGGTGACACTAATTAGAGGGATGAAAACGTGAATACAAATAAGATTGTGTTCAGGGATGAGAAATTGTGGTGATCCAGCTATACAACTAAACATTCGAAGGCACATTGTGTAGACATCCTTCTCGAAATCTGGATTACTTCCTAGTACTGGAAGAAGCCCAGCTCCACCAAAATTCTCTATAACTACGAATAGAGTTCCTGACGGTATTGGTTTAGTATTGGTTACTTTTTGCTGAAGCCGTATGAGAGAGGATGACGTAGAAAATGTGACCTAGAATGCTGTAAAAACCAAACAAGTACTTACAGCGAAAATTGTATTTTCCATTTCACGCATTGTTATGTTGATTGTATAACATACATTTGAAGTTGAGAGCTCAATTAAGCCAAATCTCTAAACATGCTAGCGCTGTAGCGCTGCAATAAGGCACCACTCGTCCATTCCAGAAGTAATGGTTGCCCCTAACTTTTTGGTTTAGTTCTGTGTTCCCTTCTTCTTTGTCGTATTCTCATGTTATTAGAAATCTCATCTCAAGTCAGTTACATATATTCATTTCTTAAAGGATAGTTGTGGCATATTTTGTCAACGATTAAGCACTTTTTGAGTAATAACACACGAAAGTACTATATAATTCCAAACGTTTCGGGGTCTAGGTCAATGGCAAAGAAGCCATAAAAAAGTCACAATTCTAAAATTTAAAATTACAACGTTTGACAATATTATTTGACATATGTCGTAACTGAGAAAATTTAACTTGAGAATATACAGGTTAGCACAGAAACTCCTAAAGATCATAAAATAATAAAGTTCCTTTCAAACTGGAGGAATTTGAAAAAGGTGATCTTCAGAATTTTATGTGGCCAAAAATGCGATCCGAGATTTTAGTCGATTCTGTGACCCCATTAAACCATAACAGAAACTGACGAAAAACCTTAAGAACTACCCCGATACTGGGTTGTTCACAAGGACATTTCCATCAGCAATTTCTTCCATAATCATCGGCACAATCGTTTTTATTTAACAAAATTAAATCAGGCTCTTTTAGTTTTTTTTCCTCGTGTTGTTTGCCTTGTGTAATATAACTGAATTTAGAAATTGTATTTAATGACCAAGCATTTTTACAACTTTTGTATTTTTAAAACTGTCATTTTTTAATGTCATTTTTGTGTTAGTTTATTCTAAGATATATTAGTCCAGCGGATTCTCGAATATAGAATTTATTACATTCACAAGAAAATTTATAAATGCAATTGTTTGTATTTTGAGTTGTGTTTTTTATTTTTTGATATAACTAACTGATTTTACTGTATTTCTTATCTTAAATGATGTTTTAATATTATATCTCGTGCCCACTCTTTTTAGACTTTCTTATACATTCTATATTCATGGTACAATTATTGTAGTTATGTGATTATCTTGGGAGTCAGTGTTGTTTGATGAAGTATGGTGTTGGTTGTTAGCGATCATTTGGTATTGGATTTTGTTGTTTTTTATTAATAAATTTTTCTTGGTAATTATTTAGAGAAAGCACATTTTTTCTTCATTAAATTTATTGATGTTGGACCAATTTGTTCTTGCTTTGTTATATAGAAATTTGATGATACCCCTTTTACTGAATTTGTATGATTACAGTAAATGTTGAGATAGCAATTAGTGTGAATCGGCTTTAAGTAAACTTATTTCTCAAATGTCGATTTTTCAGTTTTTGTTATTAAAATGTCTAAGAAAGATAATTTGTAATTCTATTCAAGTTCTAGTGTAAACTAAATAGTTTGTTCCTTGTTGTTTATGTTGTTAAGTAATTCATCTAAGTCTTCAAGATTATGGTCCCAAATAACGAAAATGTCATCAACATAACGCCGCCCAAACAAAGAAGAAAACTGTTTTGAGAAAATTTTCCCTTAAAATGTAGCTTAAAACCGGAGACAGGCAGGAACCCATTGCCAATGCCAAAATCTTGTTGATAGAAGTCATCATTAAGTTGAAAATATATTTTTTTGATACAAAGTGTTAGTAGTTCCATTATAGTATCAATGGAATATATAGGTTGATTGAGTAAAGAATTATGTTTTAATCATTCTACTACTATTGGAAGTGTTTTGCTGACAGAAACTTAATTGTATGGATTTACAATGTCAAATCTAGCTAGTGTGAAAGAAGTTTTGTATTGTGTATGTGATAATTTTTATAAGTAATGTACGATGTCTTTAAGGTGAGAGTTAGACTTACTAGTAAGTGGTGAAATAATTTCCATGTTTGTCGGTTCACTGTTTCAGTGTCTATTTGTGATTTTCTTTAGGTGGTTTATCTATCTAACACCTGCCTCTCGACATGTTACATTTCGCCTTTCGATACACTATTAATTTTCAGGATTATCCATCTGTTGTCTTGTGGTGTGTCCAAGGATTCGGCTGGGACAAATTATGCACAATCTGTCTTTGACCTTTATTATAGATCCCTGAAATCCGTAACATACGTCGTAAGTGTTAGTCGTATAGGATTCTGCTCAGTACGGGAAGATTGAGAATATGAGAGACTTGACCAACATGCTCTTGTCATGTAATTTTTTTATAAGGTTTTTAATGACTCCTCGTGCCATTGACATTCTTCTTTTTATGTTTTCTTAGTAGGGAACCCAAGTATACAAGTTACATACTACATTTTTTAAAGTTGAACTGTTCTGCCGTGGAAGGATTTCACCTCTGTCGATTACCATATGTTTGGTCTCGCTGAACTTCATTTCCAGGCCCAGCTCAGCACTTTCACTCGTCGTTCTGTTCCAATTATCAAAAAACTTATAAAAACTGTTAGAATCCCCGACCTTCTAAAAATGCATTGTTTAATGTGTTGAATTACATAGGAAGAAAATTTTTAGTCGAACTACTCAATGGGCACTGTGTTGTAAGATATCCTAAGATACAGATGCAAAAATATTAGCTATATTTCAGATTATTTATTTATATATTTAAGTGTTATTGCCCAATAGTATAAACCATTTACAGAGCAAGTTCACAAAAAACCAAGTCCATATTTGCTGTAACTAATTAAATATATCTTATAAAACAAAACATAAAATGAAAAATAAAAAAAAATGAACTCAACGAAGACACATATCTCAATACAACACGTTTACCAATGTTTAGGCACTTCCTGGGGAATAAAACCACAAGTCACGAAATTTATTTTTTTTATATTATATTTAAGAATTGTGCCTTTTTCATAGTTTCTTTGGCATTGACAACGGAGTCTGACCTAGATTCCGAAATATTTGGAAATATACAGAAATTTCGTGACTTTCGTCCCAGAAAATATCCTTCATAAAACAAGACGTTTACTGTTGATTCAGTTAGAATTTAAACCAGATTTCTAATATGCCAAAAATTAATATTATAGCGCTTGCAGATATTGTTGTAGTAGTGACACATTTTGCATATTGCATTGACCAAAATGTTTGTTCGAGCCTTAAAGTACAAAAATATTAAGCTTATGTAGCATCGTTACAAAATTTTTCACCCGATAACCTTTCAAATCGCCTTGGGTTTTCTCAGATATATTTTGCTTTTCGCTGAGATATTGCATTAATAAATATATTCATTTTAAGAAACCTGCACATCCTATTCTCATATTGCATAACAAAGAATCAAAATTCATCAATCCCAAACTCATTAAACTTATTATTATTATACTCAGTAAACTCAAACCTCACTACCCAAAGTCAGCAACCATAAATTTAATAACCACAAACTCTACAGCATCAGTTTAACACAACCAATTCCTAAAAATCACCCTTTCCATAAGCAGTTAACAGAAACTTTAAAATGCAATATCACAGCGAAATGAAAGGGTAAAACTTATTTTTTAAGATATTGTATACAAAACAACTTATTAAATCGTGAAAACATTCCATTTATGCACGTTTAGGTTGCGATTTCTCCAAAACCAGAGCCAATTCGGCAATTTGGGACTTAGTTTCTTGTTCACTTCACAAAAATCCTCCGGAAAAGTCTACTCTTGTTTCTGGGTCCGACAGGTGTCAGCTTTGTTATCTAAATAAGAAACTAAGTAGGATCTCGTTTGGACAGTTCTTTACAACATTGCGGTTAGGTTTTGTATAAAAGAATTTGTTAACGATATTTTGTGAAATTTTATTATTTTTATTAATTTTGTCAGGCTTCTTATTGAAATAAATAACTAAATTTAAATATTAAAACATCGAATTTTAAGCATAATATTAAAAAAAAAGTTAATTACGCCATTAACAGAATACACTTGGGCAAAGCAAATTTATGAATCTGAAACTGTTTCCAAGAAGCAATATCACATGTCCATATAAGTGTACGTGGTAATTTATTGGGCTGTCTGTAAAAGTGGTAACCTCAGCTTCGTAACTGACCGACCGTCATGAAAATGTTGTTGAACTTAGGCGACATCAACCATTTCCCTCCACGGTACAGTCTTCCGCCTTTTCTCTATGGAATTATTTAGAAACTACTTGGGGAAACTTTAACTTGTCTTCTCGGGACGGTAAATTGTAAAATATTGTTTACGAGAAAATCTTTTCCTTCACATGTCTATCACAAAGCTCCGCGTTGCGATTTGCCATAAAATAGCGCATGTCTGGAAAAGTTTGCGCTTTTCCAGCGTATCCAGAGTTTAAACGGAGGCGCAAAGTCGTCAGTTATTGTTTCGACACTGTCACAGATACGGTTCCTCCAGCTTTCGCGGAAAACGCCGGCAAATTTCCGAATCGACGAGTTTGTTCACCTCACAACCACCTGATAGCCAATCAAGGGTTTCTTGTTATCCTGCAGCTGGTCTGGTTTGGCACCTTTTTGGAAGTTTCTAAGGGCCAGAGCCTTGTTAACGCAGGTTAGTTAATAGCTGTAATTTTTTGTCCGTAATTTGTTGTGTAAGTACAAAAACTTTTCAAGCAATTAGCAACATAAGTTGTAAACTTTAAGAAGAACTTTTTGAAATGAAAAAAAAGTATACCCTTGCGTAAAGTTTTAATTGACAGTGGGGCAAATTTTAAATCTTTAAGGTTTAAAAGTTTTATAATTTAATATTTGTAATGGTCCTTGCAAAGGATATAATAAAATAAGTATAACACTTCTTCGCAAATAGTTTTAAATAGTAAACTTGCTTTAACAATTTCGAGCGAAAACATTCATGAACAACTTTGAAAGGTACTTCCAATCCCACAAGAACTTAAATGAAACTAATTTTCTATTCCATATTCTAAAATTAACATTAAAAAAATATACAGTTAATTTGTTTATAAGCTATCACGAAATTTCTTATCCTCAATTGTTAGAAACTCTCGCATATGATAGTTCATAAACATACTCTCAAATTAATTTTGGTTGTTTCCAAAAGCATACGTGTACGCTATTGTAGTAGAGATGACCCGAAAATACTATTATGGAAAAAAATATACCAAAATAAATACACACTGGGTCATACATTTTCTGAATAAGAAATATTAAATGCAGTTATTGTATAAAAGCTCTTTAGAACCAATAACAGTAATGTACCTAATAGTACTTTAAAACACACAATCGCTAATAGCGGCGGCGGAACAATCAGAACAACAGATATTGAACTCGCCGCCTACATCGTGCTCGAAACATAATGTTCTTCACTTTAATTATGAAAGAAATCAAAAAAATATTAAAGATATTTCCCTTAAATGTTCGTTCTTCACTATAATTTGTAAAAGTATAATGTAAATACTACATTTTTTTTTTCTTTACCAAGCAACCTTTAAAATCCAAATAATGTGTGGCTTTTTAAATGAATGTAAATGCAAAACATCTTTATTTACAAGTTCAAGTAATTGTACATTGAAATTTACCATCTTTTTTATAGCATACATTAATTTTAATTTTCACTACATTTAGGAATGTATGCGTCTTGTTTAAAATAGAAGACACTATAAGTTTGTTTGCTTTCTTGCTGAGCTTTAGTTTTTAACCCACTTCCAAAAAGGAGGAGGTTATCAATTAGTCGCGTATTTTTTCGCTTTTTTTTTGTATGTAAGTTACCTTCTCTTTCTTCTCCTGTGGTGCACCGTTTTGAATGAATATAGTCTTGTTTAATAGAGTATATATCCGGATTGGTGAAACTTCAAATTTTGGAAAACAATTCTATTGGTAAATTGATAAAATTTGTCAATGAACACATGCGTGCATGGAAATCGACCAATATCCCTAATATTTTAGTCGATTTTTCGATAACTCCTTATGGATGTGTATAGTTTTTAACGTTTAATCTATTAAGGAATATCCATAGGTGATCTCATATACTTTTCTGCGACGTGCAACTTGCAGTTTTGCAGAAAATCGCCGAAAATTCCAAAATTCTTATCAAAAATTTAATCGAAATGACATAACCTGCATTTCCTCATAAATATTTTAATTCCAACGTAATAGTGCGGTAATTTTAGGCAATTTAATTGCGAATTTGAAAATTTTCTATGTACATCTCAAGCATATAGGTAGTAAAGCATAATATTTTCGGCTCCTTAAATCAATGAGTACCAAGCTCGTTTTGTTTGTATAACAGGCAAATACCTATTTAAATGCAAATTTTTCCATTTTGCGAAGGCGGTGCTTTTGGTTGTCACATTCTCCTGGCCTCATAGAAAATTCAGTGACAACACATGTCAAACTTTACTCTGCTATTTGGTACGTTTATAGGCAGGGTGTTTAGTTGCAAACAAAATCACAAAGTAAAGTGATAGAGGAAGTTGCATTTATATGAAGATTGAAATATAGGACGGACTAGAATGATAGTGGTCCGTAGGCAGCCGTATATACCGGATGGTTGGAATATAGGGTGGACTGGACGTTTGGTGGTATAAAAATGTTGGAAAAAATGTGAAATTAAAATTATATAGGGTGATTAAAAAACTGTTATATGATGTGGACATAAGCAAATCAAATACAGGATGGTTGAAATATATGCTGCAGTTGAATTATATTTATACAGTGTGATTAAAAAATTATTTCTTTTATAGTCCATAAGAAGTTGCATAAAATGTGGAGAGGATTACTGATACAACGACGATAATATAAAATGTAAAAAATGAACTAATTTTATGGGCTAGCCCACAAGGAGTTATATACTATGGTTGAAATATAGGACGGATTTGACTCCGTAAATATGGGATGGATTCAACTCCGTCCTATAGAAGGCAGCTAACAAATTTATGCTTGTCCGTGGGCAGTCGTATGTACAGAATGGTTGGTACATAGGTTGGAGTGGAATTATCTATAGTTATACAGGGTTGTCAAAAAAGTTGAAAAAAGGTTACATGGCGTAGTCCATAAGGTATAAATATATTTTGGGCTTATTAAGTCAACGCGTACTAGAACATTTTGTTCGTAAAGATTTACCTGTCAATTTAAATGAGGAAGTATCATTGTGTAACGTCGAGGCTTTCGATGTTCCCGGTTTAAAGAATGAAAACTACCTGAGTTCAAAAATACTAAAATGTTGAAAATAAAAAATTTTTAAAAAATATATAACCGACTTCTGCCTATAACTAAAAAGCTAAAAATAATTATAACAAAATACAACTCTAGCAAATAAATAACACATTCAATGTTGTTATGTACCTACCCAGGAAGTAACACCGGCTTCAAAATATACTAGATTGGTAGGTAATTAATTTGTACAGAATTAGCACATTTTAATGTTTACATTTTTTACTTCCTGGGTAAGTACCTGACAACATTGAATGTGTTATTTATTTGCTAGAGTTGTATTTTGTTATAATTATTTTTAGCTTTTTAGTTATAGGTAGAAGTCGGTTATATTTTTTTAAAAAAATATTTTATTCAACGTTGTTTTAATTCTGTTGCAGTATATTTCCCTACATCTGTTTTAGTTCCCTTTCAGTGCCATGATCCTTTTTAACTCCCATAAAAACAACTGTTTGCATTATTTCTGTATGTTACTGTACATGCTTGACCATTACTGCCTAATTCCCAAACACAGTTCATATTTCTTCATGTTCGCCTTTGAGACTTTGCTATATCGTCTACCTAATCTTGTTTCTTCCCCCAAAACATTTACACCGCTGGGTGAGATATATTAAATGTATTTTTGTGTACAGTATAGCCCTTTCCGTCCAATGAATGACAATACCAATTACTTTCTAATGCTATTATACATCCTACCCCAATTTAATAATGGTTTGATTTGTTACAGATGTTTTAAAATGAACTTTATTGGACGCACAGTAGCATATAAAATTTTAAGAAATTTTATTTGCTACGTGTGTTATTTACAATTTTACACAGGCAGCTTGGTGTCGCTCACCATTCATACTTTTTGTCTAATGTTTACTTATTTGTATTGTCTTTATATGTCCTTCAATTCAATGAAGTCGTTTGTAAGTAATCCGAAATAAATGTGTACTCTAGGGAAGTTAGTATTTTCAATTGCAAAAAAATTTCACAGGTATTTGATCGGTTTTCCTTGAAGAATGTATTAAGTATAACACATAAAAACTGTTGTTAACAAATTGTTATTCCTTAATTAATTATAATGAGTGTGCAAAGTTGCAAAAATGCAATTGTAGCATTTTTTGTAACTTTTCAGCAACTGAAAGAAAAGTTCTAGTGTCGAAAGTAAGTTTGTTTTATACGTAATTTCAATAGCGATTAAATGATGAGTTCATATAGCCGATTTGATAATTAGTTATTGAGTTATTTGGAAAAAACTGTAAAAACTACGCAATCGTCCGTCCACAGTTATTGCCTAAGACTCGGCAGAATCTCTCATTTCTACGAGGTAAATAACTCTGAAGGATTTGTTGCAAATATGTTTTTTTCCAGGGCTTTTGATTTTACGTGAAGTTTACAATACTCCCATTTTGAGCTAAGTTAATATTTTAACCATCTGAAAGGAACATATTAATTATTATATCTTTCAGTACAATCCCTCATAAATTAATTTTCTTTTGGTTTTGTTCTATTGTATTTCAAATCAGTTTGAACGCCTGAATTTTGATATTCGGAATGAAAAAATGTACCGATGGGAGAAGCACTTTTCCCTAATTTTACTACTACGTTCGAACTGACATTCATTTCAAATCGCTTTGATTCCTTCCCTAATACAAATGCCATGCCAACTGTCAAACTGTGTGCTGATAGCCCAGAAACGAGAAACGGTGGCATTTTAATCCATCGAAATGTTATATTTTTTTGGGCATAGCCTGCATTTGCCAGAGGACGCAGTTTTATCTTTTAGATATCAAGGGGGGTTTGTGTTATAGTTATATTCTAGTTTGTGGGGTTGCAACCCCACGGCCGCCATCTTTGAAAAGTCGTCCAAGTGATTTTTATGGTTTATCTGACAAACAAAGATCTCACAAAAAAAAATTATTTAACATTTTTGTTGCAAATAAAATTGTCTACAACTACTGTTAGGTAAATTTTAGTCAGAAAACCATTAATAAAAGAGTTATAAACGAAAATCAATGAAAAATTGAAAAGGAAATTTCTCTTTGTCTATATATTTTTTTTCTAATCATTTTACAAAATCAGATTATGTTTATAGGTGGTGTTTTAAGGAATAATTTTCATTATAAACTTTTTAAATTTATTCATTAGTTAACTAACTTCATGGTTGATAACATTTATTAGTAATAATAATTTGCCATAATTATATTGTTGACTTTGATTTTCTATTTTCTGACTCATTATTTCTTTCCTAAAGTGTTTTATTTTTAAATAGTCGAGTAAATTAATTGTGACTCTGCGATCGACTTTGTTTCAACACTGACAATTAAAGTCTGCCAAACAATTACGAGGGTAAATCATATATCAAAAGAAATACTTTCATATGTTTATTGAATAACATTATACAGTAATGATTAATTTAGCAATTTTCATTATACCCTCTTGTGTGTGATCTACACACTTTTTCCCCGAGAGTTGGGAGTTTCATTATTCTCTGTTCATAGAATGTTTGTGATAGAGTTTCAAGCCAACTGCGCATGTGCGAGGAGAGTTTCTCATTTATTTCACATCGTTTTCCTCCCTGTGATTCTTTCAAAAGCAAGTCAGGGCTATAAGGAGAGTGGTCGAGTCCATTTCTTGCAGTGTATTCCTTGTTTTGTGTTTCAACCACGCGGCTTTTGCCAACCGTAACAACAGGCAATAGAAATCCACATTCACTGTACGTTGGGCATGTAGAAAATCGATCAGTAAATTTCCCTAGAGTCAAAAAAACTGTGGCAAAGACTTTTCCTGATGAGTGGCGAGTTTGAATTTTATCCTTTTTTTTATTATTCTGAATCCCGCCCAGCTGGTCCTTGTCTCTGTCTTGGTGTGTGACTTATCTGTCCATCTGGCTGCTGTTATCTTCACTGGGTTGTGGTTCGATGCTAGATGTCTCTATGTCGTAGTCCATGTCCGTGTTCTGTAGGATAAATTCGTCCAGTAGGTCTACCCGTGTCCTGTACGTCCAGTACGTCACCTTGGCCTGTTTTCGAGTGATAGGTTGGTTCCGTTGGTCCTATTACGTCGTTGCTTTCTTTTTCTGCGTGTTCCTGTTGCCTCCTCCTAGTATATTCGTCTTGACGTTTGATGTTCTCTATTCTTCATGGTGTTTATCACTCCTCCTCCTGATTTCCTTCCTGGCCTGTCCGCTCTATGTACTGTGTAGTACCTGATACTAAAGTTGACCTCTTCTTTGAGCCAGGTCTCTACTATTGCTGCTATGTCCTTTAGCTGTAGTTCCAGTTCGTTCTTCTTCTTCTTCTTCGGTCTGTTGGCGTTCCTGGTCATGATTTTTAATGCTGTTGGGGTCGTCTTATACATGCACGTGGTTTAGTCTAGTTGCCAACCCCATGAGGGACCGGAAAATTTTCTTTATCTATTCATTGTGAGTACGTCTTGTCCATTTGTCCGTGTTTCTCTTGTTTCTTTTACGGCTAGTTTAGTTGCTTCTGCCTAACTTATTCACGTCCTTGTTCTTAGTTGTCTCTCTTCTTTGGGAACATTTCTCATTCCCAATAGCTGGCTGGGTGTGGTCCTCAGCAATTAGCGCATTTTGGTGGCTGTTCTCTCGTTCTTCTGCATTCCCCGTGTTCATTTGATCCTCCGCATTTTACGCATTTTGGAGGCGCCGTACATCTGCCCTGTTCATGGCCGAACTGAACTTTTGGCGATTGTAGCATTGCCCGATCTAGTTGTACGATGAACATGACCCTTCTTTGTCCTGGTTGTACTAATCATCCTGGTGACTTTGATGAGTTGGATGTTCTTCTCCTGAAGTCCCTTCTTTATCTCTTCTTCTGTGATAAACTTTATCCCTTTATCACCACTCTAGCTATCTTCTCCTCTTCCAGTTGTACGTGTGGGTATTGTATCTTCTTTGCGTTTAACATTCTTGGCCGTAGTCGCTGATACATAACTACCAAGTTTTTTCAAATTTGTTTACAAGATATATTGCAATTTTTCGGAAACCACACTTTTGGTCTGGATATTTTGAAAACCCCTGTAGATATTTTTAATTTTGATACCACACCTGATTAGGCTTAAAATAAGGGAACTTTTACTTATTTAAGCCGCCCTATATCTCTTGCCGTTTCGAAAATCTCAATGGATTTGCTTTTGTCTGGTACTGGCCTTTGCAAGATTTAACGATTAACTGAATATTATTCCTGCCAGAATTCTGTTATGTTTGCAATATTTTTAGTTCTCCACTGAATGGGGAAACAGATATGCCCTATTAATAATAATCAACATGAAATATGTTGTATTGTGATCTGGGTCAAATGTATAACCACGTTAATGGTGTAACTCGTAATTCTAAAATAGTAGAACACGAATCTTAATCGGTTTCAGATTGATCACTTCCGGACAAATAAACACTGTTTGGTTAATTGTTCCATAACGATTACTACCGTTTATTTTTTCTCTACATTATAAATTGTCAGTCAAACATTTTTAGGATGGAAGTTTTGTAACTAAAAAAGGGCTGAGAGCAAAATTTTGTAATAAATTATATTTGTTTAAAAGTTTCCTTGTCGAAATTTCTGACGCCGGATGCGTATAACTTGGGGTAAGTTTCTTTAGAGCCTCTGTTTTTATTTGAATTAATAATTCTGACAAAAGCTTTTTAGCTTTATAGACATAAGACTGCAATTAGCATTGTTATGAAAAGTTATAGAATAAATAAGTTAGGTATAACTAGGAAACTTAAGTTGCAATGAAAAGTTCAGTAAATTCTTCGCAAACTAGCAGATTAGTATAAAATACGGTGTTATTCAGCAATTTTTCTTAAGGTTATTGGTGGCATCTTCGTGTTTATTTATTAATATTTTTTAAAAAATTGTTCCTCCTTTGCCAAACCAAAACTTATATTAAAAAATTCAAACGTTTCATTACCTGATAACGACACAATATTAAAAGTTTATTTATCAATTGCCAAAAATTACTGTTAAAGATCCCGAATATCATAAAACACCAAAATCGACCTCAAAAACATAATAATACATTTTGTCGTGAGTTTTGTCGAAAAAGCTAGTAGTTAGAAAGGTATTAAATGAATAATGCAACTGGAGTATTCTAGAAACAAAATTATCTCATGAGTTAGTAGAAATCGAGTGGTTTGTAAATTACTGATTTAGTAGTTAGTTAGTACGATATGGAAGTAAACAAAGAAGATTTTAAAATGAGTTAAATAGTGTTTTCCTTTTTATAAACATACTCAAATCGGTCCTATTAACAAAAATAAGTTACTTATGCTTGACATGTAAGAAATACCACCTCTCAAATGACAATTAAACTTCATTTAAAGAAAGGAATAGCACTCAATTCCAGGAAATGTATTAAAAGTAAATATTATTGTTACGACTGTTCGCCTTTGGCTAATAAAGCTTGCTAAAAGAAAATAATTTCTCTTGAATAATAATATTTCCAGTAACCAAGTCATGAATAAATAATGTCTGGTGTATAGAGCACAAAGGAAGAATCGTTAAAATATAATTTCTTTCGAAAACAATGTTTACCGTAATGATGGAAAGGGACAAAAGCTCCATCGTCATTGGGTTGAAATACGATATAAATAAACTGGAAGCTGTATTACAAATAATAGAAAAAGTATTTTTTTAAATTAATATATGTCATCATCATCATTATTATATATTCAAGAAATTTGTCATGTTGTGGCCTCCATGAAGAATTGAAAGATTGCAGAGAAACTTGAGGATCTGTGGAAATGGAGAACTTAAGATCTTGAGAAGAAAAGAAGAAGAGCTTAAAATCTGTGAGAAGGATTGTATGTAAGAGAATTGAAGATAGGTGGACAAATGATCTTATTGACTAAAAATATTCATTCAACTCTGTTCACAACTTAGAAGAAATCAAGTAACTTACATACAAAAAAACATGGCCAACTGATAACTTCCTCTTTTTGAATGTGGGTTAAAAATAATACACATGATTAAAACAAAATTAAAATCTTACGACAGGTAGTTATTACACCATTTAAAGTCTTATGCTGAATTCGGGGACGGCAGTTTTTCTTTTGCGAATCTGGTTATAGCAGACAAATAAAGACCAACAATCGATTTTCACCAACATATTCATTAGCGTTCAAAGATAATATCATAGCATTTGTTAGTTTATAAACAGTTACTGGCGAGGTGAATGCGGTTGAGTAGTATAGTTTTGGGAAAAAGTATAAATATGTATTACGTAGTCGTCATAAAACTTAAACACTATAATAATTGCGGAGTAACTAGTAAAAGAGATTAATTAACAACTTTAATATCATGTTTGCCGAAGATATTCGATGGATCAGAAATACAGTTTAAGACATATCCAAACAAAATAAGAACTATACCTTTGCAAAAATTGCACAATATAAATATATTTTCGTTCATCCACCCAATGACCCTCTATATTTATTTTCACTAAAGATTGCTCTGCATTCTGATTATTTTTCAATACCACGAACCCCAATGCAATATATTAACAATAATGTTTCAAACAAATACATCGGAAGTGGAGGTTTATTATTTAATATACATTTGTAAACAAGGCTGAAATATTAATTAATTTTAATTATGAGCTATATATAGTAAAAAGAAAGAGAAAGTTTTTGACAGTAATACAATGTTCAAATCGCTAAATCACATGTTCTTTCAAGCCAAATTAAATTGATAATACCATCCATTATTAATATCGCTATCTATTTAATGCTTCTAGACCATTAAAAGAAGATTACATCAGTAGATGAAAATCATGAAAACTATAATTATACAGACTACAGTGATGAACAGGTCCTGGCAACAAATTCTCTGCTTTATCAACATCCGTATCGACCAATGTTCTTCTTATTTCTGTAGAAAACAAAAAATATATGAATACCTTGCCAACCATTGCAAAGAAATACACATTAATAAGTATTATACAGAGGAATTAATTGGCAAAAATCGGATTTCCAAAGAGATCTGTGCAATTTCCAGAGATTTACTGGCTACATTTTGACTATAGGTATTTAAACTATATGCTTTCCAGTAATGAATAACCATAGCAACTTGAAATATAATTATTCCAAATATATGGAAGTCAGAGTTACCATAATAAAAGAATTGTTTTATTACCTAACCCGAAATCTCTAAATTAACTTTGTTAACCCAAAGGTCTTCATAAATTATAACTATAATTGAAACAGGAAGGGTAGGCTCCAAACATACGTATTCGTAATATGTAGAGTACTAAAAGTTCTTTGTGAAAACGCGGCATTTAGTTCACGCTATGTGATTGTAAATTAAATTATAACTCAAATGGCACATCTTTACAAACTCAATGTTGGTAGCAAACTTTGGTAAAGCATTGTTTAATCCATATGGTAACGGATAAGTAACTAAATTAATTACAACTGTTCGTAGTATTGTTTTGGTCGCAATTGTTGTTAAGACAACTAGGTTGGCAGAGATTATTTTTCAGCTCAAAAGACAATTAGTAAGCCCTCATGATATTTATTATCGTTTATTATTTACTCACATGATATCTAGTGCGGGAATATTTTTAATATATACTTTTTTAAGTTTACAACGTATAGTTTAAGTGATAGTAAAGAAAATATATAAAAAAATTACCCAGCACTCAAAATATTTTAGAAAAAATGAATTTAGAAAAAAATAAAAATATGGAGGAATAAGTTTCACTCAACGTTTACAAGAAGTCCTAACGCCCAATAAGTATGCAATTTATAACGTCAGCACAAAAAATCACTAATAATCTGAAAATGGGGCCTTCACATAGGACATAGTCTTTCTACAGCATAAATATTTATTTATATAATAGCTTATACACAGTATAGTATAATGTTAAAAGTACAATGTAATGCATCATGTAAAAGAGAGATAAATTCTGTCTATAAAGAAGCTAAAAAATGACAAAACTTAAAACTACCACAAAGTTGACTTTTAGACTAAAGTTGTAGCCACATATCGCCTTTGTATTACCGTTTTTGATTTGAGCAGAATAACATTTCATTAGACAAAGATATATAAATACAAGTGCTTCTGACTTGGAAATAACTCAAACAACCTAATGGCTTATTACATAATTACAATCAAGTTTTTAACTATGATCTATGGAAAATATCATATTTCTATACATATATACAATAAAATTCATACTTACCAACATTTGTTGATACACACATACATATACGGGTATAAATATACTTCATGTACATTGTGGTTAATCCCAGTTTAGATCTGTAAGTTTTTTATTTGTACTATATGGACGTTACATTTGAAACTCACAGTAATTCAAGCACAAATATTGATTAAGCTGTCATAATTATATTTCCGGGCACTAATACAAATCTTTTTGGTAAAAATTATTGAATCCATATCTGGTAAACGTGGGCTCGTCTGATACCTAAATAAAGTTGGTGAAGTTTCATGTATAATGTATCGTTGTGCATTCCTGTGACAATATTCAATTATTCCAGGATAACCTTCATTTCTCATTTTCCAGAGTTTACTATAAGCAACTTCTACGTGAGCTAATATGGACCGAGTGCTCGTTGATAGGTGCTTTGAACAAATTAATAATATATCCACCAACTTTTTGTTTTCGTGTGCCAGTTTCATAGTACCAAATACCCACAACTATGAAATATTGCTTTATCCAGTCATTCCGTCTGAAAAAAAAAACAGTTTATAAATACAAATGAACAGAGATAACTAAATTTTTGATATAACGTGGGGAGTGCCTAGAAAAGCTTACTTTTAATTGTGACCATAATTCCTATGTGTGTTTTCCGATATCTTGAAAAAAGTAGTAAAATGGTTTTTTTGACACGAACTGGGTTATCCAACTAGATACGAAAATTTTGGTAGAATACTGTTTTGTAGCTTTTTTTATCCTCTACAACTTATGTTTTATACATTTTTCCCCGTATTATGCATCGTTATCGAGATATCGATTGATTAAATAAAAAATTTAGGAAAATTTCGTATTGCTATTATCTTTTTTTTGATGATAATATAATTATCGAAAAAATCGCCGAGAGGAAGCAATCGTGTAGAGCGTTTTCAGGGCTACAATTTGGTTTTTTAATTTTTTGTTAACAAAAATGAGAAACTCTAACTCCCTGTAAAGAATTCGTATTTATATGTATATCGTACGGAGTCTCTGCTGTGTATAGGGTATATTCTTTCAACAGACTCAACAACTCCAAGAGTGTACGGAGGACGAAGTCTCACTAAAAAAATCCATATGTGCATTTGTATTCCATATGCCTTTATTTTAAATCGAGAACATTTCTTGAAAAACCTTTTATCTGATTTAAAGTGTGTTTGTATTTTTTTATCGCAAAAATGTACGGTAAAACATTTTATTCATTTTAAACGTGTGTTTTAAATTTTTGTTTATCCCAAAATTTTATTGTACAATATTTTATTTGTTATAAAGTGTGCATACAACATAAGGACGAAATATATGAACGAAATATGTAATTCGCCTACCATTTTTTTACTGCATAAATAAATTATTTCACCAGAATGTACAATTGTGCGTTTCCGTTAATAACAAAAGTGGCCTCATCGCAAACATAACATTATTTAAAAAAATTCTGGAACGGAACAATATTTTTTCCATTATTATGTCTTCAAACCCTTCACGCCTTGTAAAATCCACATCTAAAAAATTACTAATCAACCTTACTCAATATGGAATAAATTTATTATTACATAAAATTTTCATTCCGGATTTTTGCGAAATATGAATTTCCCTGGATTTCCCTAGTACTCAAATTGTAGACCGTCTTGTAATATGACACAATCATATAAAGATTGGTCTTCTGTTAATTGTTGATTTGGATAAATATTTTACTGCACCAGTTTGGTTAAACATCTTTTTTTTAGAGATAAACTTTCAATAAAGATCAAGTTTAATAGTTAACAGAAACGTCAGAATTGTTATTTTTGTAGACAATTCTACCTGAATATTTTATTTTAACTTGGGCATTCAGATATGGGAGTATTGCGTGAGAAATATTCAGTCAATCTTGGGAACTTAAAAAATTTAAGAAGATACAGAATGATTGATTGAAATAATATATTTCATTATATGGCCAGAAAACCGGAAACCCTAAAAGCAATATCATTTATATGAAAAAAAAAACGACTTCAATCGAAGTAAAATAAAAACCGTTCAGAAATAGACGCAAGCAATAACTATTTTCTGACATATTACTTTATGTGATTTAAGGTACAATTCTATTGATTATTTTAGCGTATTCTTATCCGTCCTTCTCTCTCTAATTTGTATTTTTTATATTATCCACATATTTTTCAACTTTTTATTTGTTTTATTTTTTGGACCACTTTCTATAAGTGTAACTATAATTCACCCTATATTGCAACCACCCTGTATATGTTTCTGTGCATTATCCTCCAATTTACATTATTTGTCTACTCTCTATATCACCCTGTACTACCATAATTTAACTCTACTCTATGTTGCAATGCCCTGCACAAGTATTAATCATCTTCACCCTATTGACTGTTTCTATTTTTCTATGGTTTAAATCACTCTCTATACCTATAATTTGACTTCGTCCAATATTCTAAGAATAAACAACTACTTATGGTCCACACTATATAACATTTTTTTAACCGCCCGGTATAAGTATAATTACATTCCACCTTATATTTCAATCATTCTGTATATACAACTACTTCTAATATTTTTTGAACTCTCCGCCCTATAACTCGAATATCCTTACTGTATATGCTTATTTAAACATTTTTTAAAGTTTTTTATCCACTCTGTATAACTAGAGTTTTGTTTCACTTTTGTTTCCACCACTTTGTATACGCAACTAGTTATGTCCCACACAACAGAACATTTTTTTGAATCACTCTGTATAACTTTAATTCTGTTCCACCTTATATGTCAACAGTCCTATACATGGAACTGCTTATGTACCACCCAATATCACATTTAATTGTAAAAAAAATTAACTTATCTGTCTAACTGTAATATATTTCGCCCTATATTTCAATTGCGCACATTGCTTGCTGCTTGAGTTTCGATGCACGCACACCCCTACCACCGTACACCATATAGAAAAGATCGCTCACCTAAAATATTTTCTTTTTGATACACTAATGGAATATTTTGAGTCATTTCACTAGACTGCAATGAAAACCGTTACAAACTCCCTGTACGATATACTTTCATGGCATATCTTGACATTTAAGCTAGAGATTTATGATGAAAATTTTACATTTACATTGATCTTTACCGTTTCTTTACAGCACACATTTTTACGATTTTCAGAAAAACGGTATGTTTTACGTTATAGATAATTATACTGAATCAAGCTGGAACATCACTTTGTAGAATACAATTTAAAATATTCAATTCGGTTGAGCGGTTTTAGAGAAAACAGTGTAGATTTGTTGAAATTCACTGAAATATAGTGCCTTAATTACCGTTTTTTCTGAATTTCTGGAAAAACGTAAATCTAACGTTATAGAAAATTATATGGTACCTATATGTAATATTCCTTAATGCAATGCCGTTTAAATCATCAAAATAACCGAGGCCGTTTATGAATAATCACTGAGCATACATAAAAAAAAACGTTCCGACAAATTGAAAACCTCCTCCTTTTTGGAAGTCGGTTAGTAAATAGTACCTTAAAATCGACCGTATTTCAAAACACTCACGAACAAAAAAATTTGAAAATCGTGCAAGCCGTATACGAAATTAGTACTGCGTTTCATACTTAAAACTCGCCACATAAAATTAATGTCAGTATATACGGAGTGATGGTGTCTGGTCCATTATTTTAATTTGTAAATCATATACCAGATTTCTTTGACTTCAATTCATACATAGTTTAGCATCGATAATGTTAATTTCTACATTCTTGAACACATTTTATTACCTACACATTATATAATTATTAAAGAGTGGAAAAATTAACTGTATTGATCGGAGTATTAATAGGTGTGCTTTAGCGTAATGCACTATTTTTATTAAAATGCTACATAATTCCCATAAAATTATACTGATATATTACTTTTATCACATATCATGGTCACGCGGTAATTAGCAAACTGAAACGAACACATAAAAATCCTCCTATTATTTGCATTGCACTTGAATATGATGGTATATTAGTTACTATGAATAGTGCTGATATATTAATCCGTTATTAAAATAGCTGAAACAATAAAATTAACAAAGCCTACCAATGGTGGAATATTATAAGCTGGATTACTATTAATTATTTGTTCTAACATCTAAAACATTTGAAAACTGCTAAGATTTTTGTGCCAAGCACAACAAATATAAAGTCTGCTATGTGGTATTCAGACTGGCATGTACCGAGTAGGATGAATTTTAAATAAGATCACAATTTTCATTCGAAAAGACCGTAATCAAAATTCTCAGATTTAGATTCCCGAAACAGAATTAACTGAAATTTTAATAATGTTCGAAAGCAAAACAGAAATGTTAACAAAACTTTAAAACCTATTTAAAACGAATATATAGTGTAATAACCGTCTTTGTTGACGTTGGAGGTTGATTGCCCGTGCAGTTTTTGAGAAAATTATTTTCAAAATCTCACTTTATATATGGACTCTTATGGGATAGCTATATCTACATTGGATAAACGTGTATGTAAGCGGCACATACCATCTACTTTATTAATTGATTAAATTAAGAACACAATTTTATCAGATCTTAGTACTTATTCAAATAGGAGACTTTGGAATATGGCAACAATGCATACTCTGAGCACCTATTCCTCATTGAAATGTTATCTAATAGTAGAAGATTCGAACCTAGGTTGACCTTCACCGAGCTGATAATAAAATGAAACATATTCCATAATAAATTTAGTATATTAGAAAGTGTAATAAAAATGGGTTGCCAAAAAAATTCCTCGACAGACTACTCTTAATAATTTTTTAAAAAATGATTTTTAATTAAATGTTGCATCATCAAGATAATAAGAAAATTGTATCCTGAGTAAAAGTATAAAATGTGTAGATTATGCAGCCATTAGGTTTTCTATTATTTACCTAAGATGAACTACTGGGTTGCCAGGCATAAACAGGTATGTCGATGCCAGTTACTTTCTCATGATTGGATAATACAAAAAATGTATATCAACACAAGCGCTGTTTTCTTGGAACATGTTGATATTTTCAATGTGGCTTAATGCAACTGATTTTATATGTGTGAAGTTAAAACCTGTAAACTACGTTTTATCGGAGATCAAATTCTTTTGAAAATCCAGGAAATTATCAAAATGGAAGAAAATGGCGAAGATTCTAATGAATCAGATGAATTCGAAAATCACACGTACGTATACTTCTGGTGAATCAGATATTGCATAGAAAATATTTATTAAAACTTACTTTTCAATAATATTATTTTTTGTATTTTTGCTGTTATATAATAAAATTTTTAAACGCAATACAAAATCTTTGGTCTCTATTTTTTGTTACTTTTTAATTAAAATTTTCGAATGTGTAAGAAAGTTCAAAGTAGATAACTGATATTTTTATTATTTACGTTATCATATTTTAAGTTAGAAAAACTATTTCATTATTTCATTATAAATATATTATTATACTTATTATTCGCAACAAATATATATATATATATAATTGATGTTATATTGTTAAATGTTTTAGTATTATAATAAATATATTAGATTATTATGTATTTAATTTTTTTTTTGCAACTCAAATGTCAGGTGCTAAAAAATAACGCTCACAGTTTTCTAGAGTATTGCTGTCATTCTCTGTCGTATAAATACCGAGCATGTGCACTTTATTATATTCGAAGTCCCATCAAGTGTGACTTCGATACTCTCTACAAGGTGTCGTTCTTTTATACGCAAGAATATATATATATATATATATATATATATATATATATATATATATATATATATGTATATAATATATATTGTTTCTGATTAGGGAACCTTCATCAGTTGCGCTTCCCACAACTGAATATCCTCTCGAACACTTCTTTATGAGTTTGAAACATATCGTTAAATTTGAGGAAGCGAGATGTAAAGACCGACATCTCCGAATTTCGGAGAAACTAGCACATCGATGTTCCGAATCTGGAGTCGTCCCTTGTAATTGCTGTTACCCGTAACTCCTAACAGCAGTTACATGGAACGGCTCCAGATTCAGTCTTTACATTTCGCGTCTTCAAATGTAACTTCGATGTTGGGTCCTTCATTGTTACACGGTATACTTACCTCGGAACTCTATGTCACACATTTCCACCCATCTGAAAATTAAATATTTTAAAATTCGCAAACCCCTATTAGGAAAGAATTTTCTGCAGACAACGCTATATTAATGTGTTTGCAAGAAAACACGGCTTATGTTGATATAAAAACATTTCCATTATCCAAACAAGTGAAAGTAACTATCATCGACATACCTGTTTATATTTGGCAACCCAGTAGTTCGTCCAGGAAAATAATGACCCAACTTCTGCACATTCTACACGTTTTATACTTTTATTCAGGTTAAAATTTTCTTATTACCTTGATGGTGCAACATTTAATTAAACATCATTTTTTTTAAAAAATATTAAAAATAGTCTGTTCAGGATTTTTTTAGGCCACCCATTGTTGATATCTATATATAGATAGGCAAAGACAAAACGATTAGGTACCATTTTCTCCTGTGTCCCTCAACCGATTTATTTCAATTTTGTTGTGTTTAGTGCGTATTGACGACCTTCAGTGCAGAGTGATAAAATATATTTATAATTTTGATTAATTCATTAAATAAAGTAAAATAAAAAAATAATAAGACGGATTGACTCGAATGAGAAAAACAAACTAAATTAAACGAAAAAATAACAAATTTTGTTCGGTTCCGAAAGTTATTTATTCTCCATTATCATGCTATTGAGAACTCACCCACAAAAAATTATATATTATATGATAACGACAATTTATTGAGTACTGGCAAGTTTTTCTAAATATAGTTTGTCAACTAAAATCAGAAATTTGTATTGCGTGGCAACTGAACAATGTTTTTCGGATAATATTTTATTATTTTAACATTATACTATTAATTTATATTGTTTCTATTTTAAAGGTTAATAGTTTCATACAATTTAACTAAGATTACAAAGCCTATGATATAAATACAAATAGTGAAATTCAAGATAAATAGCTAGATCTGACATCATGGCAATGGTTCTAATTTCTCGACCAGGTCAAGGCCAACCACATTTTAGCAGATTGAATTTCAATTTGACATTTCTTAACAATTTTAACCGCTAGGTTAAGGTACCTTCTCAATGCAATCAGAAAATTATCAATGCATAATTTTCAAAATTTCAATTTCAATGAACTTACAAAAATTGTCAACATATAAAGGTATTATTTAACATAAATTAAGAAGTGATGCATTGTATATTTTTTAAAAGTATTGATATAATCTCACGATGAAAATTTTACGTAAGTAAACTAACTATTGAGAGATTATAAAGCTAATTGATACGTTTGATTTCAGATCCACTTAAGTTGAATATGTTATTTTTTTATTTTATGCCATGTGCAAATGAAAATTGTATAAGCAGCTGTTTTATTCGATATAAGGTAATCTTTTAAATTAATTTTAACATGTCTAAAATATTAGCAGTCACTCAAAAATTGTTAAATGTTCTTTTAACGAGATGTGATATGCTGCAAATATATTTTTACTTATTTATCTAACAATATAATAAATATAATATTTTGTTTGTTTACATATATCTTATTATATATAATTCTCGCAATCTGCACTATGACTGTCGAAATTTCATTTCGGGATTTTGGCTTCTACAAATTGATTGCTCGGGAAGAATCATATTACCGAGAAAGAACGAAATTGTGACAATAAATATGACAGCTGAGTTTTGAAATTAAAAAAAGTTTCAATACAGGATGATTTGGTAGCATGCTTGAAAAAAAAATTCCAATGCAAATTGATGTGTAGAATCTTATAAGAATTTTATCGCTATTTAATATTTTTTAAAGTAAAAATTACTGCTTAGGCGATTTTTTGGATGGGTAAAAGTTAAGTGTTCTCATGTTCTAAATTGACTGAGACATAAGGCGTTCTATATTATAATTACACAGGGCGATTCCAGATATGTTAGATATCATTTTTTTTCGTCGGTGGCAAACAAGCAGTTGCATATATAGGGTGCTTAAAATATAGAGTAGAGTGCAATTATAACTAATAAAATAATTATGTAGGGAAGCCCATTAGCGGTTGAATTTACAGGGTTCTTGGAATAGACGGCGCAATACAATTGCAGTTATACAGGGTGGTGCAAAAAATATACAGAGATGCATATACATGGTGGCGGAAATGGAAGTGCAACATTTCGTAACCCATAAGCAAGCAGTAGTATATATAGGAAATATATAATGAGATGGAATTATTATAATGAGTATATATATATATATATATATATATATATATATATATATATATATATATATAAATGTTAGAGAATTGAGTGCAATTATAGTTCTACAGGGTGGCTAGAAAAAACAATTATGTAGGATAGCTCATTAGCGGTTGAATTGTTGTCATTAAATTAAGAATTACGAATTTGAACAAATAAAGTCCTATTAATTATATCTGAAAAAGAACATGAATTTCGTTACTTATTTGTAAAAGCGAGTTGTAAAACCGACATCTAGGATTTTCGAGAAAACTATCACACAGAGGTTCTGAATATGGATCCTTTCCGTGTAATTGCTGTTCTCCATTAAGTCCTAGGATAGAATGTCACGATAAAATTTTCGGGGTACTTGACCTGCCAGCGATATTGAGACAATTGGTCGAATTTCGACCACTGGGCGATAGCTAGTATTTTTTAATATACTAAAATTATTATAAAGTAAGTTTGATTCTATTATCAGCTCGGTGAAGGTCGACCTATGTCCGGATCTTAGCCTATAACCATCTGGACGACATTCGAATATAACTTATGACTACATCCGTTGATTTATATTCCAGAAGCAAGAATAATGAATGAAGACAGATTCGTTTTGGAAACTGTATTAACATTTTATGCGTTTATTGAAGTGAATTATTTCATTATTCCTTTATAACTATGTAAAATGACAATAGTTAGGTTTTATACATTTACTATAAAAGCATAAAATTCTCAGAATTTAAAAAATTGTAAGTCAACGTAAAATGATTTGATGACTTTACCACAATTTTTGGAAAAATTGTAATCATCACAAAAAAGCGGCAGGAGCGGGAGTGTTGGAACAAAACTACTACAAATATCTGTCGACAGGTTGACAGTTTGCACCGATCGCGACAATCTTATTAAATGTCTCAGTATCTTTCAAGAAGTTGATGATGCAAACTGGACAATAAATGCGAATAATCATATTTATTCTCCAGATTTCAGCATAACTTTTAGAGAATAGCCCATTTAGTAGCAAATTTGATGCTACGAGCCCGATAATGTAAGTAAAATTTATATTTATTTTGTTAGTACTTTTAGTACTAACAAATCCGAATATTGGAAGAAAACGATCAGCTCCAAATTATACTACTGAAAGAAATGGCGAAATTTCTTCATTATCAGAAATAATTGATTTATTTGGAATGACTTTTCGTTTGGGACTAAAAAGGGAAATCATACCAACTGGGATAATGATGGGATAGGGACGCCCATTTGGAGGTTTATATGAGCTGCAAATGATTTATTTTCCTTTTGAGATCTACAAGTTACCATAAGAGATACCATGTCTGCCATAAGAGATTAATTTTTACACACATAATGAGTTTCTAACTATTTATGAAAAATGGAAACCGTTCAGGGGAAGATTTAGTATATTCGGAATAAACTGGTCAAATACGGGTTAAATTTTTTTGCCAAATGTTATGCAATAAACTACTATACTGGCGCTCAGAAAGTTTACTGTCACATGTTCCATTCGATTTGTCAAATAGTTCATTAGTTATTGCAGAAAGGTTTACAGCATATGTAAAACAAATAGCCGTTACTTAACAACAGACAACTGGTATTCCAATTACCAGTTAGATATTTCACAGTAAGAACATAAACTAACATTTATTGGAACTATGAAAAAGAACAAAAAAGAAATACTTCAGTTTTTACTTTCAAAAAAAAGGAAAAGTGGTGGTTTTAATTTCAACGATACATAACAAAAGACTAATTGATGAGGAAACTGGAAAACCGGAAGTTATTCTTGACTATAATATGGACAGAGGCGGCGTGGAAAACTTCCATCAGTTTTGTGGTACCTACATGTTCCATGTCACGTACCACAAGAAAAAATCCTTTAGCTCCATTCTAAAGTTGCTGGGATAAATACAGAGGTGTTATATAGCGGTAACAACAATAGCAATAAAATTAAACATGCATTTTTCCTTAAAAAAATATCATTGCAGCTTATGAAGCCTCATTTCCAAAAAAGATCCAAAATATTGTCTTTTAGCCAACTGTTATTTCTTATAACCGCCTTATTGGATTTATATTTTATTGAATCGCACATAAAAAGCTTATCAACAATGTATAACAAGCCTATCTTTGGATGACAGTGAATGTAAATTATTTTAAAAAACAGTTTTTCACTTAGTTGGGTGTGAAATAAAACGCAGTGTTGTCAAAGCTATGTATCTCTTGTCAAAACTTTATTATTTATGTGCTTCTACTTGTTAAGAGTTTACTATTTTTAGAATAAAATGTGAGATTTTTTAATAACCTAGTTATTCAATTATCAATTAAATTAAATATGGAATGGTATTTAAATTGGGAATAAAACATTTAAAAAAAATATATAACCGACTTCCACCTATAACTAAAAAGCTAAAAATAATTATAACAAAATATGACTCTAGCAAATAAATAGCACATTCAATGTTGTTAGGTACCTACCCAGGAAGTAAAAAATGTAAACATTAAAAGGTGCTCATTCTGTACAAATTAATTACCTATCAATCTAGTATATTTTTGAAGTTGATGCAAATCCTTCATTGTTTACTTATCTACCACTTCATCAAACTTGATTGTTGCTTGGCACCGACTTCAAAAATATATTAGATTGGTAGGTAATTAATTTGTACAGAGTGAGCACCTTTTAATGTTTAAATTTTTTACTTAATGGGTAGGTACCTAACAACATTGAATGTGTTATTTATTTGCTAGAGTTGTATTTTGTTATAATTATTTTTAGCTTTTTAGTTATAGGTGGAAGTCGGTTACATATTTTTTAAAACTGTTATATTTTCAACTTTTTAGTTTTTTTGAACTCAGGTAGTTTTCATTCTTTATTTATTATTTTGTATGCATAACCGTAATAGATAGAACCAAGTGACATCGAAAGCCTCAACATTACACATTGATACATTTTCATTTAAATTAACAGGTAAATGTTTACCAACAAAATGTACTAGTACGCGTTGACTTAATAAGCCCAAAATATATTTATGTCTTATGGACCATGCCATGTAAACTTTTTTCAACTTTTTTTGACAACTCTGTACAACTATAGATAATACCACTCCCGCTTATGTACCAACCATCCTGTACATACGACTGCCCACGGACAAGCATAAATTTGTTAGCTGCCTTTTGTAAACTATAGGACGAAGTAGAATCCATCCCATATTTACGGAGTCAAATTCGTCCTATATTTTAACCATAGTATATAACTCCTTGTGGGCTACCATAGTATATAACTCCTTGTGGGCTACCCCATTAATTATTTAATTTTTAACATTTTATATTATCTTCCGGTGTAACATTAACTCCTCTCCACACTTTATGCAACTTCTTATAGGCTATAAAATAAATATTTTTTTAATCACACTATATAAATATAATTTAACTCCAGCATATATTTCAACCATCCTGTATATGATTTGTTTACGTCCACATCATATAACATTTTTTAAATTACCCTATATAATTTTAATTCCACATTTTTTTTTCAACTTATTTATACCACCTAACGTCCACTCCACCCTATATTCCAACTATTCTCCGTCCTCAGTCAACTAGCAGTTTAAAGTTTGACATGTGTTGTCACTGAATTTTCTATTAGGCCGGGAGAATGTGACCACCAAAAGCATCGTCTTCGCAAAATGGAAAAATTTGCATTTAAATAGGTATTTGCCTGGTATAGAAACAAATCGAGCTTGGTAATCATTGATTTAAGGCACCGAAAATACTATGCTTTACTACCTATATGCTTGAGATGTACAAAGAAAATTTTCAAATTCGCAATTAAAACTTCTAGTGCCTAAAATTCCCGCACTATTACGTTGGAATTAAAATATTTATGAGGAAATGTCTCTTATGTCATTTCGATGAAATTTTTGATAGGAATTTTGGAATTTTCGGCGATTTTCTGCAAAACTGCAACTGGCACGTCGCAGAAAAGTATATGAAAATCCTCCATTTCCCTTAAGGTTCTGTGGTATGATGAAAGCAGATTTACAAATTGCAAGGTATTTGAGAGACACAACAACGTGTATTGTTCCGATCACAATCCGTTCTAAAATCGTGATACTTAATTATAAAATTCCGTTCACCAAACTTTATAAAATTTGTCTTTTCAAGATAGATCGGAAATTCAGCTCCGGTTGCCTGGACTGCACGCTCAGCGGACCTGGCGCCTCTTGATTTTTGCATTTGAAGGTACATACAAATTTTTAAATAATTTAGGTTTTCTGTCATGCAACGATAGGCCTGTTATGCATGGTTGATAACTTTTTTTATGTCCTATTCAATGATATAAATACAAAATGTTTGCCATAACAAATAACATAGTTGGCCATGGTGGCCAAAAATATAGACGGCCTAAAAAAATCGATTGGGTGGTAGACGCTAACACGAAACAACCAAATATTATCTTAATTGTTTACAAGATGCGGAATATATTGCAATTTGTCGAAAAATCACAAATTTTTGTTTTTTTTCCGATTTTTTTAAAATTCCTGCAGATATTTTTAATTTCGATACACAGCTGACGGGAGTTGGATGGAATAGGGCAACATTTTTCTCATTTAAGCCAAGCTGTATCTTTTGCCGTTTCGGAAATGCCCATGAAGTTCCTTTTATCTGGGATACATATACGCTTTAATTTTTTTTCTTGACAGACAGTTGTGCTTCTACTAGACACCTTTGAATATTTAGATATAACGATGAAATTCGGTAAGATACTTCTTATTCTCATTTAAAATAGTGACGATCAAAATGGTATTTTAACACGCCCGTTAAAGCTAAATAAAAGTTTCGTAGAAATTGTATTCATACCAGTAGATGTACTAAACTCGCGAAATGTTTATATTTATTGGTATCGTTCTTCCCTGACATTCAATTTCAGCAGTTTCCTTTTGTTCTCACGATTTACATGATTACATAGTTGCATATCGTCTTGAGTCTAGACAATCCGCTATGAGAATCGATGGCTTTACACGGCGAGCGAAGGAAACGGAAATTTATTGATACGTTTTTCCATTTCATTGATTACTTTTATGTTTGATTAAAACGTACAGTATATTCGCGTTACATGCGGCTCTTTCTTTGTGCATATTTGGACGGAGTTCAGAATTTTGAATGTGGCTGCCAGTATATTATGTCGTATTTTGCATTATTTCTGGTACATTGTTCTGGCTGAATCAGAAAAAAATGGCATTTTCTATCTATACCTTATGTTTATTATGTTTATCTAATAGTTTAGGGCAAAGATCACAAATAATATTGATGATAATACTATTTCGTACGAAATATGAAAGCTTTGTTGTTTGAGTTAGTTCAGTTTGTGAGTTTGGAAACAAACATCGCAATGGATTTATTTAGTCTAGTATATGGCAGACCTAGAAGATTCAAGATTTCAACTTTGTAATTGTCTGCATGACATTGTTAACTTAAATATAATGGGTACGTAAGAGAGAATTTTTGTTAATTGTCTTGGATAATAATTTTGTAATCATGAATTACTACATTAATATTTTAAATATTCAAGAAATAAATTGTCATAAAATAAACAAGATTAAAAAGAAACAATCAAGATGTTGTATTTTTGTACTAATACCCGTTCTTGTAAGTCAGATCTTTTACAACATAAATATATACATATGCAAAGATCTTACAAACGTGGCCGCAATTTTGATCACTACTCTGTCTCTATTAATGTTTTCAACACTTTCAATCCATTTTCTAGTTGATTCTCGTTTCATCCTTGCATTGACAGGAGTGAGGTTTTAGTGCTGGTATTGCCTCCTGTTTTTTGTCATTATTATTGCGTCTGCGTACTATATGAGTTGTTTTGTATAAATCCTCTATGTTATAGAATATATTCTGTCTGTTATCTAATTTTTCCATTTAAAATATGTCCTATTCTCGAGTTTGTTCATTTCTACAGTTTCCACCATATTTTCAACCAACAACTGACAACATTCTGATCCACAAGTCAAGATGGGTTCTACAATGAGTTTGTGGATGGTCATCTATAGATTTAAATTGATTAGTCCGGAGTGACGAGATTAGTATACTCACAGACTATCGAACTTGCTGAAATCTATATTTAATATTCATTAATGATATTCCTTCCATTGATATAATACTTCATAAGTATTAATATTCGTTGCTTAGCCTTAGTTCTCTTCGGTGCAAGTTAGGATCTTCGTCTTCGTCCCCTATACGGAGATATATATTTTTTGTAAATTAATATTCAAACCCCATGCATCCTTCCTTGAGTTTTCTAATAATCTCCATCAATCTTTATTCCCATTCCACCTTCATGGAAACTTCTTACACTTAAATTTAAATAGGTTGAGTAACAAGCAGCAACTTCTAAATGCTTGTTTTCCGAATGATACATATTTTTCAATGTCTAAGTGCTTGTTTCCGAATTTGATGCCACGTTGGGGGTTTTATAGAAGTTATTTATATTTTTCTCATTTCAGTTTTCGCCAACATGTCAAATGAGGGGTATTGGGTCTTATGATTTTGCTGGGTCTATAATAAGGAGATATATTGTTATATTACGGCCCTTTCGCTCCTATATTACCTAGTGTACAGTGAAAACTTTATCCAAACATAATCTTTGAGGTCTGAACATTATTTTCTTTTCTTCAATATTAAGCCAGTCAATGTTTACTGTACAACCATTGTTTAATCAGCTGATACTTGTCTTCCTCAGTATAATTGGAACTACAAGTTTTGATGCTAATTTCAGTTTATAAGGAAATTTTACAGATTCTTGTTTTAGGCTTCATAGACTAAATATCTCTACTTCGATAGTATTATTGGCCTTGTAGTTTGTGTTTTCTCTACAATTATTTCTGAAATGTACTATTATTTTAGGTATTACTAAATAAGTGGACAGATTTACACTCCCCTTCACGAGATTCTTCCGAGGTCTGTTTTTATTCTAAGGTCTTGTCGCTGGAAAGGATAGTCAAGTACCAATTCTATTACTTCTGTGGCATGAATCCATGAAAATTTTTGCAGACCAGAAGAAACCATTAAATACTTTAATTGATTTGCATAGTATATGTGTGGTTGATCACTATTATTTGCTTTAACTTCTACGTGATTGCCTATATGAACTTTGTCTCTAACTGTAAAAAGTTCTTTATTTTTATTCACTTTGAACAAAGTGCTCAATATTATATCGTAAAGGTCCTCCTTTAAGTTGTTTTCAGCATCATCACGCGAAACATGCTCCTACTATATATATACCGTCTCAATCTTTCTTCATTTCATTTTTATTAACTGTTCATCTAAATACCTTTCCATTTTTAATTTTAATATTTTTGTTATGTATGGCAATGGCAAACTTCTCTTTTTGCTTCCACAATCTTTTCTACACCACTTTAGAAATGCAGTCTCCTACGTACTCACACTCTTTCATTTTTTCTTTGTTTCCGTGAGGACGTCGATGTCAATGTTCTAAGTTCTGAAATGTTCGAATTAGCTAATCTGTCGTTTTTCTTAACGTTGGTCGTAATTTCGATCTATTATGACTGCGAGACTTTTTTTTTAATTCATACTTGTAATGAATGGTGAGTTGTTATTGTTATTTTATGTTAAAGTTTTCTTTCCTTACACTGGTTGTCTTTTTGGACAAAGGGACGATTTCTTCTTGAATGAAGTTGATTCCTCAATTCCTCCTGCTTATTAACCAGTGATCACACCTTTCTAGGTATTGGGAAGGATGTGAATATAGACAGTGGTTTTATCTGTATGGTACTAGGAGAAACATCAAGGCTCGCGTGGAAATTGGTACATCTGTCACCCATCTGGACTATAATTGAACATCTATTCCTTATCATATTTTTAGGGCTTGCTATTAATATTTCTGTGCTGAGCAAGGTGTGTTTTTTGAGTAGGTACGGACTATTTTGAAATTCCGTCCCTACAGCGTTAGGGTCGGTGTCCGCGCATGTTTATTGTGTTCTTAGATCTGCCGACAAGCCACAGACACAGACTTTGGTGGATGGGTGTAAACAGCCAATGATCTACATGTTGGACGAATACCATTAGAAGCAGTCCCAATCGATTGAAAGAGCCTCTTGCTCTCTCTATTATCCTCTCTTTTAAGATATATTTGTGCAGTGTAAGTTACCTTAATAGGTACTAACGTTGAAACCAAATGAACCACTAAAACCATAGTTTGATTGCAGTTATAATCTCATTTCAATGTACACGCAATCAAAATATATATTAAGAAGTATTGATCTGGAAAATTATAATAATACTGTACTTACATCAGAAAATATTAAACACATTGGGAAGTGATCCAAGTTTGCCGGATAATTATTACTTCTTAGACAACTTTGTCCATTCTTCCTGTACTCAACAGCAGTATTTTATTGAGCTAAATATTTTCTTTTATTCTCAGTTTAAGGTTGCAAGATTATATAGGTATTGATAGACTCAAATTCAGTGTAACTTCCAACATCCATGATTCGATGATATATTCCTGTAACAAAATTTACCATTATAATAGCGATAATTAATATTTACGTTTTTTTTTATAAATACACAAAAAAAATTAAAAAACCCTAATCATCACTTGACGAAATGTCAAATTAGTTAAATCCGAAAACACAATATATAACCTAAAAATTACTGGTTTGGTAGTATGACAATTAATTTATAACTTTTTATTTATTTGCTCTGATGGTTAAGTTGGTTAGTTTAAAGCACATACTTTCCAGATTCAACTAGTATTTTTTCAGAAAGATAACTTAACCTGCCATTCCACCCATTTATTGTTAATACTGCGCCTTTGTATGAAGAAAAATCCGACATCAGTTTTGGGTTAAATACCCAAGTTGTCTTTTGCTGTAAAGCCTGGAGCGAATAGGGCACTACCATAACATAATGAATTTATTCATCCTTAACATGCCAAAAATGTCCTGTGAGATAAAAATTAATTGTTGAAATTGTGTACATTGTTTGACCGAAAGATTTAGAAACATTACTGTTGTCGAGCTTTTAGGATTACCAAAGAGCGTCTCTACAAATAGAATGAATAATGCTCGCCAAAACTTCACAGCTTTAACTAAGCAACACATAGCTTTTCACATTTTAACCCACGGTGGTATTAAAATGTAGTACACGACTACAGAAACACAAATGAGAGTAAAGCCGATTATTTTCTGTTACGGACTGTACTTGCAGGAGCTCTGACCTGTCTATTAGGTAGCAAGAGGCAGGATTTTCTCACCGGCGTAACCACATTTGTACTGATAAGAACTGACATTGTTTAAATCCGATGTATAGTGTCTGTGTATTCAATACAACTTTTTTATATTTCCGTTAAAATAGTAAAAATGTGTACGTACAATTTCCTTCTTTAGGCTACAATTTACAGTCATGCTTGAACGGTCCATTATTGATAAGAAACCATAATTTTGAACGCGAATATTATTTATAATGAATGTTTTTTCTCGAAAATGTATGCTGTCTCTGATATTGTTTAAGTAATAACTTTCTACCAACTTCAGGCCAATAGCTTTTACTTCACTAAGGAGATTTGTAATAACAAGAATTTTTAATTTCTCAGTTTAAGGTATCAAATGTGGTCAACCAGTGCAGGCGATATCGTTACAACATATAAGTAAACGTTTTTTCCTGTGAATCAAAAAGTTTTTTAAATGAACTATTTAGAATAAAATTTACCATACACCGATACATACTGCGTCTCTCAGAAATTTATTCGACTATTTTGTTCCTCCCCTACGCGTCTACCCATTATTAGTCCTTCTGCTTAGTGATATACTATAGGTTTGTACCAACTTTACAACTTCATAGGTGGCGTTGATGTTGGAGCTGCGATAAGCGACAAGAGCGCCGATACTAGCAAAGTAAAGAAAATCTCAAATCTGTTTACCCCAGATCTGTTTATATTGGAGCAGCGCGAGGAATCGTTCTTCAGTCTCGACCAACGAGAAGAGCGGTGATAATAGATAAACGTATACATAATGCATTTAAGATTTGTTTTATTTTTAAATTTTTATTTAATTATATAATTTGCTCCAGAATTAATATTAATGGTTTCTCCTTATTTTTCCTGTAAAGTTTGGGCAACGTTCTATATTTCCTATTTTTTTCAAAATTTTAGGCTTAGAAGTTTCGGAGATCAGGGGGGGAACGGTCGATTTTTTTAGTTTTTCCCCCCAGAAGTAGCCCTAAAATCAAATTTTTTTCTTTTACGATATTTACTCCTGATCGGATCACCAAATTATACATTGATATCTCTTCCGTCCAGTAGTTTAGGAGAAAATTGCTGTGATGTGACAGAGGCAGAAATCCGGAGTGATATTATAAGGGTATCCGTATATTGTATATACGGAACCCTAAAAAGCCAATATATTAAAAAACTACACAATCAAATAAACCAAATCACTGTTTCCGATTATAAAAAGCAAGAAGTACAAACAAGAATTACTAGCATACTTGTGACCACAAATATTATGTGCACCTGCATATAAAGTTGGGCTGTTGACCAGCAAGGGAAGAAATCGGGAAACTTATCAATTGGTAGTAATATAACATTCCAAAACTAACTATAAATCTGATCAATAGATGAGGGTGGAGTTTTAAAATGTATGTATGTTTAAAACCCAATAAATATGGACTCAATATCTTAATGATGCGCAATAAAGCAACGAAATATATGTTGAACGCCATAGAATTTATTTTAGATTTTCTTGGGAATAATACCACATCAGAGTTCAAACTTGTGTATATTTTAAAACCAAACGTTTCAAAATCCTGTCGGATTTCGTTTTCAATGGATATAAATTTATAAAGTAAAATTGAAATATATGACAATTATTTTGACAAATATGTTTACGTTACTATGGATAAATTTCTTTGATTTTAAATATACAGGGTGCACAAGAAATTCCAAAGATCATTATAAATCAAAAAAATTTTTTCAAGTTGGAAGAACTTGAAAAATTGTCTTCAGAATTTATTTGTGGCGTTCCTAGGGACGACTTTCTTTTTAAGATAGTGCATTTGCCAAAAATGCGATCAAAGAATTCTGATAATTCAGTGATCCCACTAAAGTCATAAGGGAAAACCTAGGAAAAACCTCATGAACTATCCCGATATAGGGTTGTTCAAAAGGATATGCCCATTGTTAATTTCATCTTTAATTATCGGCAACCAGACATGACTGAAATCTACGGAAGTAGAAGCGATGCAGTCGTTTTCATTTAACAGAATTAAGGCAGATTCTTTTAATTTTCGTTTTGTGCAGTGTTCTTCTTTGTGTAATATTGTTGTGTTTTGAAATTGTATTTTATGGCCTTGGTCCCAAGCATGTTCACAAATTTTTGATTTTTCGAACTGACGTTTCTTTATGTAATTTTGATGTTCATTTATTCGAACATTAAGAGGTCTAGAGGTTTCTCCAATATAAAACTTATTACATTCACAAGGAATCTTATAAATGCAATTTTTTGAGTTTTGCGTAGCGTTTTTTGGTTTTGTTTTTGTTATAATAGATTTAAGCGTATTTGTTGTTTTAAATGTAGTTTTGATGTTAAATTTGTTGCCTACTCTTCTCAATCTCTCTGACAGGCCCTGTATATATGGTATTGTTGTTGTTATGTGGTTTTCCTGGTTGTCAGTATTATTAGGTGAAGTCTGGTGTTGGTTGTCAGTTGTTTTGTGCTCAATTTTATTTAACTCTTTGTTAATAAATTTTTGAGGGTAATTGTTTGCAGTTAGAACATTTTGTATAAATGATTTTTCTTTGTTGAATTTAGTAGTATCTGAGCAGTTAGTCTTTGCTCTGTCATATAAAGATTTAATAACACCTCTTTTTACCGTATTTGGATGGTTCGAGTTAAAATTGAGATATCTGTTAGTGTGAGTTGGTTTTCTGTAAACTTCTGTTTCAAATGAAGATTGTGTTTTTGTTATTAAAATGTCCAAAAAAGGTAGTTTGTTATTTTTTCGATTTCTAATGTAAATTTTATGGATGGTTCTTTGTTGTTTATGTCGGTTAATAATTCCTGCAAATTTTCCAGATTTTGTTCCCAAATAATGAATATGTCGTCAACATAACGCCACCACACCAACGGTTTATTTTCTTTTGAAAAAATCATTTGTTCTTCAAATTTGTCCATAAAGATGTTACTTAAGGCAGGGGACAGACAAGAACCCATAGCCATGCCAAAATCTTGTTGGTAGAAATCATCGTTTAACTGAAAGTAAGTTGTTTTCGTACAGAAAGTGAGTAATTCCATTATTGTGTTAATAGATAAACGAGTTCGTTGATGAAGTGAATAGTCATGTTCCAATAATTCTTTTACTATAGGAAGTGTTTTAGTTACGGGAACATTGTTATATAAGTTTACTATGTCAAAACTTGCTAGTGTAAATGTATTTTTGTATTGTATATGAGACAATTTTTCTAAGAAATCTGCACTGTTTTTAAGATGAGAAATTGAATTACCTGTAAGTGGAGAAATAATTTTCAGCAAAAATTTTGAAAGTTCATTACATGGAGAATTTATGGAACTGACAATTGGTCTCAAAGGGATGTTGGGTTTATGAATTTTTGGTAAGCCATAGAAGTGTGGAGGTTTAGTATAATGTGGAGTGAGAGTTTTGCGTTCTTGGTCTGTAAATTCGTGTTTGTGACTGTAGAGTAAACGGTATATTTTGCTTTCTACTGAATTTGTCGGGTCTTTGTTTAGTTTAGTGTATTGTCCTTGATTAATTATGTTCATAATTTTGTCATCATAGTCATTTTTATTCAAAATCACTGTTGCATTGCCTTTGTCTGCAGGTAAAATTTTGATTGAATTATCATTTCTTAATTCTTTAACTGAATGTAATTCATTTTTAGAAAGATTATTTTTGATTCTTAAAGGTTTTTCTAGTTCAATTTTCGCTCTAATCCTGTATTCTTCAGCGTCACTTGAATTTAATTTATTTGCGGTTTGTTCAATAGCACTAATAACGTCAAATTTAGGAACTGTTTTCGGGGTAATTGCAAAATTAAGGCCTTTTTGTAAAACTGAGGTTTCAGAAATGTTTAGTTGTTTGTCAGAAAGATTAATAACAGTTTTTGTTAAAATAAAATTCTTGTCTCGAGTAGTATTTGTTGATATGTTTTTATTTAAGAGAAGTTGATTGAATTTGTGTAAATGTCTTCGTTTTTGTAATATAAATTCTCTGTTATAACTAGCGAGAATACTGTTTATAATTCTGTTAAACTCATTTTCTGGTATTTGATAAAAAAGGAAGTTCTGCACATACCCTATATCTTTTTCTAATTTAAACTTATTATATCGATGAAATTGAATTCTATCTCTAATTGCGGCAAAACTTGCACGTTCCAATATTTCGTGGATTCTTCTGCCCATGTATGGCTGACGGAACCTTAAACCTTTTGGAATAATTTTCATCTGCCGACATCTGCACAAGAATGTCACGCTATTTTTGGTTCGGGCAAGCTTCTTACATAACACTTCTAAATCTCTAAATGCTTTAGTTACTACAGTCCCATGGCTGATTTCTAATTGTTTTCTGAATGTTATTTGTGGCATCTTCTAGTTTATTTTAGATTTTCTTGGGAATAATACCACATCAGAGTTCAAACTTGTGTATATTTTAAAACCAAACGTTTCAAAATCCTGTCGGATTTCGTTTTCAATGGATATAAATTTATAAAGTAAAATTGAAATATATGACAATTATTTTGACAAATATGTTTACGTTACTATGGATAAATTTCTTTGATTTTAAATATACAGGGTGCACAAGAAATTCCAAAGATCATTATAAATCAAAAAAATTTTTTTCAAGTTGGAAGAACTTGAAAAATTGTCTTCAGAATTTATTTGTGGCGTTCCTAGGGACGACTTTCTTTTTAAGATAGTGCATTTGCCAAAAATGCGATCAAAGAATTCTGATAATTCAGTGATCCCACTAAAGTCATAAGGGAAAACCTAGGAAAAACCTCATGAACTATCCCGATATAGGGTTGTTCAAAAGGATATGCCCATTGTTAATTTCATCTTTAATTATCGGCAACCAGACATGACTGAAATCTACGGAAGTAGAAGCGATGCAGTCGTTTTCATTTAACAGAATTAAGGCAGATTCTTTTAATTTTCGTTTTGTGCAGTGTTCTTCTTTGTGTAATATTGTTGTGTTTTGAAATTGTATTTTATGGCCTTGGTCCCAAGCATGTTCACAAATTTTTGATTTTTCGAACTGACGTTTCTTTATGTAATTTTGATGTTCATTTATTCGAACATTAAGAGGTCTAGAGGTTTCTCCAATATAAAACTTATTACATTCACAAGGAATCTTATAAATGCAATTTTTTGAGTTTTGCGTAGCGTTTTTTGGTTTTGTTTTTGTTATAATAGATTTAAGCGTATTTGTTGTTTTAAATGTAGTTTTGATGTTAAATTTGTTGCCTACTCTTCTCAATCTCTCTGACAGGCCCTGTATATATGGTATTGTTGTTGTTATGTGGTTTTCCTGGTTGTCAGTATTATTAGGTGAAGTCTGGTGTTGGTTGTCAGTTGTTTTGTGCTCAATTTTATTTAACTCTTTGTTAATAAATTTTTGAGGGTAATTGTTTGCAGTTAGAACATTTTGTATAAATGATTTTTCTTTGTTGAATTTAGTAGTATCTGAGCAGTTAGTCTTTGCTCTGTCATATAAAGATTTAATAACACCTCTTTTTACCGTATTTGGATGGTTCGAGTTAAAATTGAGATATCTGTTAGTGTGAGTTGGTTTTCTGTAAACTTCTGTTTCAAATGAAGATTGTGTTTTTGTTATTAAAATGTCCAAAAAAGGTAGTTTGTTATTTTGTTCGATTTCTAATGTAAATTTTATGGATGGTTCTTTGTTGTTTATGTCGGTTAATAATTCCTGCAAATTTTCCAGATTTTGTTCCCAAATAATGAATATGTCGTCAACATAACGCCACCACACCAACGGTTTATTTTCTTTTGAAAAAATCATTTGTTCTTCAAATTTGTCCATAAAGATGTTACTTAAGGCAGGGGACAGACAAGAACCCATAGCCATGCCAAAATCTTGTTGGTAGAAATCATCGTTTAACTGAAAGTAAGTTGTTTTCGTACAGAAAGTGAGTAATTCCATTATTGTGTTAATAGATAAACGAGTTCGTTGATGAAGTGAATAGTCATGTTCCAATAATTCTTTTACTATAGGAAGTGTTTTAGTTACGGGAACATTGTTATATAAGTTTACTATGTCAAAACTTGCTAGTGTAAATGTATTTTTGTATTGTATATGAGACAATTTTTCTAAGAAATCTGCACTGTTTTTAAGATGAGAAATTGAATTACCTGTAAGTGGAGAAATAATTTTCAGCAAAAATTTTGAAAGTTCATTACACAAAGAAGAACACTGCACAAAACGAAAATTAAAAGAATCTGCCTTAATTCTGTTAAATGAAAACGACTGCATCGCTTCTACTTCCGTAGATTTCAGTCATGTCTGGTTGCCGATTATTAAAGATGAAATTAACAATGGGCATATCCTTTTGAACAACCCTATATCGGGATAGTTCATGAGGTTTTTCCTAGGTTTTCCCTTATGACTTTAGTGGGATCACTGAATTATCAGAATTCTTTGATCGCATTTTTGGCAAATGCACTATCTTAAAAAGAAAGTCGTCCCTAGGAACGCCACAAATAAATTCTGAAGACAATTTTTCAAGTTCTTCCAACTTGAAAATTTTTTTTTGATTTATAATGATCTTTGGAATTTCTTGTGCACCCTGTATATTTAAAATCAAAGAAATTTATCCATAGTAACGTAAACATATTTGTCAAAATAATTGTCATATATTTCAATTTTACTTTATAAATTTATATCCATTGAAAACGAAATCCGACAGGATTTTGAAACGTTTGGTTTTAAAATATACACAAGTTTGAACTCTGATGTGGTATTATTCCCAAGAAAATCTAAAATAAACTAGAAGATGCCACAAATAACATTCAGAAAGCCATAGAATTTATTCAAGCATGTTTTTTTATACAGAAGACCTAATATTACCCGTGTCTGGAACTTGAGGAAATGCAACTGCATATCACTGGATAGAGTGACGTATTTTCCGTGCAACTTATTACCTTCAACTAACGCTGATGTATTATGTTATAAGGTATTGGTATAGTTGTGAGGAGAAGGAACACCTTGTACATACATAAAGTAAACTTAGATTCACATGCCGTTCATTACACTCATATTGTGAAATAGTTACAGCATCCAAGAAGAATATATTCCATTTAAAGGTTTAGCCTGCAGGCAGACCGGATTTAAACCCTATTGAATATTTGTGAAACATTCTTTAAAAAGGGTGAAATCCGGGGTTTTGATTACAATTAACCTTCGAAAATTGCAAGTGTTTTTAATACCTGACAGTATAATTTGGAACAAACCTATTGTGAAGTATTAAATAGAAATATGTCTCGATGTTGTTCCTATGTGACATGAGCTAAAGAAGGCAATACTCGATACCAAATTCAACATATTTATATAAAAAAATGTATAACTAAACTTAGGTTTATAATTTCATTTTAATTCAATAAAATTTACTTAACCAAAAATGTTTATCCTGTTATTGATTCAATTCAAGGTATATCTGAAACTACTTGAAAGCATTCATATAAATAGTGATTATTCTTGTTTTTTTGCGATGATGAGAACGATGTGATACTTTAGTGCCAGAGTGTATTTTAGACTCCTTTAAATGCTCTCAGCAACCTTGTCCGAATTTATTGGAAAAATTTTTTAACTATAAGCTGATCATATCAAATACAACAATATTTATAATTAATTTAGTGGTGATAGCCTTTAAACGCGTTTACAATCTGTACGTACTTTAAATAATGTTTCCAGCTCAACGTTGATATTGTATATAAACTCAGCAAAAACATATACAAAAAGTTTTCAACAACCTGCATTATCTCTTTGGCAAATAAACACTTTCGTTCTTTTCACTACCAAAAATTGCTTCTCAGTAATATATTAATGAAATATTTTCGTTAATGTAATGTTCTTTTAGTTTACTCTCTATTAATAGACATTTCAGTTGAACAGTAAAAGTTATATAATGACCGTTAAATTTTGTTCAATAAAAATAAACTAATATTAGTTTTGGACGTTAAAATTACATTGTTTATTTAGTTTGCTGTAAATTTGTATTTTATATTTTGTTCTATAATTGAAAAGGCAAAGTCCATCCCGACTTGTTTATAACGGTAATTATAAATAAAATAATGTTTAAAAACGTATTTGAAATGTTGTGTACAATGCAGAATTTTGTTCCTTTTGAAATGACAGTTATTTGGTGTATAGCCTTTGATGTGCAAATCAATTGGGAATGGTTCCGTGATTTATAAATAAATAGAATTTTATTGATGTATACAAATGATCAAACTATTTACGTGTGCAATAACATTGTTAACAAAGTATATGCTCCGTACGCTAAACTAATATATAAAGTAGCACCTTTTTTTGTGTGGTGTGTGAATCCATAGAACTGCTGCACAGATTATAAAATGTCTTTCACTAAAGGAAATCTTGACTAACAGTGAGAAATGTCAACTTTATATGATTTTAGCAACATTGGTTATAAATTCTTTACAGCCTATTTTCATCCGATAATTTAGAAAAATTATTTAAATGAAGATCTAGATATTATTATTTTATCTCACTGTCTCTCATTAACTTATATATTGATTTGACTGTGTCATGAACTTCTCGAAACTATAGCCGTGCTTATACCTATATATTCTATTCAGTGATAAAAAAATAAATTAATTATTTTTGTTTTTGAAACCTATTATATACTTGACTTATTTTTATCCTTCTTGTCTATATATGCGACGTCGTACACCAAAGCCAAGTAATAATTTAGTACTATCTTTGAGATTTTTTATAATGGAGCTAAATCATAATATATATTTTTTAATTCTAATCAAACAAGCAGGGAATGAGTGTTTTCTTACATTTTCCTTAATATCTTCTAAACTAAAATAATAGCCAACTATATTTTTCACCACGAACCTTATCATTTGATCAGCTACATGATGCGCTTGATTTTTCTTAATATTGTTTAACAAATTAATTTAAAATATGAAAAGAATATATTTGTGTTCCTCAAAATAACTTTTTCATTTGAGATTGTACATGATACGAAGAAAACATTTTAATCTTTTATTTTACTTTTAATTCCATAATCTGCAACCCAAAATTCATATTGGTGTTTTCTTATTTTTTCTGTAAAGCTGGAGGGAGGCCCAATATTTCTAACTTTTGTCAAAATTTTAGCTCTAATAGTTTCCGAGATAAAGGGGAGATAGGTCACTTTTTCCATGTTTTTGTTAATATCTACAACCAAATTATTCTAAAAATATGAGATATGTATTCCCCTTAATGATAGCTTTCATCTAATATAATACAAGATGCGTTTGAAAATATTTTGTTTGTTTTTCATTTAATTCTATAATTTGCCCCCAAAATTCATATTGGTATTTTCTCCTTATTTTTCTTGACATGGGAACCATATATTTCCAAAGTTTTTTATTAAGTTATTGGTCTTATAGCATTGGAGGTAAAGGGGGTACTGGGTCCATTTTTTCCATTTTTCCTGTATAGCTCAAATGACGTTCTACATTTCTATTTATTTCAAAATTTTATATTTTTTAATATCGAAGATAAAAGGGGTGCGTATTGATCGAATTTTATATATTTGTATTAATATCTTTTAATTTTTAAAAATATATATTTGTATTCCTCAGAATGAGCTCTTTCATTGGACTGATCACTTGATGAGTTGTACAACATTCAAGTTTTTAATGTTTATGTCACAAATATCCTTCAAAAGACAATTCTATATTTTATTGAAGCGAAAGCTTCTTATCGGGGCCCTCACTTACACGTATGAAAATAGATGAGGAAGGGAATGAATTGGATAAGTTGAGATTTCATTTGTCTCGACACCGACACCGCACACTTGAAATAACCATACCGATCCGACCGACCCTACACTATACACTGACTTGATCTTGTATGTCCATCCATTTCAGTTCTCTGTGCAAAAAACAGGGACCAGGTAATAGATTTAAATAAAACAGATACAGACGAATTGAGAACCTCCTTTTTTTTGAAGTCGGTTAAAAACTCCAATTCTTTATTTGCGATACATTAAATTAGAGACTTGACATACGACAGAAGTCTTATGGCTTACATTAAACTTACCATTAAATTTATGTAGTGTTTAGCTTTATATTATAATGTAAAAAGCTTACATGAATACCTATGAATACTAATTAAAATTTGTTGAGTTGAAAAGCTTAAAATGTAAAACTTCAAAAAGTTGTATTTGTGAATTAATACGGTTGTATTTGTTATACCTTTCATCACTAGATGGCGGCACTGTTATTTAAACAAGAAAGAAGAATGGCTTTGATTTGGTTAAATCACAGATCATACAGATTAAATTCCTTAATACACACTGTGGACCATATACTTCCTATAAGTATACTTTTGGAGGTAACGTACCAATTTTTCCACAATTTTTTTAGCGTTGATGCCGAAAAAACCAACAGTTTTGTTTCTATTGGCATCTTGACCCTTGTCGTTTTAGATTTCATTTCAAACCTGAAATCAGAAAAGAACTTCCGGGTAAGATAGCGAGGTAGCCACATGTGTGTGCACGTCTCAGGGTAAAGATTATGGGAGAGTTAAGAAAATTCCGTCCATTGATATATAAGTCTCGAGTTATTTCTTGATTTCATTTAAAACATCCAATAGACGCTTATATAAAGATTGTGAACTATGTGTGTTAGAAATAGTGAAAATGCCGGAAGTCCAACGCTTCCTCGCTCTGTAAATATCGTTTTGTTCATAAATCTAAGGAATCATATTCTCATTCACCAAAACTGAAGGTATAACGTTTTATTTGCAATTAATTACAGTAATTTCAGTGAAATAGAGAAATGAAGAATTAGAAGTTTTTTGTACATATTTATTACACTCGTAACTGAAAGAATTATTTTCAAAAATGTCGAAAAGTGGTTTCACATGTAACAGGAAACTTCGAAGTGTCATTCCCCGAAAATCGGTCTTTACATCTCGCGTCTTCAAATTTAAGGAATAATATAACATAACCAACCTAATCTATATGTATGAACAAAGGCCAGCGTTATACAATGTGTAATGTACTGAATATAAACCGAGTAACACAACAGGAAAGTTACATGAAACTTACCGAAAAGCTAAAAAAAGTATGTAATATAATACAATTTACATAACGGTGGGTAATATAACGAAAAAGTTTGCAAATTTAAGAACCCAGTTCTTCCATGAATATAATAAAATAAAGAAAACTACAAGTGGTACTGGAGCAAATTCTGTCTACGTACCTACATGTGTTAAAGTGTTTTTAGCTACTGTTTGTGATGAGCAAACAAATTTTGAATATATAGAGGATGTATCAACATAACAAGAACAAGATGTAACTGAAAACCTTTTTGAAGTAACTATTGATGAACTTAATAATGTGGAGATTAACTTAACGATAGCAGACCAGGTTCTTTCTAGAGAGTCCTCTACACCCTCATGAAAAAGAGGTGAAGATTATTTGGGAATACTAGAAAAGGCAGTAAATATATTGTCAAAATGAGAAACAGAATCAGGAGATGAGTTTGAGTTATTTTGACAGTCAATAGCAGACGAAGATTAAGAATAGCAAAAAAGTGCAATTAAAGAGAAAAATTCATAATCTTATTTATGATGTACTAGAAGAGGAAATGGAATAAATAACACTTCAATTTTTAAAATTGTTTAATTTACATATTTACATATGTTCTTGCCAGGTCATAGTTCATTCATTAATAAAGTATTTCATGAATTCATTTCTAATTTCTCTAAATATTGAAGAAGAGTGATTTCCACCTTCATGTAAGTCCATATTTATAACTTATTTCACTACCTTCTCTTGCGTTGTGTGCACCAGATATCTTGTGCAAAAAGTTGTGTAAAATGCAAGAGACACTGTAATTTTTCAGTACTTAAATTTATTGTATTTAACAGAACTCTAAATCTATAATTAAAAATTCTTTGTTCATGGGTCATGTTTCTTAGTGGAAAATGTGTCAGTATCTTTTCTGGCAGTGGGAATGCTGCATCGGCTACTATAACATGTGGCTTTTTTATATTATGTCATTAATAATTAATTTTATAGGGACTATTTTCAATTGACATAAAATGATTAAAACTCGTTTAATATTACATAGAATAAGAACTTAAAATTTTTTAAATTGTTGCTACCGTTGAATATATAGGTATATAATTTATAGTTTTGTATAAATGTTGTGTTTGTAATGATTTTGGCTAAGAACAAAACGAACTTTTCTTTGACATCTTGTCGTCAACTAATTATTCAGATGAACAAAATTATTTACAAACCACTTACTCAATATATAAACTTATATTTCTTTGCAGATATATCTTGTTTAAGAACTAAATTAGGATTAATACATTCGTAAGAAGCTTTCGTTTCCATCTTTCAGTCTCAACTGACTGCCGCTCTTTTTTATTTGTTTAATTCTATAGTTTGATACCCTAAAAAATATTAGGGGTCTCTCCATATTTTCCTGTAAACTTTGGATAACGTCCCACATTCCTCATTTTTTCAAAATGTTAGGCTTAAGAGTTTCAAAGATAAAGTAAAATTTCCCTCCAGAAATACCCCATGAAATTAGAATTTCTTCATTTATAGTATGTACTCCTGATCGGTCACCAGACTATACACTGATATCACATTTCAACCATTTCCATCCACTGGTTTCTAAGAAAAGTTTCTATGAAGTGACTGACGGAGAGAATGGGAATTTTTTTTAAGTATTTCCGTTTAGTGAATGTACTTAACCCTCAAAAACTACACTAATTGCACATAAAATGTTCACAATTATTAAATAGTTTCCATCCACCTGTTCGCAATATAAACAAGTTTATAGGGTAATTAAAATTAATGTATTGTTTAGAGTAAAATAAAATGATGTTAAGTTGTCATGATGTGGTCGCATTGTTTTATTTACTGCATAAACTAAATAAGGTAATATTTAATAAAATGTGTAATTGCAGAAAACTTCATTTAATGAGCATTCCAACATATTAATTATTACGTAATTTACGTTGGACAATTATCAAAATGCATTTAAATATCCCATGGATATTTTTTATTTCAAAGCACTGGTCAAAACGACAAAGGGCGTATCCAGCAAATATTTCTTGCAGAGAGGGACAAATCGGAAAACTTTTGGTCCAGGGGGGGGGCAGTCATCAATTTTATGGGAAGCATTAATGTCTCATAGCAGGTTTTTCAGGTAAAAAGGAGCCAATTTAAGTAATTTTTGAACCAACTCCGCAAAGTCTAATGGAAGGGTAATGTTTTCAGCAGTTTGGGTATGTTTGTGCTTTTGTATATTTGGCTGTAGCGCCTAAACTTATTATATATATAATTTCAAGTTTCTGAAATGCCCCCTAGGGGGCGTAACTGCAATCTTGAACATAAAAAGTGTTGTTTATATGAATACCGGTATATTAACCTAAAAAAATACTTCATATTTGAAGTCGGGGATAATGTGAACCATTTTTCTCAATTAGTGATGTATCTCTAAAAGTAAAGTGATGATAAAACATTCCTGTATCTTCTAAACAGCTGAGCCGATTTTAACAAACTTAGGCTAGCTGAAAATAACTATTCTTGGGATATATATATATATATATATATATATATATATATATATATATTGTTATGGAATAGAATAGATCAACAGTTTTTTTTAAGAAACACTAAAGGCAAATTATTTAAAAGAGTTGAGAAAATATAAATATTGATTGTATGTAGGTTTATGATAACAAAGCCTATCAGAGAGGACTAAAGATAAATAATTTTAAGGATAAGGAAATTAAATACAGTAAGGATAAGATATTTACTCAATAAATAATGTAAAGTGTAGTTAGATGAATAAGCAGTTAATTAATAATTAATAATAAATGTTGTATGTAACAAAGGTTAATCTGGTTACCTATAGAAAGGTAAAGTCAGAAAATCGATATGTGTGAAAATAAATAATCTATAGAGTAAAATATAATAATTAAAAAAAAGAGACATACCTTGTTAGTAATTGGACTACAAATAGAATATGTTATTAATAATAAAATAATCTTTTTATAATTTAAAATCCAGGTGAAGTAACATCCAAGGCTTATCCAAACGTAGTAACCAGACATTTGCCAAAAATTCATTATCTAAAAAAATAAAAAATTGTAGTTATATAAAATTAAATTAACAGAATGTAAGCAGGATAAAATTTGTGTCGGTAGGATAAAAAGGTAGGAAGAAACTACAGGAAAATATGTTAAGAAGTAGGGTTAGTATGTAAAGAGAGAAATCACAATTACAGTCACTAAATTTCAGTAAAAGATATAAAATAAATTGATTAGTAAAGTACCATAACTATAAATTAAATACTATAAATTAATTTAGGAATAGAAAAGGAATAGAAATCAATAGAAGGAAAACATTAACATATGTAACACATTTAGATTGGAAGATTTAAGTGATAAAAAAAATTGGAATATATCCAGCTTCATAATAATAGATCAATACAGGGAATAGGAGTCAATAAACATGAATTATTAGATAGGAAGGCGAAAAATAACAGATTTTGAGAGAAAATAAAAAATTACAGATTCATCTGACAGATCAAATTTTGAAATGAAATTACAAAGTTAATACTGAATAAATAGAAAAACCAAATAGATAAAATTGTTTAAGAAAAGTAGATTCATGTAATAAGTAATAACAAATTTGTATAGATTAAAATTATTTTTTACAATAATTATGTAAATAAGCAGTTAATATTCATTTGTTTTGATTATCATATAAAAATAATCACAAACCTGTCAAACTCTCTTTTGAATTTTGATCTTCGAAGTGTAAACATCGTTCCTGTGTGTGTTTTAAATAACCCATCAAGACGCTTGTGAAAAATTTGTTTCAACAAACTTTGTTGTGTGTGAAGAAGCTAATTCAGACATTTTGAATAAATAAAGAAAAAGCAATTTTAGTAAAACAAACATTTAATACCACAAAAAACAGAACATAAACTACAAATTACAAAGTTTCGAGTCGTGGTCAGAGAGCTGATTTGTAATAGACAATACAGTGCGACAAAACTAGCATTAGAGCATACCAATAATCGTAATGGAGCAGTATTGAAAAGGTGAAAACTGAATATATTTGTATCAAGGAAAAAACGAGTTGGAGAAGAAAATTATGCAGAAACAGTGAAGACAAGGAAGGACAGGTTGTAAATAGATAAGGTATTTATAAAAAAAGAATAATTTGTTGAAAATAATAAAGAAAATGTGTATGATTTGTTAGAATTAATTTTATGTATAATTTAATTGTTGATTGAGTAAATAATCTATCTCCACTTAAAGTAAATAAAAAAAAATTGTACAGTCGATAATTTTGAAAGTAAGTTGTTATTAATTAAAAAGAGTTCATGTTAATTGTTCTGAATATTTCATTTTCAAATATGAATAAAAAAATAGTAAATTTTTAATTTCCAAATTTATTTGTTGTTAAAGTAAATTTTAAAGAACTTAGAAAGAAAAATAATTAATGATAAAAATTTGTCAAGTTGATATAAATCAGATAAAGATAGAAAAGGTAAGTGAAAATCAAATATAAAAATTTAATTTAAATGTACCCAGAACTCAACCTGAGATGGAGAGTTGTTATGCCTGAATTTGCATACAATTAATAAATCAACAAACTAATAATATATTTTTTTAAATCAAATTAAATAAAAATGCTAGCCGAGGAAAATTTTTAAATTAATAATTAAAGCACTAAAAATTGTGAAGATATGGAAAAATAATAATTAGATTAAAATTCCATAATGTATATATATATATATATATATATATATATATATATATATATATGTCATAATACTTGATGTTTTGTTAGTTTCGCATGTCGCCGCTAGAGGGAAATTATTGAAGTTAATTCTTCTGTCAATAGACCAATATTCGTACAAATCTTCCATAATTATTAATCATCATTTATTGACAAGTTCTGTCAAATAGTTAATCATATATTTATATAGTTTAATTATTTTAGAGTGCTCATGTTATGTACTACATAATGCTTAAATCATATTTTAATGACCTACAAGTTTGTTATGTTTATTCTCAATTTTTTTCTTACTGTAGTAATACTGTATATTTATACTTTTGACAACAGCTTCCTTTTAACCCATAAGCAAGAAGTGGTGATAAAATTTTAGAGAGTTTAAGATTTCTAACCAGATCATCCAGGTCAGCGATTCAATAAATCATGTAAAATCACCATCTATTCCATCAGCTGTGTTGTCACTATCGATTATCCGTTGAATGGGTTTGATATCAAAAGTTTGTTGGAGTTTCATGTTGTAGTACAAATATAATAGATGAACTCAACGAAAGTCTACCAACTGACCCTAACTACGATAAGTCGACTTATTCGATATTCGCAATTTATTTAACTATTTTTCACAGTACAAGATACGTTGTGATTTGATGCTTCACCGAAGAATTTGGAACTTTTATGTTTATAATGCTTTACTTATTTGTTCATAAAGTCTGATTGAACACCGTTCTGTCTTTCAGAAATGGGTATCCATGGCGTGAGGTTTGAATTTAATGGAAACCGAAAGCAGTTTATAAAGTCATGCTATACAAAGTCCGAGATTCAAGCAGCATTCATTAGACATCTGTTCACCACAAAAGCAATTTGCCCTCTTTTTAAAGATGAGCTATATACTAGATACGCACAAAAAATGTTTCCATTACTAACATTGCTTGCAGCAGGTGGTCGACGGTGGATGTTTCTTAAAAACTTCTGTTAAATAAAATGTGAGATTAGGTTTAGAAATCATTAACATTACATTTGCTATAAAAAATTGAAGATGTGTTGCACCAAAATATTCGATTTTATTGTGGACGATGTTAGTACAAATTAAAGAAATGCTACTCCGACTACGGAAAAAATATATATTATTGAGTGAGACAAGTTATTGATATACGTATTTAGTTTTATTGAAGCCTTCTGGCAACAATAACGTTATAAGTTAATTCAAAGTCCGCGATCGTGAGCCGTCATCTGCAATAGAGAGTTATCTAGATGTTCTAATTTGATGGCCAAATAAAAACAATGGAGATGCCATTAATTAAGGATTAAAGAATACACCAGATGCACGGCATTTGAACTAAATTATAGCATGTTAAATTCCCAAAAGACTCCAATAGAATTCAAGAAGTCTTTCCCTATTTAATCAGACGTGGTTAGCAATCAGCTCCTAACTTGTTTCTTAAATTTTAGTTTATTTAGTTAATCACAGTTATTTAATCTTTAGTGTGGAACAGTCAAATGGAATAAATTCAATAGCGAATAAAGGAGGGAATGTTGGAAAAAACGCTTGCACAAGTTGATTTGTATTTCTAAATGAGCTTTTTTTCAAAAAAAAAATAGGTTGTGTCATGTGACAGTGGCCAATACCAACTTTCTTATTTAAAGCAAGCCCTGGTATATTATTTGTTTTTTGTGACTCTCCAGAAAATTCTAGACATAATTTATGTACAATGTCCTACACCTATCTTCAACTGTCTCGGATATAATAAGTGTTTTCAGATTTATTACAAAAATTAAGATTAAAAAGGAAAATTATTTTATATAACAAATTCGCTACATTATACTAAAAACCTAATGAGTAATACTGATTATTTCTTAATAATATATAAAAAACATTTGTGTTAATGTAGGAAATTCCGGCCAAAACATTAACTTTTTCAGGATATTGTGTAGGTTTCTCTCTCCTCCAGTGAGGATTCTTATTAGACCAATAGCGGCAATTTTGACGATTAACATGACCGTGAACTATACATGTGCTCTCAACAGAAAACAAAACATCTTCTAATTAAATCAAATTGTTATCTAACCTTGCCATCATTTGTTAACAGAAATACGTTCTTCTATAGAAATCGTCTTCCATGAGCTCCTGAGTCGACATCATTATATCATTTATGGATTTTCCTTTCCCTTAATACTCGAAAAATTGATTGTATGGCTAACGTTGAACAGTAGGGCTGCTTTTCGATCAGAATTATGACGATTTTCTTGAAACTCAAGCATAATATTCAATTTCGTATTGTAATGTTTTTATTTTCACACTCGGGTTCAATTCAGTCCTTGGATTTATTAAAAATACATCTCACTATAATTTATTTCCACTACTTTAATTTATATTCACAGAACTATTTACAATTTATTTTGAAAACCTCAACTGCCATCGACTACTGGGTTGATGCTTCCTCAGCTCTACCTATTTATATATTTGTTCTCGAAATTTTCCAGAACGTCAAAGAGCCACCGACAGCAAACCAGATTCTTCGAGAAATACATCAAAGCAAGCCGCCGACTCGATGCGCCAGCCGAACAAGGTTTCAGATTCCCAGAAATATCAGAAGGAATGCCACTTCCACGAATTATCGGAGGAATTCGCGTCACAGTAGTATCACTTACAGCATTGGCAGCTCCTTTTTTTATCTGTCTTACATGACTAAGTTCTCGAAACAGCTTTTCTATTTTGCTTATTGTGTTTTGGGATACAGTTGGCATATTTGGAAAATTTTCGTGAAATAAGCGAGAAACTTCGACTTGTGTTCGTTTGATATCTCCGTAACCAATCATTTGTAGAATGGTTATTTTGTGCGTTTCTGTTAAATGAACCATTTTGCTGATATAGTTAACAAAATTCAAACGACAATAGCACTGACATTGATCACCACTGTCATGCAGGCAGACAACAAGATGCTAAGGCTATGAGTGTTGAAGAGAATAATCAAGACTGTTTTTTTCTTCAAATCATAATAAAGGAACGCAGTAATAGTTTTTTCTCAATATCAAGAACTAAATGGGAATTAAGTATGGAGTGTAATGCAGCGAATTTGCAAAATAAAATAATTTTCTTTTTTTAATATTAATTTTTGTATTAAATCTGAAAACGTTTAATATTTCAGAAACAGCTGAAGATAGTTGTAGAACATTGTACTTGAATTATGTCTAGAACGTTCTAGAGAACCCAAAAAATAAATAATATACAGGGGCTTGCATTTAAAATAAGAAAGTTGGTATTGGCCACTGCCACATGAAACACCCTATATATTTTTTTTTGTTGAAAAAATCCGCATTTAGAAATACAAATTGGCGTGTCCAAGCATTTTTCCTTACAAGCCCTCCTTTATTCGTTATAGAATTTATTACATTTGGCTATTCCACACTGTATAATCGTTTTCCAGTTCCTTTTATTGGACCTCAGGCTTGTCAATTTAGGGGGATGATGATATGGAGCTAAATGACAGACACCGATGTTTCTATTGGCTTTCTGAAGTTAAATGTGGTGGAACATTGCAACTAAAGGGATTTTGAAGACCATACAAATGGGACTCTAAAAACATTTTTAGGGAAAACTTTATCGTAATAAATTATTTAACGTTTCTTATTAATAGTGTCTTTAGTAGTTAACAGTAAGCTGACATTGGCTTTAATTAATACAAATGAAGAAAATAATATTTTGTTTTCGTCTTTCCTATGGAATAAATTGGATTTTATTGCAATAACTTAATTTTGAGGGATCATTGATTTCAAAATGACATTTTCAATAATAAAACATTCTCACATGCTAAATATCCAGTGAAAACCCGCTAATAAAGAGCTTAACATTTATTTAATAAAACGTTCCAATTTTGTTTAACAAGGAAGATAATTGCAGTGTCAGTTGGTAAACGAAAACGTTCACAACGCTTAGAATTATTATATTTAATGGTCATCCTATCCAAACACTTATATTAACGTTGTAACATCTGAAACGATTTGCCGGAGCTCCATTATCTGGAAGGTTTTATTTGGGTTACGATGTGTGATAAGAAAACTGCTTAATGGAAAGCACAAATTCCGAAAAGATCTGAAGTCATTCTCCCAAGAGCTGTCGGATGGTCACGTTTGTCACATTTTCATTTGGATTATCAGTGCCCAATATTGCCCGTTGCCTTCTGTAATGAAAATAATTTCACTTGGTAAATTCGCATTTCCTGGGAAAAAGTTTAAATGCTAGGAAAAACTAAATATATTATTTTTTGCATCGTTGTCGATAATTAAGTATAAAATTAATAATGGTAATATCATTTGGATAACTCCATATCGTAATAGCTACTAATTTTTTTTCTAGGTTTTCCTTTATAACTTTTAAAAACAGTCAAATCTTCAATTTAGAATTTTTATTATAATGCTACAGACGTATACACACAGTGTTGTGTACCCAAACATCAAACCTTTCTTTTTTCAGTCAATGCACGTTTCAATAGCAAAGCTGTCATCATCAGGAGTAAACCAAAACTGAATTTTGGTTTACTCCCTGCTGAAACATGCGTTGATTGAACAAAGAAAGGCTTGGTGTTACGGTTCAAAAGTTCGTGTTTGTACGTCTCTGACACACCAAAGGATCCATTGTTTTCCCATTATAATGACTCAGTTTACAAATCCATACGAGGTCAGATGGGAAACTGAGAAGGTTTTTAACAGTTTCTTGTCATTATGGGAGGTATTATTTACCTAAACAGAATAAAAAAATAGATGCCAGACCTTCAGAAATCTCGTTTGACAGATACTTTACTACTGCTTACTTATTTACTCAATCAATACCCAGTAATAATAGTTTAGGTATATTTTTTGTTTGATTTACTTTCCATATAAAGTATTAGAACCTTAATATAACATTTTCCTTAAGACTTCAATTTGTATCGTTGGAGAGAGCACTAACTCGAGTCTTCACGCTCAAGTACCTCAATTACAGATGTATTTATTTTAGTATTTATAACCGACATCCAAAAAGGAGGAGATTATCAATTCGTTCAGTATTTTTTTTTTGTATGAACGAGTATATTGTGAACCGTTTTGAAAGAATATGGTCTTGTTTAGTAGGGTATATATATCCGGATTGGTGAAACTTCAAATTTCGGAAAAGAATTCTACTGGTAAAGTGATGAAATTTGTGAATTAATAAATGCGTGCATGGAGATCGACCAATATCGCTACTTGGTTGAGTATTCAAAAACCTCTTAAGGATGTGTATTGTATGGTTTAATATGTAAACTATAAAGGAAGATCCCTAGGTGGTCTCATATACATTTCTGCGACATGCAACTTGCAGTTTTACAAAAAACTGCCGAAAATTCTAATATTCTTATCAAAAATTTCTTCAAAGTGACGTAAAGGACATTTTCTCATAATTATTTTAATTCCAACGTAATAGTGCGGGAATTGTATGCACTGGAAGTTTTGATTGCGAATTTGAAAATTTTCTATGTACATCTCAAGCATATAGGTACTAAAGAATAGTATTTTCGGCTCCTAAATTAATGAGTACCAAGCTCGTTTTGAAATCAAGGCAAATACCTTTTTAAATGAAAATTGTTCCATTTTGCGAAGACGGTGCTTTTGGTGTCACATTCTCCCGGCTTAATAGAAAATTCAGTGATAACACATGTCAAACTCTAAACTGCTATTTGATGCGATCATACACAGGGTGTTTAGTAATAGCAAACAAAATCACAAAGTAAATTATTAGGACGGAGTAGAAATATAGGACGGATGATTGTTACAGAAGGCAATATGGTAGTCCATAGACAGCCGTATATACAGGATGGTTTGAATATAGGGTGGACTGGACGATTGGTGGTCTAAAAAGTTTGGAAACATGTGTAATTAAAATTATATAGGGTGATTAAAAAAACTGTTATATGATGTGGCCATAAACAAATTATATACGGGATGGTTGAAATATATGCTGGAGTTGAATTATATTTATACAGTGTGATTAAAAAAATATTTATTTCATAGCCCATAAGAAGTTGCATATAGTGTGGAGAGCAATTAATGTTATACAGGGTGTTAAAAATTAAATAATTTATAGGGTAGCCCACAAAAACTTATATACGTATATGGTTGAAATATAGGACGGATTTGACTCCGTAAATATGGGATGGATTCTACCCCGTCCTATAATTTACAGAAGGCAGCTAACAACTGTAGGCAGTCGTATGTACAGGATGGTTGGTACATATGTGGAGTGGAATTATCTATAGTTATATAGAGTTGTCAAAAAAAGTTGAAAAAAGGTTGCATGGCGTGGTCTATAAGGCATAAACATATGTTGGGCTTATTACTACTAGTACATTTTGTTCGTAAACTTTTACCTGTCAATTAAATGAAAATGTGTCATTGAGTAATGTCGGGGCTTTCGATGTTACATGGTCCTGTCTATTAAGGTTATACATACAAAATAAAAAATAAAGAATCAAAACTAGCCGAGTTTAAAAAACTAAAAAGTTGAAAATAAATAATTAAAAAAATATATAACCGACTTCCAATTAAAAAGCTGAAAATAATAATAACATAATACAACTCTAGGAAATAAATAACACATTCAATGTTGTTAGATACCTACCCAGAAAGTAAACAATTTAAACATTAAAAGATGCTCATTCTGTACAAAGTAAGTACGAAATGCAGGATTTTAGGTTAGCTTGGCACCGATTTCAAAAATATACTAGATTAGTAGGTAATTAATTTGTACAGCATGAGCACCTTTTAATGTTTACATTTTTTACTTTCTGGGTAGGTACCTAACAACATTGAATGTGTTATTTATTTGCTTGAGTTATTATGTTATTATAATTTTCAGCCTTTTAGTTATAGATGGAAGTCGTTTTTTTTAATGATTTATTTACCAACTATTTATGTTACATTCACAGTGGGGATTTTTTAACAGACTTCCAAAAAGAAGGAGGTTATTAATTCGTAGGCAACTTTTTTTTATGTATGACCAGCGATTATTCAAAAACGGTTTGGGCAATTTTGATGATTTAAACTGCATTATATTAAGGAACATAAAGAAAAAAAAAGTAAATCAGGGACAACTTTTCAGTGAAGTATTACAGTTTATTACATTTAATAAATTATCAATTAACTTTAGTCCATTTCTGCTAGTGTTAAGAATTTTCTTATGTCTTAAATTTAGCTTTAAACATGAGCGACCTAATCACATTTAATTTTCCAATGGGAATGAAACTTTCTAGGTATATTCTGTTCCACTCCTCACATATAAGTGTCACATTTGAGATATGTATTTGACAACAACTTTTCGAAACCAGTTATCTTCATTTCACTTGAAATACGTGAAATATGTAAATGTTTCACCTTTGGAACGTTTTAGTTCTTTTGACGTCATTGTTTCCAAATATTGGTATAAATTTATAGACGTTGTTTTTATATGGGTAATTCTGCAAAGAATAATATGTATTTATCATACTTTATCGATTTATTTTCCAATTTCCTCGTCACAATTTTTTTGGTCTTGCGTTACTTTGGTTTATGTTTTCAACATTTTTAGTGGAGTTTAAGGAATCTAATTTTGCGCTGTTTGTGGATATGAGGTCGTTTTTGTAGATGCTGAAAATAAATAAATTAATAATTTTTTCAAAAATAAAAAACTATTTATATTAATTATCTATTTCATTGTTATTTTCATCAACAAAACATCAACTGAAAACTAGAATTTTCAAAAGAATTATTCCAAATATCCTCTTCAGAACCTTTTTCTATCAAATTCATTCAGGATTACAACAAGCTTTTCTAGGCCGAATAAATTGTTCAGTGTATTGCCTGAGGAAATGTTTTTGTATTCCACTCAAATAAAATAAATGTTTAAATAACCGATACTTTTTTTGTTGAACTCTCCAAAGCGCTTCCGGGTTTCAATCCCCGAAAACATTTTTCCGGATGAAAAGTTAAATAACAACATGATGGCAATATTGGAACATCTCTATTTTATGATTATATGGAACTGGAGGCATAAACTTTGCGCAAAATTGGAGACCATAAATTTTTTATTGTTGGAGATCGTAATATGCGTTATGGAGGTTTACAAGAGAAACTAAATGGAAGAGAATTACTCCCATAGAGTAATCTCGACAACAATTCGTTTCATAGCGACCATATTTATTATATATTTTTAATAGCACCTTATAGACCAGATTGCATCTAAATTTCAAGGCATTAATTCCATTATAGGAAGGAATCATAATTATGAAACCAAGCACCTTAATAATATAAAATTTACAAGAATTGGCTCGTTTTGGATTTGTGAGTATTTGAATAGATGTGATCTATAATATTAACAAATTTCATCTACAATTTAATATGCTATAAAAGAAATAATTTATAAAACTGTAACCCACTAAGGAAATGATTATTAAAATAATCAGTAAAAGGTAAGAAACAAGTTAGATGCTGATAACTGTTATCTTTATATATTATAAGACAACTGAAATAAATAGTTTTTATTTATAAACAAATTTGGATTTCTTGGTTTGTAGCTATTTTAACGACTGTGTATATACAGAGTGTTTCTAAAATGGGGTTCTAAACTTCTAAAGCTGCTGTGTATAGAACTCAATAAAAAAGCCAAAAAGTCCGTATTAACATGTGCCCTAAAACGCACCCTTAGGAAGTTATATGCTCTTAAAAGGGCTCAATCAAGACCGTTTTTTTCTGTTATTAACAAAATGGTCGAAAAAAATAGAAAAAAATGTATGGTTCTTACCTAAATTTCCATATTAAATAACATGAGCTACTGCGTTTTTCGACGTGCAGATCATAAGCGTCCTATTTAGGTTGGTGAAAGGGGTTTTCGGCCCGTATTTTTTTATTGCAATTTTTTAACAGTTTTCTCTACATATTTATAAAATCTTAACAATTTTACGTAAAAAATACAATTATTAAGAATTCCTAAGTCTGCAAAGCAAATTGGAAAAAAATTGAAATAAAAAAAATAGTTTTGGCTGAAAATCCCCTTCGTGAACCTAAATAGGACGGTTATGATTTGCCTGTTAAAAAACCGAGTAGAACATGTTATTTAACAGTTGTGTAAGCCTCATACATTTTTTTTCTATTTATTTTCGACCATTTTGTTAATAACAGAAAAAAACAGTTGTGCCCTTTTAAGGGCATATAACTTCCTAAAGGTGCGTTTTAGGGCACATGTTAATTGAAACTTATTTTAATGAGTTGTATACACAGCGGAAGTTTGGATCCTAATTTAGAAACACCCTGTATAGTTACATCATCGTTAAAAATGTTAACGAACACGGGTTGGAAGCATTTGGCGAAATCTAGGCTGGTTTGTTTGCGGTTATTACCACGGACCTTATATAGAGCCACATTTCAAAGAGTTCTTAATAAGGTAATTCTATGAAAATGAATTTCTCTGGAATGAATGTAATTTATCCCAGATTTGTTTTTCTTTCGACTATGGTGTTTTTAATATTTAGATTTATGTTCGATCTAGGCTATAAGTTTACTCAAAATGTGTCTTTACACATTTAATGAACAGAAAGTATTGAAATAATTACTAGAATTTGTATAAATGTACTTGTTCCTTTACAACATATTCAATCCCAACATAAGAATCAAAATGCCGCTAACAAAATTAATTGAAAATTAAAATCAAAGTCGTTCATAAGGGGTCTCAGTTAATGTGACGGGATGTGACAAAGCAAACAGTTCGAATTTAAGTTTTTCTAGGCTGTTGGTGTTTCAGATTTCCGTTAGAATAGAATATATAAATATTTTTACCTATATATATTAGTCACAACAACTAATTATTTGGTATACTTACTTATGTTTATTTTTCTAAATTGGGGCTAGCATTTAAGTCCGTTCATCCAAAGTCATAGAAAAAAGTGCTTCCACGGATTTTGCGCTCTCTATTCAACAGCAAATGACAGTAAGACTTTACACTCCCGATGATAAAATTAAATTTGCTTATATAATAGTGTTGTTGTAGACACATAATTTCTCGCATTCTATAGAAGCTGGTTAACTCTAATTTCAACGGAAATGGTGAAACTTTGGATAAATTAGTTAGCGAAGCAAGTTTTTCTAAATGATAATTTTTTTATATTTATCTCACTATGCTATTAATAAGTGAGTATACTTTTCAGTCAACGTTAGCATTTCTTATATTTAACAGTGAAGAATTTCGAACAAAATGGCATCTTTGAGAAGTGGGTTATACCAAAGTTATTTAACACTTACAAAAATTGTATCCAGAAAAAAGCTATTAAAAAATTAATACCTGCAACGGAAGAAAACTATAAGGTGGTCCCTTGCTGAGGTGGAGATCTACTATGCATATCAAGGGATGAAAGCAGAACGGATAAAAGAAGATGCAGTAAATTATATGGTCGAAAATAAAGAAGAAGGTAGTGCAAGATCATTATTATTATAGATTCTTATTCGTGTCTTTAATATTTGTGTATTATTGGTATTAGTGCCAATGTATCATATTGGGGAAGAGGGGAGGGGGAAGTGGTTGTTGGGAGGTGTCCGAACAGGCAAAACTTAGTAGAGCGACATATTTTATGAAAGGCCCCCGGGTCAATCTTATTTGTCAGATCAAAAGTAAACAGCGTAGTAGACTGAAATATTTCTAGAGCACAAAATGAAAATATCAAGAACTGGAAGAACTGCATATTTATAAGTGAAACAGTTAATCCAACATGGAAGAGAGAAATGAAAAACAAAAATGTACAGAAGAACAAGAAACCTGGACAATATTTAGAAGATTAAAATAGACACTGAAAAACAAAATTTAATTGATGCAAAGGTTCTTCGATCAATTTGTGCTACCAATTCAGACAGACTAAGATCTATACAATTACAGAACAATTTACGAACAAACTTAGTAACACATAGACCATAAGAACGTGAAATATCGACATTGTTGTGTACTAATATACAACAAACTTAAAATGGTGGCTCTAATTGCGGAAAAGATCCAGGAAACACGCACACGGCTATATGCAGGAATGGGTTAAAAACAAAGACTGATGGGATGAGATATTTACATTAAGGTAAAGGTAACCTGAAGTCCATTAAATCTGTTTATCCTAATAATAATATCTGCCTCTGAAAATTTTAATACAGGGCTAGATTCAATACGGGTATATTGCAATGAAGATCCCAACAAAAAATGGAATGCTGTTAAAACCACAAAGACATCTAGTAAGGAGTGACTAGAAAAGAATGTTACTCGAAAATATAATTCTGGAATAAATGATGAAGCGCAGGCAATTAATGGAAAATAGACGGCTATATAAAAACAAATATAAGAGCAAATATATCCAAGAAAATAAAGAAATAAGGAATAAAATACTCGAATATAAACAGAAATGGTACGAAGATAAATGTGAAAATATTACAAAAATGTTAATTATCTAGCGGGCATAAAAAGATAGCGTATCCTGCTAAACAATGACAAAATGCTACTCCCGACGTTATAAGTAACGTAAGCTCGAAGACCAGAGATCTAACACAGGAATACAACAATAAACTGATTTGCCGAAGGAAAACCAAACAAGAAGAAATTCAGTCTTTAAAATAAGCAAAATGGAATAAGCGTGATAAAATCTCAGCAAAAATAAACAAATTAATAGCAGAGGAACAGATTGTTGTGATAGTAGATTCGAATAACACAGAAAACAAACACTTATAAACGGTCAAAGCCTTATTCAAAAGAATATAGTGATGATCGGACAATAAGCATACATGAGCCACTTTAAAATTATTTTTAAGAGGTGGAACCCCAAAGAATATTCAGAAAATTAGATCCTAGTGATACCTAGTATAGATCTAGAGACCCAATAGGATCAAGAGAGGCAATGTTTGCTTTCATTTCTCTGGCGCAAAGATAATAAGCGGAAAACTACAATTGGAATAATAGTAAATGCCAGATGTAAACAGCGACATCTACAAATTTAACAAAATGTGTCAAATACATAAACAAATGTTCAAGAGGACATTCTCTAATGGGAAGCGTAAGTGATGAAGATGCTCTGACCAGAAGCAATATATCTTACGCATTTTTCTTGCATACAAAGGAGAGTATGATTGGAATACTCATTAACAATAACAGATACATACTAATTGCTGACTCACTAGACGACCTCCACGGTTATACATACATATGTTAGTAGAAAGCAGTGAAATGAGCGAACTGACAATAATTTTCAAACCATCTAAATTCATGAACGTAGCAAACTCAGAACAAGATGCTAGTAGAAAAAATTTACGTAAATGAAATCAGTGAATTTAGAGAAGACATTAGAACAACATTTGGTAAACCCGAAGTAAGTTTAATAAAATGAGTAGTATCTGTGGATTTTAAATACACCTGAGGATCCTAAAGTGTGATCTATTTACATTACTAATATATGGAATTGCATCTGGGATGCTAAAAAAGGCATACATTTTCATGTTGAAGCATTTGATTGGATGAATAACAATAGTAGTGAATTACATAACAGTATTAGAAAACAGAAAGATGTGAGGTTGCAGTACTCAGGCCACCTGATGCGAGGTGAGAAATAATACTTCCACAGACGAAAAGTTGTGTGATCCCGACATACGACATATGCTATCCAAAGTATTTATACTCGCTTATCTCGAAGCCGCTGTGGAGAATTGCTTCATCACCCTTCGGTCTTCAGCAACGCAACTATAGTCGGGTTGCCTTATTTCGCAGGTATGGATAAGACACACATTAAATGTCATGGTGTAAAACTATCCAAAGATAAATATAGGCAAAATGAAGCATAAAAAGAAAACGCATTCCCTATGTTTAAAAAAATTGAGACAATACAAGTGCAGAATTATTAGACAGTTCCACTAAGTTTCGCGGAGCTCCAGAAACAAAAGTTAGCAAACTATGATAATAGCCAACGTTCCTAATGGAGATAACAATTAATGAAGAATAAAAGTTAAGCCGTAAGTGAAGATCCAGGATGATATGAAGGTTTCCAGAAAGAGGATAAATGCTTGTCAAAAAACTGGTGCCCAAAGTTAACACACTTATTAGAAGGGCCCTACAAAATTATTGGGGATACAAATGATGCTGTATGCTGAACACAACACTGTCCGAGGACTAAATGAAGATGCAATAGAACATGCGAGAGACTGTGATTTATACTTGAACAACTTAACAGGATTATAAATTCTTCAGTGATACTTTAGACCAATTCATAAGTGTTTTTTCGCTGCAGGTGATGTGAACCAATTTCTCTTATTTCGTAAGCACTTTCTTCTTACGACACACCTATTACCACCAAAATTCTTAAACTTTGTGAGATAACAGCAGTGACGACTTTTATTGTTACAGGCAAAATATATCAACGTCACGGAATTATCTTATACTATTTTTTTTTTCTTTCAGATTTTCAGACTACGTTAACTTGTCTGTCACGTAAGTATTTGAATTTCGTTTCCTCTCCAAAATATAATTGAAATAGGATCAGATATTATTTACGGTCTGCTGTTCTGCCGCCAGGCTTTCTCTCTATCAATACTTTTGGCAGTAATACACACTCGCGTCTTTCATAAATGCTTTCAAAGATATGAACATGCAGTACATTATCAAGATTATTGCACCTATTCTCTCAGTTTGTATGAAAATTCCCTCTATAACTTGAGGTAATTTCCTTATCCGCATTTCTAAATCTAATGCTATTAGACTGTATGCAAAAGGTTGTGGGAAACAAAATGTATAAATGGTCTTGTCCCGACAGTTCGCATGAAAATCTCTCTGTTCCGCGATAACCCCAACTGAGCGAATTTCCAGTTTATTCACCCTACTGCCACCTGGCTACGGATCGTGTGACACTCCTAAGTTTAGAAATGATATTGTTTAATATGATTTATCTTTTTTTTGCGCGGACAACGCCCTCAATTTAAATATCGCTTTAAAAACAATTTATGCAAAACAAGGGCTTGACTGATGTTGAGATTTATTTTCAGGGTCGGATTATATTTTAAATATTAAATTTAATTTAATTTGTGTAAGTTGCGATAGTTTAAGGCATGATTAGCGCTAACCGAAAAATGGACTATCACCTACAGCTCTACAAATTGATGAGTTAAGAAATGTATAGTGTAGGTTAATGAAGTCGATATTAACGTAGGTAACCTTCCTGGGACAAAAAAGAATTCCCTCTTTTTGTCCAAATCTATATACTAATTTTTCTGTTTGTTCGTTCGGACATCACGTCAGAACTACTGAACTGATTTAGCTGTATCTTTTTTGTTGGAAAGTTCATAATCAAAATTAAAATCTGGTATATACTCGTATTTTATATCGCCACCTTGAAGGTGGTTATTCTAAATTTGGAATATGCCAATGTAGCATGTTACGATTTAAACAAATTCAACTGATGTATCAAGCTCTACTTTATACGGTGTTCCATATATAGGATAGTTGAAACATAGAGCGAAGTAGAATTAAATTGGTTTAAAAATCACTAAAAACATTCTATTAGGAGGCCAATGCGCAGCTGCATGGGTGAAATATAAGGTGGAATAGAATTGTAGTTACAGAGGATGGTTAAAAAGATGTTATATTGGGTGACCCATAGGCAGTTGCATATTCAAGGTGGTTTGAAAAATGGGTAGAGTAGAAATATGGTTAGACAGGTAGTATCAAAGAATTTTGTATTGGGTGACCCATAAGTAGTTGCATATAGCATGTCTTTGAAATAAAGGTAGCGTAGAATTATAGCTATTCAGGGTGGATCAAAACATTTTAGGAAGAATTTGTAATGTAGGGTAGCACAGACGTACTTAGGATATTTGCACTATAGACAGGAGTATAATTATTATAGTTATAAAAAAAGTAGGGAGTTTCATAAGCAAGGTGGTTGAAAAAATTGTAAGAAAACGTTGTTATGTTGGGTAGAACATGAGCAGTTGTTGCCTATATGGAATACCTGAAATATGGGGCGAAGTAAAATTATAGCTCTACAATATGATTAAAACAATGTTAGAAAACATTTCATATGAAGTGCAGTTGAAATATAAGGTGGAGATAAATTATACTTTCCAGGGTGATTCAGACGATATCTGTTATTTAGCTTAGCCTATAAGCAGTATCATAGATAATATAGTTGAAATATAGGGCGGAGAAGAGTTATAATTTTGTGTTTTAAACACGTTATACTGGAGAGCCCATAAACAAATAAAGGGTGATTGAAACATTTTGTCGACTAAAATTATGGCTATACAGGATGGTTTATCTACTTTTCGTTACTGAAATAACTAGAAGCGTAAGCAGAAGACAACGAAAATTATGCGAACCGACCTGAAGATGGTAGATGTGATTCTGCCAAAACGTCGTCATTTCACTACCCGGATGAATCCCCGGAAACTACCTAATACATTTAGTACCCGTGTAATATATATATATATATATATATATATATATATATATATATATAGGGTGTAAACGGTTTGAGTGCAAAGATTTTGAAGAACAATACTTCAGGCAAAAACAAATCAAAAAGGTTTATAACGTGTTCTAAATTAAACTATAGTTTTGCCAAAAAGAACACATAATGTTAGATTTTATGTAGCCCTTGCTACAGTGAATAATACAATAATTTCGATTTCAAAATGTCGGTAAATCTAAATATGTAAATACTCAATAGCTTATACATCTTTAATAGCCACATTAAAAATGAAAATTGATTATTTAAACTCGAAACATGCTTTTATAATTTAGTGTAAGTTTCTCCGAATAGATATGGCAACGTGGCATACAGACCAACTTATTTGCTACATTTTTTACTTTAATGACGATTCTTGTAAATAAGAATAGATAAACGGTATAGTGATTTGAATGATATCTATTTGATGTAGACTTCGTGGTTTGCTTTCCATTTAATATATTTTTTAAATAAATAAAATCGGTTGTGATTAGTGTGTAAGTTCGAAAATTAAGAATAGTGCAACAGTATTTATTTCTGATAAAGAATGGCCGATTATACAATTAGGGAAAGACATGACATGCTCTTAATTTATGGGGAAAGCAGACGTAATTGCAGAATAGCAAGAATGTTATACAGGGAAAGGTTTCCAAACAGACGCCTGCCCAATGCTAGGACATTCGTAGCTGTTTCGCAGAGGCTTCTGGTAGTGTAATACCACAAATAAACAATCGCGGACCACAGCGACATAATCGTATCTTAGCTGCTGAGGATCAAATACTAGACCTTATCGACATCAACCTATATCGTAGCACACGGAGTATTGGAAGTGAGCTGCAAATTTCTCACACTGTTGTTCATAGAACATTACGGGAATAATTGCTCTATCCATATCACATGCAGCGGGTTCAAGGGCTTTCAATTGATGATTTTCAACCAAAACTCAATTTCTGTCGTTGGTTCCTCAGAAAACATCGACAATTTCCTAATTTTGTGAAAAATATTTTAACAACAGATGAAGCAAGTTTTAATAGGAATGGTATAATAAATTTTCATAATACGCATTCGTGGTCTGAGGTAAATCCGCACGAAATACGCCAGTCAGTATTTCAACACCAATTCTCAGTTAACGTGTGGGCTGGAATAGTTGGTGAATACTTGGTTGGGCCATTTATACTGCCTGCACGTTTGATAGGAGAGAATTACCTTTATTTTTTGAACAACACGCTACCAGATTTGTTAGATGAAGTGAACCTACAAACACGTTCCAATATGTGGTACTTACATGACGGAGCACCTGCCCACGCAAGTCATCTAGTTGTCGACTTCTTAAATAGAACATTTCCCCGTCGTTTGATTGGTCGAAACGGACATATACGTTGGCCAGCAAGATCTCCTGATCTCAATCCTTTAGATTTCTACTTATGGGGACACATGAAAAGTAAGGTTTACACGACTCCAATTTTTGACGAGAATGACCTTAGACAACGCATTTTTGACGCTGCTGACTAAATCGGAAATATTCCAGGAATTTTTTCTCGCATACGTGAAAATTGGATTAAACGGTGTCGTGCTTGTGTCGATAGTAATGGTGGGCATTTTGAAGATTTGCTGTAAATAATCCGTTGTTTCAACTCAGTTCTATCATTATAATAAATTCGGTAAGTAGGATTACATATTTACTTGTCTAATATAAATAATATTAATTAAATCAGCAATAATGACTCTTCGAATAATTTAACTGGTAAAAAACTACATATACAGATCTTTTGAGTTGCATATCATATTTACCCAACTTTGTATAATTGCATAAAAGAAACCGCCAAATACAAATTCTAATTGCAATACCTTGTATTAAAAACGTAAATATTTTCAACAAAATATTTCATACATTTTTATTTAATTCTAAGGTCAATATCATCAGTCAATACAAAAACACAGGTGTTTATTTTTTTGTCGGCATAGTCATTCCTTTATTATTCGCGCTAAGAGTGAATCTGCTTCGAACGCGAGCGACGTTGCCTGATTGAAAATAATTTACTTAATATGTTTTAGGGATTTTCTTGGTTATTAAGGCCTACTGACCATAGTGGTATAAGAGTTTTTTGTTTAATTTGGTGTATACTACCTCCACCTAAAATATATGCACTCAAACTATTTACACCCTGTATATATATATTTGTTTTTAAATTTTTGCGGGCACTAAATGTTTTAGGTGGTTTCCGGGAATTCCTCCGCGTTGTTGATAACTGATCCCTGCCGGGATCGATGGTAAAATAACGACGTTTCGGCAGAGTCACATCTGCCCTCTTCAGGTCGGTTCGAGTTAGTTATTCAAGTAACTAGAAGCGAAAGAGCAGAAGGCTACGAGAATTATGCGAACCGACCTGAAGAGGGCAGTTGTGACTCTGCCGAAATGTCGTCATTTTACCATCGATCCCGGCAGGGTTCAGTTGTCAACTACGCGGAGGAATTCCCAAAATCCACCTAAAACATATATATATATATATATATATATATATATATATATATATATATATGTTAGGCGTAAATATCATGCACGTGTATGATACGAAGTATCATATTTCGCTGACCAGTTTCCTGCTTCATAATGTAAACGTGGGAACGCATCGACTTGACCGTTCTTTTGATTAGTCAGCTTTCTTAATGTTATAAATCAGAGCGACGCGGTCCCACGGTCGTCATTTATCGTTAGTATACTTGTACCATTTAGTTAGTTAATTTTAATTTTCAATTTAATGTTTTCTTCAAAGTTTTAATTTTTATATTTCAATAAATAATTTTTTTTTAAAACTCAAAAGTGATTTACAAGATATAAAATTGGCGCAGTCAGTAGGATTGTCCAACACAGCTAGAACACGTGTACACTCACTAGTTGTGTCGATTTCCAAATCCTTGTGGACAAGAACTTCCAGACCGAGACAACAACTGTGGCAGCGAGAACCCGGAACACGCAACCTTACAGCTAACCAGTCCTCAGCTTCTCCAGAACAGTCTCATGCCAGGAGTATTAACGCATGTACTATTACAATCATCACGTTATTGATTTTTATTATTCTATTGATTTATTCCATACGAGTTTTATGTATCTTGAACATACAGTTCTATCATTTAATATTCACCTACATTCATCTCTATTATTTTAAAAACAATTCTTGAAACATATACTTAAACACATAGAGGCCTTCTGTGCTTTTGTGTTCGATATTATTTTAATTGTTTCTAATACTGCAATTATTTACTTTATTGCATTTACCTTTACCTTCATGTTTTTACATTTATATTGACCTGTTTATTAATTGCTGTAACAAATTTACCTACAAAAATACCCCTACATTGATTTTTTCCTTTTAATATTTAATTTGATATATTTGTTTTTATAAACTATTTCATAATATTTCTAAATATGGTTGAAACACGCCAAGGTACGGTAGAACCTTACAAACTTGCGGAAATTTTCGCTATCATCCCTGAATACGACGGCAATCCAATTTTCTTAAATACTTTCATCAGCTCCTGTTCGACAGCACAAAGTATGGCTGTCGCAAATCAAATAACTCTTTTAGTTTTGCACATTAAAAACAAGCTAAGAGGCCGTGCAGCCGAGCTTGTTAATTCAAGAAATGCGTCGACTTGGGATGAAATAAAAACACTGTTAGAAAACCATTTCGGTGACTCACGCGACTTGTCCGCTTTAATTCAGGATTTACAAAGAATGCGACAACTACCAACTGAATCCCCACTAACTTTCTCAGCGAGACTACAAAGCCACGAGGCAAAAATGCACGCGGCTGTTAACAAACAGAATCTAACAACCAAAGAAAAAGACGCGCAAATTTGTCTTATAGATTCCATGGCTCTAAATAGTCTTTTGACCGGACTTGAACCAAAAATAGGCCAAATTATTCGCGCTAGTAACCCTCCCGATATAATTACCGCGGTTTCCCGAATAAAAAGAGAACTCCAACTTTGTCACTTGGAAAATCAAAAATTCTCAAATGTACGGAATCCTCAACAACATCAACCACAAAGACGACCACCTCCTCAAACTTTTGTAAAACAGTGTTCGTTTTGCAAACGCACCGGGCATTTGTATAACGAATGTCTAACACGACAACGACAACAACAACAAAACCAACAACAACACCAAAACTTCAACAATAAAAACCCGCAACAATTTGGACCGAATCCTCCTTATCAATCGGCTAATCAAACTAGGCCCAATGCTGATCCCAATAGGTATCCCGCACAACAAAACCGACCTTCTGCCAGTGGACAATATCAAAGTCTTAATCAATCTCGACCAAATCCCAATTTTTACAGAAACCAACAACAAAGAACCCACCACTTCAACCAAGATGAGTTCTACAACGCTTTAAACAATTTAACAAACGATGACCCTTATACAAATTCATACTACCAAGACGATTGTTCTTATTCAAACCCCCAAAATACAGATTTCGAATACTCTCAAAATGACTATACTGAAACTTTTGAAAGCAATTACCCAGAATTCCCTTCTGAATTACCCGAAGACCGACGACAAAATTTTCAAGAGGTACTTACAGTGGACAAACCACCCGATACACAGATCTGCAATCTTCAAACCCAGTTCGAAACAATGAGTTTACTCGACGACTTCAACCCCACCTGAATTTTCCGGAACAAGCTTTCCTATAAGCCCCTCACTTTCGGTAAATTCTAAGAACCTTTTCTACATCAACGACGCCACTAATACATATAAACTGTTAATAGACACAGGTGCCGGTTTATCAATTTTTAAACCAAACACTTGTAAACAATTTCGACACCGATACCCAGAAAACGTTGTGATACAAGGTATCACTAATCAAAAAATCCTGATTAACGAATCGACCTTAGTCCCATTTAATCTTAACGATCCACACAAAGTTTACATCTGTAACTTAGACATCGAATTCGATGGTCTACTAGGTTCTGACTTTTTAGAACATTATAATTGTGTGATTGACTTTAACAAAAAACTTCTTATAACCAACTTCAAAACTATTCCGCTTATGAAAGTAACAGACGAAACAATATCTTCAAACAGGCAATCTCCAACAATTAACCCAACAATTTCAAACACAATTACTATTGAGCCGCAAACAGAAAGGATTTGCAAACTCAAATGTGACTTACGTAACACAGAAGCTATACTAACCACTACCGTCCTAGAAAATGTGAGACTTCCGAATGCTTTAGTCCAAGTCAACGACAAAGGCGAATTTTTGACATCCATCTTAAACGCTAACGCCTGCCCAAAAACTGTAAATTTCGACACTATCAAATTAGAACCCATTCAAAATTACTCTGTAAATCACTGTGAAGAAATTTCGTTTGCAACTAATCCTAACTTCGACAGACAAACGGAGATTAACAATCAACTCCGACTCGAACACCTTAACGAGGAAGAGGCCGAACTAATACAACAACTTTGTCTTGACTTTTCCGACATTTTCTACTTAGAAGGTGACCATCTTAGTTTCACGAATGAAATTAAACATTCCATCGACACAAACAACGCCAAACCCATATACACTAAATCGTACCGCTATCCCCAAATTCACAAAGAGGAAGTCCGTAACCAAGTTTCGAAAATGTTAGAACAGGGCATCATTCGTCCCTCAAATTCTCCCTGGTCTTCCCCTGTATGGGTTGTCCCGAAAAAACTCGACGCCTCCGGGAAACAGAAATGGCGCGTAGTCGTGGACTATAGAAAACTAAACGAACTGACAATAAATGACAAATATCCGTTACCCAACATATCCGATCTGTTAGACCAACTTGGCAAGTGCCAGTATTTTACCACCCTAGATCTAGCTTCTGGTTTCCACCAGATTGAAATTGAGTCCAAGGACATTCAAAAAACCGCTTTCACTGTAGAGAACGGTCATTTTGAATTTGTTCGCATGCCTTTCGGGTTGAAAAATGCCCCTTCAACATTCCAAAGGGTGATGGACAATATTCTGATAGGAATCCAGAACGAAAGATGTTTGGTGTACATGGACGATATAATCGTTTATTCGCCCACCATTCACGAACACCTAGCAAGACTAACTGACGTTTTTAAAAGACTTAGGAAGGCAAACCTCAAAATACAGCCTAACAAATGCGAGTTTCTCCGCAAGGAGGTCGCTTATTTGGGACAATTAATAACTAAAGACGGTGTAAAACCCAACCCGTCGAAAGTCGACTGTATCTTAAACTTTCCTCAACCGCAGAACCCCAAAGATATTAAGTCATTTTTGGGACTTGCTGGTTATTATCGGAGGTTTATTCCAAACTTCGCGAGAATATCGAAACCCCTAACTAAACTTTTACAAAAGGATGAACCGTTTAATTTCAACGCTGAATGTGTCACGTCCTTTAACGAACTCAAACGTGCTTTAACTTCGACACCAATACTGATCTATCCGAACTTCGAGGAACCATTCATACTAACCACTGACGCCAGTGCTTTTGCAATCGGCGCTGTACTATCCCAAGGGCCAATAGGTAAAGATTTACCCATTGGATATGCTTCCAGGACACTTTGTCAAGCCGAGACAAGGTATTCGACTATTGAGAGAGAACTGTTGGCTATTGTTTGGGCAGTGAAACACTGGAGACCGATAATCTATGGCCGAAAGTTCCAACTTTGTACCGATCACCGCCCGTTGACGTGGCTGTTCTCGATAAAAGACCCCGGAAGTCGATTAGCCCGATGGAGACTTAAACTCGAAGAATATGACTACGAGATCATTTACAAACCGGGTAAAATTAACAAAAACGCCGACGCCTTATCACGCATTAAAATCAACCACCTTGATGAGTGCGTACTATTCCAGGCTAAAACTAAACTAACACCCCACAAAATCTTACCCCTAAATGACGAAGACGATGACAATACCTCCGAACCTGAACAAAACGAAATAACTACCGAAACGATATCCCAAAAATTCAAAACTTTTGTTGAACGTTACAAAACTGTTTCCTTAATTGACTATAGTAAGATCGAATTTTCTAATTGCCAACTCCTAGACAAGGCAAATAAAAATATCCTAATCTTTCCCCAATCATCCAACCTTCAGGAATTCCATCACGACATATTCGAAGATATTTTCGAAGAAGTCGCTGATTTTGAAACATTTAAAATCAACGTATTCGCTAGCAAAACTGTTAGCAGGAGACAATACTTCATAGTCCCGCTTCCAATCTCCCAATTCTGGAAATGCTATCCTTTATTTTCTCTGAAAAAGACATTAAGTGGAAGATTTGCCAAAACTTCACAAAAACTCCTAACAAAGACGAAATTCCACTAATACTCGAGAAATATCATAACGGAAAAAACAACTTGCATCGCGGCATCAACGAAACCATACGCCGTGTCAAAGAGAGGTTCAACTGGCCGGGATTTACTATAGACATTGAGAACTTCATAAAGAACTGCGTAATCTGTCAACAAACCAAAGCTTGTCGAAAAAACTTAGATAATCCCCTCGTCATAACTGAGACACCTAAAACACCCTTTGAAAGAATTAACATCGACATCTTAGAAATTCCTAATAGAAATCACATTTTGACGATAAGAGACGAACTGACCAAATTCTCACAAGCCTATGCTTTGGCAGGTAAATCCGCCAAAACTGTCGTTAGTACTATTATGTTGTACTTTCAACATTTCGGTACACCATTACGTATCCACTGCGACTATGGCAGAGAATTTGACAATGCCATACTAAAAGATCTATGCAAACTTTATGACATCAAACTTACCTACTCTAGCGTGGGACACCCGCAAACAAACGGCTCCGTGGAACGATTTCATTCTACTCTACTAGAAATGATTCGCATTCACAAAGCTGAAAATCCCGACGAACACTCCTTAAACGTACCTCCGTATGCTATTATTGCCTATAACAATTCAACCAATAAGACCCATGGCTTCACCCCGTTCGAACTCGTTTTCGGACATACCTCCAGCAGACCCCCAGAGACTCTTTATAATCAAAAAGAACTAATTAGCAAATATGTACGAGACCTAAATAACCGAATTTCTTACTATTACAAAATTGCACGTGAAAAGACTAACTTACAGAAACAAAAAGCGAAAGAAAGATTTGACCAACACGTTTCGAAAAACCCACCTCATTACAAAATCGGTGACAAGGTATACGTCAAAGAGTCACAAATAAAAACAAACTTCAGAACAAATTTAATGGCCCATTCCAAATTATTGAGATTCACAATAAGTCTGCTACACTTCTAAACCTAAGAACTAACCAACGAACGAAAGTGAACTTTGACAGAATGAAACCATATTCTGAAAACTAACTTTCTTTTCAGGTTTCTTCTGCTGCTCGGATCAGCAGTGTCACAGTACGACGTCAAACCGATTAACAACACTCTCGGTATCTACTACCATGACGAAAGTCGAATAATTATATCAAACTATAAATGGACTCTATTAGTTCACCGGAACTTGACAACCCTTAATCAACTATTTGAAAATAATAACAGAATCCTCAATACTTTAGAACGAACCGTCGATCCTAAACCTGGCTTCAAATTTCACGATACAGGTGCCTTTCGTGTGGACGTCCAAACACACATTCGCCTTTTAACACAAATCTCCGACTCCATCAAAACAAAATTTTCAGAAGTATTTCTAGTCACTAAAAGACCAAAACGCGGATTAATAGACGGTGCTGGAACCATCTTTAAAGCAATAACCGGTAACCTAGACGCATCCGATGGCGAATTTTATACTAGCAGCATAAACAGACTTAACCAAGGACAACTACAAGTCGAAAATCTTTTAAAGAATCAAATGAGCGTTACAACCACTATTATTAAAAACTTTAATGAAACTATTCAGAAACTTCAAATAGACGAGAAAATCTTTAACGAAGACATTAACGAAATCAACCTCACGATACATGAACTAAATGACCGGATAGCCACTATTCAAGCCAAACAATCATTTCTTGAAATTTGTGAAAAACTAATGGCTAGTTATTTGTTTCTTGAAGATAACCTTAACGATATTTTAAATTCAATAACTTTTGCACGTTTGAAAATTATTCACTCATCTATTATTACACCGGATCATTTGATTGCCGCATTACAGGAGATTTCTCAAAACCTTGTTAAAAATAATTTACCGTTACCAGTCAGATTTTCAAGTGTTGCACAGTATTTAGAAGTAATTGAACTACAAGCTTTTCAAACTCACTCAGATCTAGTATTCATCTTAAAAATCCCTCTAGTAGAGCAACAGCTTTATACAGCTTACCATTTATACCCTATTCCAATTTTAGATGATAGAACTGGTTTTCATCACATCCTTTCTTTTACTCAAAAATACGTAGCGCGAAATGATGATTCTCTTATGTACATACCAATCAAGGACTTGAGTGCGTGCAAACAGCTGACTCCACTCCGAAAACTGTGCTCCGATTTATACGCGTATCCCATAGACTCAAATGCACCCTGTGAGACGCAGCTCCTGAAAAACATTCGTAGTGTCCCCGAAACTTGTAAAAGTGCCATCGTTTTCAGTGAAGGGTACAATGTTCAAAAACTTGAAACAAATGCGTGGATTGTAATCATATCGGAACCCATACATGTGACCATTAATTGTCCAGGAATTGACGCTAAAACTTTAGTGCTAACGAACAATTCTATCATTCGGTTACAAACGGAATGTAGTGCTTTTGTTGGTATTACGAAAATCCAGGCCGAACCACAAAAATTCATGAACATTTCGGACAATTCTCATCCAGTTTTAATTCCATTCAATTGCTGCAATTCTCATCCTGAGAAACTTGCAATTCCGGACTTTAAGCCCCTGAAGCTGGACGACTTAAACATGGAAGAACTGTCCATAGCCAACCACAAGCTGGACCAGTATTCAAGGGATCTCGACGATCTCATCAACCAACCCTTTGTTAATAAAAACATTTCCTGGTTCACGTATGCTACAATAATTATCATTGTAACAATTGTTGTTGTATACAGCTCATTGAAAATCATTAGGCACGTTAAGAGACCTCCGAAAAACGACAGCTCCAATCCAGAGAGTCTGAGTACCCTGACAAAACCGTTCTCCAGGCTGATACCAAAACTGAGGCCCCAAATCGAAGAGGAACCTGAACATCCAGACTTATAGAATTGAGAACCTTTTTGATACATTTCTATTATTATTTGACTTTTATGTTTTGTATATTTTTCATATTTTATGTAACCTATTTAAACTTAATCATTATGTTCACTTTAACTTTATTTCATTTCCATATTTGTATTGTTTTTGCTTATTTAGCTAGCATCCAGTAAATTCCAAAAGTTGATGTTAGAGCATCAACTTTTCTTGGTAAAGGGGAGCTGTTAGGCGTAAATATCATGCACGTGTATGATACGAAGTATCATATTTCGCTGACCAGTTTCCTGCTTCATAATGTAAACGTGGGAACGCATCGACTTGACCGTTCTTTTGATTAGTCAGCTTTCTTAATGTTATAAATCAGAGCGACGCGGTCCCACGGTCGTCATTTATCGTTAGTATACTTGTACCATTTAGTTAGTTAATTTTAATTTTCAATTTAATGTTTTATTCAAAGTTTTAATTTTTATATTTCAATAAATAATTTTTTTTTAAAACTCAAAAGTGATTTACAAGATATAAAATATTTATATATATATATATATATATATATATATATATATATATATATGTTTATATATATAGTTAATCAATTTTTTTATTGACTATTTGCTTCGGTAACTCGAACAAATTGTCAGATTTTTTTTATCCAATCACTTTTATTAATATTTACAATACTTAACAGTTGTTTTGAACTTTCGTTTACATCCAAATTATTAATAACACGGTTTGGCAAAAGCTTTTCGTGTAGGCGGCAATATTCTGTAATTGACCCGGCATCTGGTTATGTTCAGTTCAAATTTTCATTAATCACATGTATTGATACAACATATTTGCTACGGCCCTGGTCATTTGGTATAATAAAAATCAATATACATACTGGCAAAGGATTAAATTTTATTTTCCTCCTTTAAATGACTATATATGTAAAACACTCTTCTGCCATAGACATAGGCTACCCGATAATCATGCATCACCACTCTTGGGGTTTGTTGTAAACACTTACTGCTGTCTTTAATTATTGTTGTTTCCATCAGCAGCTTGAAGAAATAATACCAGAAATCGACACGATATGGTAGTGCCATTATAAATTTACCTATTTCTTTATAATATTTTAACCTGAAATGAATATCGACATCTAGGAGTGTCATAGACAACAAGCGCACACAGATCTCCGATCGGGAGTTGTTCAATGATTTGTAAAATTTCGAACATTTGCTTTGATAGATTTTAGCTAACCCAAAAATTCTTTCGAGTTTTTCGCTAGGAAGCAGAGAGCGACAGGCGTTATACACAGAACGACTACCGATTATTTCTCATGCAGCTTCGTGACTGTCCATGCCACTAATTTATCATTTATTGTGCCTAATTGGTCTAATGGTGATTTATATGCTTTACTGACCACCTTATTATCGTTATATATCAGCTCAGGTCAAAAATCGACTATTCAATTTTTTACTAGTGAGACTGAAAAATTGGTTGCTAGACACCGCTAAAAATTCTCATCAAATATGAGCGATTAATTTCAATAGGGATCATAATTACCATTAATTAATAGTAAAGAACAATGTTAAAAAACATTTTTTCAGGAAATCGAATGGTCTACAAAAAAGGTAGATACCCTACAATTATTTAGTAAACATCACCATTTAAAAGGTATTGAATATTAAAATTTGATTTTTTTAAGAACGAAGTCAGAATAAACTATGAAACGTTTGGTATTCCTGCAATATACGTCGTTTTAGTTCTATTGTCGTGTTATTGCCCAAAAAACATAAAAGTAATGAAGAATATGCCACAAACAACGTTTAGAAGACGACCATTTATTATCAATAAGTTTTGAAGTTACTATATGAATTTATATATAATTAATTTATAGTGTTTTGAACCAAGTTGTCAACAGTGAAAGAAGTCATGAGTGTGTTTTATCAGCTTTAAGCTTTTATATTAAATAAAGTGCTAAAAATACAGTTGACTTGAAGAACAGTTTGCAGCCTTTCTCTGTTGACAGAAAATGAGGTTTGTTTAAATTTCTTCAAAACTCATATACTATATTGAAATTTTTCGAATTAGTTTTGAAAAACTATTAAGATTGGTTTATGTTTTATGATCAATATATTTTAAACTCTTAATTTAAGCAACTAAACACAACAACAACTTTTGTAGGTCAGTTAGTTTGCTCCAAAAACTGAATATTACTATCCTTATTTGTTTATCAGCTACAAATTTTACAAGCAAAAAAGAAGTTTGCTGTAAAATAATTAGATTTAATTTTCAATACTTTTTACATGGTGAGGTGAATGAAAAAAATATAAGAGAGAATTTTCGTAAAGCGTTCAATTTCTTTCAAAAATTTTTTGTAACATTTTTCGGTTACTGGTGAGATATGATTTTTTTTCAGTTGTACTGAGAAAAACATTCAACACCATAATGCGGGGGACTTTCCTATTGAACCGCACATTTCATATTTTTTTGAGATGTCTGGCAACAAATTTTAATAGCATTATTTGTAAAAAATAAAATTCTTCCTCTCAGATATTCTGAGAGAAAGAGATGTCTTAAAATGATCAACCAGTATTCCTGTATATAAATAGTGTATGGTATGGTATAGTGTTATACTTATCTGTTTGGAGACGTTTCAACTCCGACTCTGGAGTTGTTGTCAATCGTTTTGTTGAGTCTTTCTCTCAGAATAACTGTGAGGAAGAATTTCTATACGGACAGCCAGTAAACCGGGCAATTTTACGAAATTGCCTTATTACACTTTGTTCTCTAATTACGATTTTAAATACTTATCTGTTGCAGGAAAAAATTTGGAGGAGAGAAAACCCCAATGAACAGTCAAAATAATACTTAATAACTTGTCGAAGTCTTAATTTTATAAATCAATTATTTTTTTCAATGTGACTAATCAGTGTTTACATCTTAGATAAAAATATTTTATTTGGGGGTTAGAATAAATAAAACAAAACTATGTTAAGTCCAAATAAAGTATTTGTTATTTCAAATACATAACTTGCTTCACTTAAGCTTTTAAAACCCAAAAAATCTTTGGTGTCCATCCCTAACACACGAAAAGACTCTATTACGCCAACTAATAAAATAAGCTACTTACTGCCAGTCCCATGGCGTAATTAATTTCCATTTTTTTTCCTTCCCCTTCAATTAAAGAATGGTAGTCAATTGTTAGAAAATTACGGTTTATAACATTAAGGTTTTGATTCTATTAAACAATGGCAAATAATCTATGAGCCTCTATTTTTGTGAAGGGCAATTATCTGACCATATGGACAATTCTTTAACCTTCCCAGATATTTTATAAACATCACATATTTAATTTCATTTAATGTCCTCCCCGGCCAGAAATCGATTCATACCACCAAATACAGCAGGTTTCTTCCAATATTGAATCATGTATCACCAAATCTTAATTCGAAAGCTTTAGGTTATAGAAGCTTTGTGAGTTGTGAAGTTCCGCGGTTGGTAAACACTGTGATAAATCTATCATAACTATTTTTCTGTGTGTTTCTTCGTTTTTAAACTCATAATTGAACTTATAGTTGAAAGTCTCACCATTTTTTAGCAGTAGCAGGGTTGTAGGTATATGAATAGGGGTTCGTGTTTTTTTTTTCATATGTTATTTTTTCTTTATTCCAGAAAAGTATCTACTTGTATTTCGATTTTTATTTGTTCTAAGGTTACTTTTTTCCGTCTTTGAGTCGATGTGCACGCGTGCACATAACATGCGAAACCTAAACTGCGATTGTGTGACTTCACCTCGTTTAGCTCCACGCCGGCTGAGGACAGAGAAATTGAGTTAAATCAGTTGTAAAGATATCGGAAAATGGGAAAAAGCAAAGGAATTAACATTAATAATTAAGTAAGTTAACAAATTTTAACAGAAATTTGACAATTTTGTACTTAATATAGTTTGCTTCTACGGTACAGAATTGTAAGCTAAACCATCCCAAGGAAACACAAACAAACAATTTTATCACAATCGGCCCAAATTTGAAAAGATAAAGGTATAATTTTACAATTTTCTGGCCAATTTTACAAATTACCAGAAAACAAAAAAGTCAGAAGATGAATGAAATATGTAGTTCTCAAGTTATGACGTGTCCAAGAAAAATAGTGATTCATTTTCATATAGTATTAATGACGACATTAAATTTAAAATGTTTCATACAAACCCTCCTTTATACATCGATAAGTAAATTACCTTAATTAAACTGTAATAAACTCCCGCAATTTTCAGAACTCACAAAAAAGGATTGACAAAAAAGGACTGTTTCTGTTCCATTCCTGTTCCAACTAGGCTACCAAAAAATATCCACTTATTGACTTAGTTACTGGTCATTTAACAGTCTCTCTCTTAAAGAGAAGCAATTACTTTTTAAATTATCTCGAATGTGCCGAAATTCAAAAAAATAATTATGTTAGCATTCAGCAGGAAGGCTCTAATAGCTATAAAAAGACAACAAAAAAGAGGTTTCCCTCTTTTTTTCACTTACACTATTGTGAAATATCACTGCGGCAAATGAATTCCCTCGAGTAAGGTCATTATCACTGAATCTAGTTTTGCCATTTTGTTGACTCTGCTCATGCAGAATAAGCTAGCAAAGGGAAAAGTTTTGTGAGAGCTTTTTTATAAAAGGTTCTGAAGTTCCAATTAAGTTTTCGTTGTATCTGAAATGTGTTGAATCCTAAATTTATTTCTTTCAGTTCAAAAAAGTATTTCTAATTCTATCCTCAAATTTATTTTTACTTTAATTCAGTTAAATTGATTGAATCAATTATTCCGACAATTGTACCTCCTTAATAAAAGATATCAGTGAAAATAATTTGCGGGACATCTATTATTTCTATAAAAAACAGTACCATATTAAAATTTTGATAATCATATTTCTATTGTGTTGTTCTAATTTCACAATCTGCTTCAACCAGTAAGGCAGAACTCTTACTAATCGCCTATATTTATTTACATATACCAGGTGTCCAAAAATTATCCGGCTAAACGCATAATTGCAGTGAGCATAATTTATTTACTCTTACTACATTTTAACTTCCATGGAGTAACACAACGCATAAAGCAGAAAGATTTTAATGGACAATTTAAGTACTGCATGCAAATTTAAAAATGTACAAAATGGCAAAGCGAAAACCAGTTTAGATAAATTGATTATACTTGCTAAATCATTAAAATGTTTAAAATAAATTCAAACTTTATAAATTACAATATCTGTCCTGACTCTTCACTAGAATGAAATATGTACAAATAAAAAAATCACTGAGTAGATAAGAAAAGATGTATGTGCCAGGTGGAAAAATTTGTCGACAAATGCACTTTGAGAATACCTGTATTCTATAATTACATGAATCCCAAAGTGGTGTTTTCATAAAATATCCATTAGGCCAACTAAGAACACAAACTTGGACTCTTAACGCCATTTCTAGCTTCTTCGGTCAATAGCTAAATATCCATTCATCTTAGCTATACGGCCTACATGTCCCGAGAAAAACTTATCCATGATTATTCTCCAGAATAATTGAACGAAAAACTATGTGAGAAATATAAATAAAATACCGCAAATATGAAAACGATATGTAAATCCTACATCACAAAACAAACCGTAATAACTATTCATTCCAAAGGACCACCATCACCGTTTTTCAAACGCTTCAGCTAAATCGATAAAATTCAATCTGATCGGCCTTTTCAAGTACGCCATCCTTAGCCAAGACGTCATTCCCAAAGGAAAAACTTAAAGTTATAAGCTATTTTTGGGTGGCTGGATATTTAAAAGGATTCAATCCAAAAACACTTTAAACGAAAATTAAATGAATTCACCGTGTTAAAGCTTGCCACTGGAAGCAACTCGACTTTGAGTCTTCTCCAATATTGAACTAACCATGGAAATAAAACCTAATAGGACTAAGAATTTTCTGATCACTTGACCATAAAATCTATTATAGGAAGGAAAATACCGGCAATTTTACAAACTCTATACATATAAAATATTCACCATTTAAATTAAAATGGTATAAACTCAATAGACCTTCGGTAAATAAGTTAACCTAAAAGAACCAATAAGGTATCAAAGTTTTGTTTTAAATTATTCGTTATATATTCTAACATCTTTCGGTAAGAGACTGTTATTATTATTGTTTTCTCTCTTTTTATAGTCTCCAACTATAGCCTTTAGGCTCCTGTGCTGCTATTTCTATAAGGTTTGGTATCAGAGTCTGTATTTTTCTTAATTTTTTTTAATGCAAATTCTTCTATTAAATCCCTATAATATATTTATTGCACTATATCATGTCCAAAGATACAATGACCTTTCTGGTGAGCGGGTCGCTTCTATATCATTGACTTTCACAAGAAGTGAGTGGCATTGTTAGAAATATTCTTAACACAATAAAGATGTTCTGGCACGCTTCGACTAATTTTGAAATCCTATATGGTCTGTAATAAATTCAGATTTTGCTATAGTCCCACATACATGAAACTTGTAACTCTCTCACAAGTGAATTCATAACTATTCAAATGTTTATCAAATTTGCTTGACAAATCAGCTGCCAGCTTTTCTTTCAGTAACGTTCATTGATTATAAGGACGAAAAATTAACACCAGTTTGTTTCAGCAAATAAAACGTCAAAAATGTACACTGCAAACACATTATCATTCGTCGTTTAGAAAAGTCAGAATATATATGCATTTCCAAAGCGACTTTTTTTTAACCGCCAAGATTTTTTTAAATCTGTATTCCGTAGAGCATGTAAAGTGTAACACAGACCACCACTTATTTTGTTGTATATAGATGTATTTTTCCGCTGTAATGTAATTTGTTCGATCAGTGGATTTTAATATAACTTATTATTTTGGGTAAGATAACACACAATGAATTTTAGTAGCGGCCATGAAATGATCCAACACTAGCATGACCAGCGTTGTAAATTTGTTTCAAAATGGATACTTTTCCTCTAATCTAAATCAACACTTGCTGCAATATTAAATAATATCGTTTCTCTATGCCTGATATGCTTCTAACTTTATTACTGAAATCTGTCCTACAAAATGCTAGACTTCTTGCTTGTGGAATTGCTATGGTTTTCTATAGTGGTAGGTCTAACAGCGTCGTACTTTTAACCTTAATTTAGCAAATTTTTTAGTAAATAATTTATTTCGAATAAATACTAAATTTTAGACCTACTTGTTTTGTTGGGAACAAAAATTTAGTTGATTTAACTTGTTTTCCAAGATTTCTGTATAGTTACGTACCTGGGTATCTATATGTATTAGACTAATTGCATGTATTTGTTTCGAAGTCACATTCCTAGAAAAATTCATCTATATCATGCGATTTTGGTCAACGGACCAGCTACCCCATAATATATAAATAACAATGTTATTGTTTAAAAATATATTCTGACATAGTTAACACCAAAAATGGTCCTTAAACTTTTTTTTAATTTATAACTAATTTTAATCAGAGCCATAAATTTCTAGCTCACTAACTGATATGTTAAAAGCGCCATTTATAATAGCGTGTTGTTAAACTAACTTAATCGCTGTGTTTATTACAATAATTCGACCAGATTACAAATTTAGACCTGACAAAAATCCTAAGCAAACATACTAGTAATAATTTGTTTCTGAATTATTTACTTATCAGTTATTTTGTACACGGTTATGTATTTCATACATTTTAACATCGGAAGCGAAACACTGTAGCAGACATTTTTAGTACCAAAATAATATTCTGTAAAATGTTTTATTCAGAGGTATATATTTTTATGATGCATAAATCGGCGAGCTATTATGTTGACATTTTCTTTTTACGGAATTATATTTGAAAGTATCTAGGGGCTCTTATCTCAACTGGAAATTTATATGCATGTCAATTTAGCAATGTAATATTTTGTGTACATACATATATTGTTGCTTTGTTTACGAACAAAACAGTTTTACGAGCTGTTGTTAGAAATTTGCTTATAGTGTATGAGCAGATAATGAATTTTGAGCAAGTATTTTGACTTTAACAAATTAGCATTGTTATGTCTTTGTACTACTGAAACGAGGAGTAAAATATTCGCCAGGACGTTGGCGGCAACTTCGCCATTGCGCTATTGTGAATAACATAAAAATAATTACAATTTATTCTGAATATGAAATTCACAATGCTGAACTAGTAAATAGTAATAAAAAATGAAATGTTTGTTCATTTGACACTTTGAAAATATTTACTAAAATAATAGGATAATAATATAAATATGTGACATTTTAATTGATTGCTGCATATGACTTACACAAAACTAATTAGTTGGAGGGAGAAGCCTATAAAGCAATAATAGGCCATTCGGTAGAGATTTTTAAGTGACATAAGATTTAACAGCAAACAATGTACGCCATCACATCATCAGTAATACAATACAGGCTATAAGTGACATGATTTTTTTCAGGTGACCTTTTTTTTCACAACATTGTGATTCGACCATCTCCTCATGCCACGCTCAGATATTATTGAATGATTATTGAAATATACACTTTTCTCCATGTACTTAACTTACTTTGTTTTAATTTGACGCGCTGGAGTTTTTCTGAGGATCATTTTTTTTACTAATCTGATCGGCTGCCGTCTACGCACGCCCCTATATTAAGGGTTCACATATGGTTGGGGTACATAACAAGGAGTAAGGTTTCTACTTATATGATTTTCAGAGGCGCTCGAGAAACGCGCACAAAATCCCTTCTTGAGCGCCCCTACTATCAAATTTTCCTTGAAATCCCGTAAAAGTGGTTTAAAACAGTTACGATTATTACATTTCAACTTTTCCATTGACAATATTACGATTCCTCCATAAGTTTTCATAACAAAAGCAAAAAACAAAAGAAAATCACATTTTTATGTTTTTTTATTGTTTAAACAACTTACTTCTTCGAATTTGCTTTTAAAATCAGGTCTGTTATTGGCTATTAATTATTACTAATTTGATGGCACATGCGGTTTGCTATTGAATTTTATGTAACTTAAAAATCTCTATTGATTAGGGTACCTTGTCATCATAAACTATCATTTTGACAAAGATTAATGTTCCAGTTTTTATTAAGAGTTTTGATTTTAGAATGAAAAATGTCAACCAGGACATGTTAACACTCATTTTGATGGTCACAGAATCTTTTCATCTCCGATCTATTCATCACTTTTCATAATAAGTTCATAATTTAATTCTATGAATTTGATGGTGAAATCATGTTTCTGTAAGTGACAAACTGTTCCTGAAGTGATGACAAGCGGATTAGTTTTAGGTATACAATTTTTCTCTATTAACTTGTCTCTAAGATGGCATACTTAAATATCGGTTAGAAGAAAAATTTTGCAGTTCCAAACGAGTCTTACCAACGGTTTGAAAGCAACCAACGGGAATTCCGTTTAAGGTAAAGAAGAAAAAGATTTCTTTCACTGTACTATAAGCGCCAAAAATTCGGTTTGGATAAGGAAGACCAAAATGAGAAGTAAATTGTGTAGAATTCTTCGGACAATATAGCGCAGCCCCTGAAAATCCTATATAGACATGCTACAAATTAAACAACACAATACTGCAACGGCGATATAATTTACACTTGAGCACCACTAATAGCTTTCGGCCATGAGGTCGCAACGGTCTTACACCGAAATCATGATTCTATTGAGTCAGGTCGATGAAATTAATTTGAGATACTGTAGAAAGTTCCAATGGTCTATTCACCCTGTATTACCGTTAAACTTTATAACATTACATAATATAATAATTGAGATACCACTCATAAAATATGTTGCAGTACCATTAATTTTATTAAAAACATCACATTTATCAGCAATTTGCTTATTTCATATAGATAAATGATATGATTTTAACAGCAGATTCACAGAAGTAATAATTTAACCCTAGGCGGCTATTCCAATTTTTTCATTGGTCATGTAGACTAACATTATTAGTTATGATAATTTAATATACTTGTTAACCGACTACCATAAAGGAGGAGGTTATCAATTCGTCGCGTATTTGTTCGCTTTTTTTTGTATGTATGTTACCTGATTTCTTCTCCAGTGGTGCACCGTTTTGAATGAACATGGTCTTGTTTAATAGAGTATATATCCGGAAATCGACCAATATCCCTAATATTTTAGTCGATTTTTCGATAACTCTTTATGGAAGTGTATAGTTTTTTAACGTTTAATCTATTAAGGAAGATCCTTAGGTGATCTCATATACTTTTCTGCGACGTGCAACTTGCAGTTTTGCAGAAAATCGCCGAAGATTCCAAAATTCTTATCCAACATTTCATCGAAATGACATAACGGACATTTCCTCATAAATATTTTAATTCCAACGTAATAGTGCGGTAATTTTAGGCACTGGAAGTTTTAATTGCGAATTTGAAAGATTTCTATGTACTTACTTCTCAAACATATAGGTAGTAAAGCATAGTATTTTCGGCTCCTTAAATCAATGAGTACCAAGCTCGTTTTGTTTGTATACCAGGCAAATACCTATTTAAATGCAATTTTTTCCATTTTGCCAAGACGGTGCTTTTGGTTGTCACAATCTCCCGGCCTAATAGAAAATTCAGTGACAACACATGTCAAACTTTAAACTGCTATTTGGTACGTTTATTGACAGGGTGTTTAGTTATAGCAAACAAAATCACAAAGTAAAGTTATAAAAGGAGTTGCATTTTTGTTAAGACTGAAATATAGGACGGACTAGAATGATAATGGTCCATAGGCAGTCGTATATACAGGATGGTTGGAATATAGGGTGGACTGGACGCTTGGTGGTATAAAAATGTTGAAAAAAATGTGAAATTAAAATTATATTGGGTGATTAAAAAACTGTTATATGATGTGAAATATGTGCTGCAGTTGAAATATATACATACAGTTATTTCTTTTATAGCCCATAAGAAGTTGCATAAAGTGTGAAGAGGAATTAATGTTACACAGGACGATAATATAAAATGTAAAAAATGAACTAATTTATGGACTAGCCCACAAGGAGTTATATACTATGATTGAAATATAGGACGGATTTGACTCCGTAAATATGGGATGGATTCTATTCCGTTCTATAGAAGGCAGCTAACAAATTTATGCTTGTCCGTGGGCAGACGTATGTACAGGATGATTGGTACATATGTTGGAGTGGAATTATCTATAGTTATACAGGGTTGTCGAAAGAAGTTGAAAAAAAGGTTACATGGCGTAGTCCATAAGGCATAAATATATTTTGGGCTTATTAAGTCAACGTGTACTAGTACAGTTTTGTTCGTAAAAATTTACTTGCTTGTCAATTTAAAGAATGTATCATTGTGTAATGTTGAGGCTTTCGATGTTATCTGGTTCTGTCTATTAAGGTTATTCATACAAAATAAAACATAAAGAATGAAAACTACCTGAGTTCAAAAATACTAAAAAGTTGAAAATAAAACATTTAAAAAAATATATAACCGACTTCTACCTATAACTAAAAAGCTGACAATAAATATAACAAAATACAACTCTAGCAAATAAATAACACATTCAATGCAATGTTGTTAGGTACCTACCCAGGAAGTAAAAAATGTAAACATTAAAAGGTGCTAATTCTGTACAAATTAATTACCTACCAATCTAGTATTTTATGAAGTCAGTGCCAAGCAACAATCAAGTTTGATGAATTTGTAGATAAGTACGCAATGATGGATTTTAGATTTGCTTGGCACCGGCTTCAAAATATAATAGATTGGTAGGTAACTAATTTGTACAGAATGAGCACCTTTTAATGTTTACATTTTTTACTTCCTGAGTAGGTACCTTACAACATTGAATGTGTTATTTATTTGCTGGAGTTGTATTTTGTTATAATTATTTTTTAGCTTTTTAGTTATAGGTAGAAGTCGGTTATATATATTTTTTAATGTTTTATCACTGTTATGATCTTACTTGTTTGTTGTTATGATTTATGTAGGTGAATTTGTATAAAACTTTTTTGATATTTTCAAACTTATATTTAAACTAACAAATATCAAAATATTTTTTATGGTATCCTTACTCAGTCTTTAGAAAATCCAATTAAGGGAACATTTTTATCTAATGTAAACAAAACTAATAAAATTATAAACATAAAGAAAGTAATTAAAACTCTTATGCACAACTAATACAAAATACAGGCTTATTTTCTCCAGACATACTTTTCAGGCACTTCCTGCATCGTCATTTTCTAATTGTGTTTTCTTAAGAAAGTAAGACAAAAACAACATATTTTCCTGTTTTTCTTATCTAAATCATTAACTTGAGGGTCTGCCATATCTTTGGAAGCTTCTTTTATTTTCTTCTATGTCTTCCCTTACCTTCTTTTCAAAGTAAGTTTATCTAATCGCTTATCTAAATATTGAGTTGTTAACTGAGTAAGTAATTCGTGTCTATATTTTGCACAAAGCTGGATTTACCGTAGTTTTCAGGCCGGTTTTATTTGCTTGAACAGTTTTATAAAATTGTTGTTGTTTAACTATTCCAACCAATATTGCATCTGTAATGAACTTTAAGAAACAAGTCATTTAATCTTTTCCAGCTCGAGCGTTACGTATAGGACCACCGGATTTATGAACAATATTGAAACCGGCAGCACTATGTAAAGTTGTTCTACGAGTAGATTCATGGGAAATTGAGAAAGAAATTGAAATTATGCTCGAGCTTTCCAATGCGGCTGTTGAAGGTTGTAGGTATATTTGTTTAGAGTATTTAGCTGCTCCAGAGGGCCACGTGTCCTCCCCCAAAACCATCGAATTTATGTAGTTACACCTAAATATACGATTTATTTTTCTAGGTCAAAAACGCATTTATTTAGTCAGTGAAATAATAAATATTCTGTTACAAACTGGTTCAGTATTCTCGCTGGATAGTTAGTAACAGCATTTCTGGACTAACAAATTTATTTTTGATATTTGATCGTAGTTTATGATTCAACACTTTTTATATATAACGTCACATTGTAATGTTCTGAAACAAATATGTATAAAAATATGTTTCCATTTTTTGCTGCTGACATTCTACAAATAGTACGTGATCAAAAAAAGAAGATATACCAAAGTTTATTACTTCTTGCAGCCGTTTTTACAGAGCCTCGTTTTCCAAGGAAAAATGCCTCGATATATTTCCGGATTTTCCACTCGAACAAACTCCAACATATGACGTGGGGTTACATTTGTTTTTCCACAACTTCTTATCGCGTATATCGCAGTAAACCAAGCTTTATTGGAGCACATTTATTTTATATGAATTAAGGGATTACGACGTAATAAGATTAAAGCGATTAGAATAAAATTATAAATTACCCCTATTTGGATTTTCGCATCTAAGTGATGTTCTGAACCATTAACATTGATCACCTTTTAGCGAATCTGGTCATTAATCAAAAACGCGAAGGCATGTTGACGGAAAAGGCAATATTTACTGATTGCTCTTAGATCTCGTTTCTAATGGGAGTCTCAAACTTCCTTCAAAGATATTAAACAGTTTTGAATCTTAAAAGGCTAATAAATGGTAGAGATTTCGTAGAATTCTTGACACAAAGATGGATATTTCAAGACGTAAAAACATTGGCTGTCATCAATAAGCCTGATAGGCATTTAGAAATAAAGTTTTCAACATCACTGTTTTTTAAATCATTTAAAAACATGTATGCAAAAACTAGAAATTTATTTACAATAATTCAATGGATATGTCACTACGTAAGATAGATAATCAGATTCAAATATATTACACATATTACACAGGAAAATCGTTAGACAAATCTACAAACCTTCGTTTCCCTGTTAACCAAGCGAGAGAGTTTTTCTATAAGCATGCAACCAAGGTCCAGGCAACTACCACAAATTGCCCTTACTAAACTCTAAATTTCGGGTATTTACCTTTTCTGTTTTTATAAATGGTTATCAGGAGACAAAAACTCAAAGAACAACCAAAATGGTATTTAACTTCTCCATCTTCTTTTTCAATTTTCTGCATTCGTTATCAAGAATAAATTTATTTCACATAAAATCGTCTTATAAAAAAGTGAAAATTTTTAGCATTGTAATAAGAATTGTGTCAGTTACTTCTTCTGCTCACAAAGCGCTGCCAGTGGTCGGTGATGGTCTTGATCCTCAGCATTATTGATAATTTACCAATGTTAATATATGAATATGGGTTACATAACAACTCGCATTTCAAAGTCTTCTATTTCTTCAAATGCCTCTTACAAGATTTATATTTTAAACTATCGAATAATTAAAGCAGATTAGCCGAAATTCGGATCCGGTATGTAGAACTAACTTTTCACTAATCTAAGCCTTACTTGAGCGGCTTTCACCTCTTAGAGAGTCCATTGGGGATAATATTCTGGTCCATACATGGTTGTTATTTAACAATTAAACCCAATATATCGTACACAATTATTTTATTTGAATCACTAGCTAACTATATTTGTGCTGGGTATATTTTAAATAAGATAAGTAGAGACTTCGCGCTTCGCCTAGAAATATTCATAAACCGTTAAACAACATTAGAGGAGGATGATATTGTGATAGGCAGAGTTACGCGAAGGCATGTTGACGAAAAAGGCAATATTTACTGATTGCTCTTAGATCTTGTTTCTAATGGAAGTCTCAAACTTCCTTCAAAGATATTAAACAGTTTTGAATCTTAAAAGGCTTATAAATGATAGAGGTTTCGTAAAATTCTTTACACAAAGATGGATATTTCAAGACGTAAAAACATTGGCTGTCATCAATATGCCTGATAGGCATTTAGAAATATAGTTTTCAACATCACCGTTTTTAAAATCATTTAAAAACGGATGCAACAACTGGAAATTTATTTACAATAATTCAATGGATATGTCACTGCGTAAGATAGATAAGCAGATTCAAATATATTACACATATCACACAGGGAAATCGTTAGACAAATCTACACACCTTCGTTTCCCTGTTAACCAACCGAGAGAGTTTTTCTATAAGCATGCAACCAAGGTCCGGGCAACTACAACAAATTGCCCATACTAAACTCTAAATTTCGGGTATTTACCTTTTCTGTTTTTATAAATGGTTATCAGGAGACAAAAACTCAAAGAACAACCAAAATGGTATTTAACTTCTCCATCTTCTTTTTCAATTTTCTGCATTCGTTATCAAGAATAAATTTATTTCACATAAAATCGTCTTATAACAAAGTGGAAATTTTTAGCATTGTAATAAGAATTGTGCCAATTACTTCTTCTGCTCACAAAGCGCTGCCAGTGGTCGGTGATGGTCTTGGTCCTTAGTATTATTGATCATTTACCAATGTTAATATATGAATATGGGTTACATAACAACTCGCATTTCAAAGTCTTCTATTACTTCAAATGCCTCTTACAAGAATTATATTTTAAACTATCCAATAATTAAAGCAAATTAGCCGAAATTCGGATCCGGTATGTAGAACTAACTTTTCACTAATCTAAACCTTACTTGAGCGGCTTTCACCTCCTAGAGAGTCCATTGGGGATAATATTCTGGTCCATACATGATTGTTATTTAACAATTAAACCCAATATATCGTACACAATTCTTTTATTTGAATCACTAGCTAACTATATTTGTGCTGGGTATATTTTAAATAAGATAAGTAGAGAATTCGCGCGTCGTCTAGAAATATTCATAAACTGTTAAACAGCATTAGAGGAGGATGATATTGTGATAGGCAGAGTAACTGAAAAACAATTCGTTAACTTTAAGAAACATAGAGAATTCCCGTGTGAACAATGTTCCAGTGGTTAGTTTGTCAAGTAGGCTTTTGGCAGTGTGAGTGATAAACTGTTAGACATACTTACCGCGTATGGCATTCCTGAACAGTTAACTCAATATTCAATACTTACGCGGAATTCATAACGCGTTAGATCTTAAATAGATGGGAGGGGTGAATAAATCTGGGCTTCGTCTATCTTACACAGACGATACGACACTTCTGACCTCTTTGCCAGAGGAAGTTACTAATATTCTTAGAATACTTCAGAAAGAAAGTGCCGATTTTGAATGACTCCAAATCAAAGATCATGGGTAATGTTCATCAGTAACAATATCCTGTAACCCCAGCTTTAGCAAGCTGTAACGTAACTTTCTGGGTGATATATCTTGCAGTTATAACAACACAATCAGTTTCGAACGTGTAAGAGGAGCAATCATTCAACTATTAGTTGAAATTCCCTGGTATGCTCGCCGCAATTCTGCCTCAGTCCTAAATTAAATCCAAAGTGTTTCAAGCATGGAGTATATTAGATTTTTAAACATCTCTGGACACATCTAGCTATGCGAGCACAATATGGAACTCCGTTTGGTTCAGGGATAACCTTAAGGCGAGTACCGGCACGGTAGATCTTTCCAACGTTAGGCAGAAATCACAAAAAGACGTTCAAATGGTGAAATTAAGCTTCCCTTATAATCAACTACTAATACAGATGAAGAAAGTTCCGTGGCGACCTGAGCCACTGAAGCTCCATAATGAACCACAACACATCTACCATGATATGATGACAATCACTTCGTCTTTTTCTGCTTCTTCTTGTGTCTAGTGCATACTAGAACGTTCACAGTTCTTAGCATGTTTCTCATATCATACGTAGAGTGCCATTTCATGCATGTCGAAAGATTGTGGGTACGTTTTTCATTCTCTTAAGTTTCATAGTCAGGAATGTTGCTGTGACCCGGGCCATTTCTACCCTCTGTCCTCCTTTGTAAATTTTGCTTAGGTATTGGAAGTATTAGGTGCTCCAGATATAACCGATTCCGCTATTTTACGATCTTACCTGTCATCCCCAAAACATATTAAAGGGATTTATGTGCGGTCCATGTATAATGTATAGGAGTGTACTTTTTCCGCCATTCAAATGTCTCTATGCGATTTAGATTTTTGGTTTTTAGAGACCATATTTTTGTACTCTCTTCGAGGTGTCATTCTTTTGTACGCAAAACAATATGTATGATATATATTCTTTCTGGTTGGGAACCTTCATCAGTTGCGCTTCCCGTAATAAAATATCCTCTCGAGCACTTATTTATGTATTTGATACATAACGGTAAATTAGTAGACACGATATGTCGGTTTTTACAAATCGGGTCTACCATGTTTCTGCTCCACATATATGCCATACGTAGCATTTAGTTATCCGAGTCCAAAGTAGCAGTCGCAGTCACATTTTTTAATGATAGTGGCACCCACATACACATGCACCTGCATTTTGATTTTGAGACTAGGCAGGGGATCTGGATAGTTTGTTAACCGCCACATTACTCAAATATGGTTACAGCGATCCTAAATCGACAATACATAAACAAATGAGTTGCTCCTGGAGGTCTGATTCTATGCCCTGCTTGTACGCCAGATATAATTTTATCTGAATTTTGCTTTTGGGGTACTTGAAAAACTTCCTATAAAATCAGCAGTCAACTTTGTTGTTTTGCTATCCACCTTAACAAATTTCTATAACAGAATTATGTATAGAAGAAAACAGTGGTCATTTAGAACCTATATTCAGTCGTTAGATCCATGAATATATTTAGTTTTTTTTTTTAATTTTGTTACTCATTTATGAGAAATACATTAGCCTAATTAAAAATATGCTTTAAACAAAAAGTATTTCATTTTTTCTGCAATCACCAACTCCGAGTTAAAGTTTCCATTTAAAAATGTTAACCAATTCTACAACTACCCTTTAAGTTCAAGGTCAGTCATGATCATCCATACCAGGTTAAGTTATAATCTGTTAAAGTTAACCTTTTCTGAGTGTAATAGATTTTACATAGGTAAGACTTGCAGAAACACCAAGATCCGTTATGATGAACATTTACGTTCACTTTTTCAAATAACCATGTCTTTGGACCTATACTATATATTCTGTTATCCAGACTGGAATGACACATTATATTATATATTTTTTTAAAGTTGACATACTGTATAGTAATATAAGTGATATAACAAACTATACAACATCGGTCATAACAATCCACTACAGTATTTCTAACCTTGTTTCTGCATAAATTATCAGATTTATCTTTTTAAACAGTACAGGTTAAACAAAGATCATTAATTTTAAACTATCTTCTATTTGCTGTTCAAAACATCTGTTAATACAAAACTCTGAAATGTTCTGCTTGAACGCTCCTTTAGCCATGTAATTTTATATATACGTTAGTTTTAATGATTTTCTGGGGATATTAGTTTTAGGGCTAGTATGTTCTTTCCTCGAACATACCCTATCAGAAAACTAATTTCACCACCTTGTTGACTTAATTTACTCTGTCAACAAAATTAACGATCTATAAGTTTTGTTGGAAATTATATCGAAGAAGATTGGTTCGATTATCCTGTCGTAAGTTCGTGTATCGCAATTTGATATGTGCAAAATAAGATTGTTGAGATAGCCTCATTGAGGACAATGTAAACTGTCTTGTCCGGGAGGGGAGGCAAATCTATTCGCATCTCCCGTTTTTGGTCGACGAGATATGTGTTTTTGCAAAAATACGTATAGTTTAGGAGAAAAACGTAAATAAAATGAATGTAAGGATGCCAGCATCCAAATCAAGTAAACTAAACAAAATGGTACGTTCATTCTAATGCAGCCAGAACACAACTTATTTAATCGCCAAAAACTAAATAATTTTTATAAAATAAACACTGAAGGTGAAACATTCTCTCTCACATAAAAGGGTATGAAGCCTTTAATCCCTCTGATAAAAATCAAAGCTTAAATAAAGGACATGTGACTATTTCCTTAGTTGTTTGTAGAGTTGCCACTCTAACTTTGCCATCGGCATTGCATGAGTTTTAATTATACGTTCTCATGGTCATTTTAACAGGAAAACTCAATTCACTCTTTAGAATTATTAAAGAACTCACTGAGGACGCATGATATAGAGTTGAAGAGGCTATAAGGGAAAAATAACGAAAATTAATCAACAGCTTATGCAAACGCAGAGATAGAGCCGAACAGAAGCCACTAAAAACTAATTAGCAACTATCACACTACCACACTATTAAGAGTAGTGGTTTAATACATGGATAGAAAATAAAAATTTCATCTGCCAATTGTCGATAGCAGTTAAAGCTTAACTACAAAAACACACAAATAACATGTACCAGGCTTAGTTAGCATAAGTGTAAAGCAAAGGAAAGCTATAGCAATGTTTAAAATAGGAATCGCCTATTAGCACACAAGATATACAACTAGATGTTAATATGTTCAACCAACTCCAAACTACACGGGGTAGACAAATCGGTGTTTTTTTTTTGGTTTATATGTATATGACCATATGGATATACAGTGTGGAACAGCCAATTTGAATAAATTCGGTAACGAATAAATGAGGGCGTGTTGTGAAAAAAGCTTGGACACCTCGATTAGTATTTTTATTTTATATAGGTTGTGTCATGTGACAGTGGCCAATATCAATTTGCTTATTTTAAATACAATCCCCTGTATATTATTTATTTTTGTATTCTGCAGTAAATTCTAGACATAATTCATGTACAAAGTCCTACACCTATCTTCAACTGTTTCGGGAATAGTAATTATATTATATATAAATACGTTTTCAGATTTATTACAAAAATTAACATTAAAAAAAGAAAATAATTATATTTCAGAATTTCGCTGCATTACACTAAAAACCTAATAAGTAATACCGATTATTTCTTAATATAAAAAAACAAAAAACCTATTGTATTGGCAGGAACGAGAGACCTACGATATGATTTCAAACAATTCCTGCCCAAACATTAACTTTTTCAGGATATTGCGTATGTTTCTATGTCATCTAGTGAGGATTCTCATTAGACCAATAGCAGCAGTTATCACGATTAACATGACCGTGAAGTGTAAATGTGCTCTCATCAGAAAATAAAACATCTTCTAACTGAATCACATTGTTATCTATCCTTATCATCATTTGTTCACAGAAATACGTACTCCTATCGAAATCACCTTCCTTGAGCTCCTGAGTCGGCATTATTTTATATGTATGCATTTTACTTTCCTTTAATGCTCGAAAAATTGATGTGTGGTTAACGTTGAACAGTGGGGCTGCTTTTAGACAAAAAAAAAATCACAATTATGTGGGTTTTCTTGAAACTCAAGCATAATATAAAATTTCATATTATCACTTAGAGCATTGGCAGCTACTTTTTTTATCTGTCTTACATGACCAAGCTCGCGAAACTCCTTTTCCATTTTGCTAATTGTTCCTTGGGATATAGGCGGCAAAAAAAAACAAGATGCTAAGGCTATGAGTTTTGACGAAAATAAACAAAATCTTTTTTTTCAAATCAGTAAATAGAACGCAGAAATGGTTTTTCCTCACTGTCTGAATATCAAGAGCTAAATGGGAATTAAGTAATGTGTGTAATGTAGCGAATTTGTGAAATAAAATAATTTTCTTTTTTTAATGTTAATTTTTGTAATATATCTGAAGACACTTAATTATGGATTATGGCTAGAATTTTCTGGAGAATCCAAAAAATAAATAATATATAGGGGATTGCATTTAAAATAACAAAGTTGGTATTGACCACAGTCACATGCACACCTAATATATTTTTTTTTGTTGAAAAAATGCGCAATTAAAAATACAAATCGATGTGTCCAAGCTTTTTTCCGAACACGCTCTCATTTATTCGAATTTATTCCATTTGGCTGTTCCACACTATATATATATCTCAGTAGTTGTCCACTCTCGCGCTTTGTCCGCTTTTCGCTGCGTTAAGCCTTGAGCACACACACACACCCTTTGCGCGAGCCCGAGAACTGAGGTTACCCTTCTATTTGTTCGAGGGGCACCCCCAGACCCCTTTTCACCACCCCCTAGACTAATGTCCGAGTCCTCACGCTACTCAGTTACCATCTTGTAAAGGGCCGTCCTCTCTTGTGGTTTCTATGGCTTGGTTTGTTGTTGGCTTTGGCCTTCTAGGGCTTTAAAGCCATTGCCTTCTGGGTGTACGATTATCTTTCTGATTGCTTGTGGGAAAGCACTTCACTTTGCGGGATTATAGCCTGTTGTTTGTTTTTGTGTATATCTGGTCCTCTTGGTTAAGGACCCGGGTTTGCAGTGTGTCTATGATTCCTGAAAGAGGATCCTAAAAAGAAAATTCTGGAAGAGTAAATCTGAAAAGGAAAGTGTCATATTAGTAAATAGCTGACCCTAATCGTCTTGGTCTTGCTCTTGGTGGTCGTCTTCAAAGTGTAGTTGGTTCTTCGGCCTTTTGTATTTGTCTATAAATCTCGGGTCGTAGTCTAGCTGCTGTCTCAGGTGATAATTCGGGTATTTCTCCAGTCTATCGAAGGTCCTTCTGGCTCATTCTCTCGCTGATATGAGTACCGGGGTGTACTTGACGTCTTGGAAGATGGTAAGCGTTGAGAAACATTATTGTTTGTTTACGATGTGTGACTGCAATTCCACTTTTCGGGTTTATAACTTCAAGAAATAGATACTTTCATTTCATGCCCTTCTTATTTTAATATTTCCCCTTAAAGATGAAATTTCGAAAAAAAATTCATACCAGATGCTACGAAATAAATCTAAGGCCAAATTTAAGCTTTTTACACTTAGTAGTCTTGGCTAACTGTTCATAGATAACGAATAAAGTTTATGTTGAATATACAAATGAATGTAAGGATTAATGGAATATTTAAAATACAACCAAAAACCGCAAAAACAAAGAATTTAACAAAAAACACCATTTGAATTATTCAAAGAGTATCGAAGGTAATTAAATATGCGGGTTTGGCTAGTACTTAACATTTTTATAGCCAAAATGGCGAAAATTGAACTTGAAACAATTTCGCCTTTGAAAACGCAAAATTACAATTTTCCATTTACAAGAATTTTTTCTGAGACAAGTACATGACCGGACTCATTTTCACATGTCATTGCAATAAGTATTGTTCTCTAATATGTCTAGTCAATTATTACAATTTTTTTTCAACATAACTAATATATTACTGACTACTGGTAGTAGAGTATAAATGGAAACACCCACTTTAATTAGATTTGAGTAGTGAGCTTTCACGCAAAAATGCTGAAAACATCGTACGCGGCATAAATACCTTTTCGATCAAACCAGGGTGGGTGATGTTTGAGAGACAAAGCCGATTGTAGAGCAAATGCCAAAGAGTTTCCGTTCACTCTGGCGGGATATTCCTGACTACGAACAATTTAATAATTCCCACCAGATATTGCAACCAGAAGGAAAATTAGCTCTTGTATCGTTTATGATGTGTGAAATCGGTTCTTGACACGTGCATGCTCTCATTTGCCTAGGCTCATAAATTGATGGCTGCCGGAGATATATATATATATATATATATATATATATATATATATATATATATATATATATATATATATGGCTTTTTCATTTTATTTTCAATCCATTATGCATCTACATTTAAGGGTATTATATTTTTTAAGGGATCTTTAAATTATCTTAAGCTCAATTTATGTAAATAAATATTATAATTTACATATAAAATATATCATAAGTTTATTTTGTAAATAAAATAAAATAAATCCATGGTTTCTCAAAAATCGAAATTATTTGTTTTTAAATTTCCTGCACTGGTGAGTTATTTTTGAAACCAAGAAATAACTAATTTGTATTTGATTGAAATATAGAGAAAGGTATTTGTTCATATTTCAAATCATATTATGAATTTATGTTTTGTGAAACAAATAGTCATATTAGTTGACTTAACTAATTATGCATTGGTATATAAAAAATTCAATTTTCTCATTTTTTCAAAACCATTTCATATCTTTAAAACTTTCGCTGGGGTTAAATTTAAATGTAACAGATATAATCGTGTAGGGATTTTTTATGTTCTCTAAAGATATATGGAAGGTGCGTAACAAAATTGTCGGCCATTATCCCTTACCTAATGTACTGTGCCTAAAATTTTGTTAACATTAGAATTTATAGTGCCTAAGTCAGACGTTACAGTAAAAACTAAATGAAATATTCTATTATTAAACTTAGGGGGCAAATTATAATTTTGAATAATGTAATATACATCAAAAGGATTATTACCAAAAGAATACTACTACGTTTCTTCAGTATCCACAATCCACCTTAATAAATAGCTAGTAGCTAGTATAAAATCTTGACAAATAATGAAGAATATAGGAACTCACTCACAGTTTACTTCATATCAAAGCTAAATTAGAATAGCAAATTTATTTGAGGGTTATATTTAATATTTAAATGAAGCATAATAATTTTTTTTTTAAGATTACCATGTAATATTACAAATGGTGGTGTTCATCACGAGCCATAAAATATGTGTTTTAAACATTTTAAAAGTTCATAAAATGAATATAAATTTACAAAAATGACTGAATACTCCCCCTTATTCTCTGAAAACCTTAAGTCTAAAATTTTGGAAAAAACAGATCATATAGCGTCTCCATCCAAAGTTTATAGGAAAACCATTCTAATTTTGGGGTGCAAATATAAATCTTAAGAGAAAAATAAAGTTTTTTCATCATCATGCTGATCAGGTGATATAGACAATGTAAGGAGTCATTATAATGGTTACAGGCAAATCATTTTCGTAATTGATAATATATAAAAGGACCCGTCAAAGAAAGGCAAATATATACAGGGTGTTTTGTAGAAGGTTCGCAAAACATGGAGGGCAGAACATCTAGATAGCTTACGGTTTTTTTCTTTATTCTCAGATTTTTACATTTAAACTATTGGAACTTTTTTATTTTTCACAGTATCTTCACCAAATAAACTTAAATCGATTCCATGATATTTGTTTGCCCTTCTTTATTCGAAATTTTGGGATTTCATCTCATAAGATCGATCATCCCGCATTTTTTGGGAGGCAATATTAATTCTTTCCCTTAAGGGCTCCTTAGTTTCTATTTCTATCTCGTAAATGACTTGAAGTTTTTATGAATGATTTATCGTTTTTATTAGATAAAATCCTATTGGAAGACAGACCAAAAATATAAAAAAATATTGCTGTCCCACACATTATAGACAAACTGTCACAGAGCTCCTAAACAATTCATTCCCAAACGCGTGGATTGAGAACCTGTCCTATATTCTGGCCTCTAAGGTCACCAGACCTGAGTCCAGGCATTTGAACATCATCATACGAAATAGTTCGCGTCACCAGGACATTTCGAAGGGCAAATTGATGCCTACGCCCACTTGCTATCTTTTTTATATCTTTCGTGTCTTTCGTTGCTATCTGGGGGTCATTTGGTCGATCGTTTTTATTACTCCTTCTCTTTCCTTTTGTTTTTGCAGTTCATATTTTTCAGGATAACTTTTAATCCTGACATTTCTCGTCGTATATTGAGTGGCTTGGCGATATAGGCAAATCCTGCTACATAACGATAGTAGGTACGTGCATAACCCTACGAAACTTTTTAGCTGGTGGATATCTTTAGATGTGGGTCATTCTTTGACGGCTTTGATTTTCTGTTTATCCACAGTTACTTCGTCTACGGAAGCTACTTGTCCAAGTTTTTTTGTAGTGGGACAGGCCAAGCAACTCGTTTATGGGGTAGAAATAGAAACCAAGAAGCAGTTAAGAGCCAGAATAAATGTTGCTTTTGAAATAATATGGGATGAGATGCCACTATACACTACCACTGTAGAAATCAAAAAAAGGTGTCGCGATTGCATCCGTAGCGATAGAAGCAGTTTGAACAAAATTTATAACAAATTATTGCAAATTGGTTTTCTTTTTGTAGTTCTAACCTTGTAGGTTACAATCTCAAATTTTATTATGATACTAATTACTTTCCAATACATGTGATATATCGTTGGAAAGGGGTTGAAGTAGACAAGTTTTGTAAGCATTCGAAGTTGTCGATGGGCTTCTCTTTTTTTTGTAATGTGATAAAGTTTTTATCTTAATCACTTTTTTATGGAACCTCGCCATTTGTGGACTCATATCATTTTTACAACCAATCAAATAGTCAATTATGGAATGCAGAAGAGCAAACAAACATCATAGATTCAATTTAAGTTTATTCGGTGAAGATACTGTGAAAAATAAAAAAAGTTATAAAAGTTTAAAGGTAAAAATCTGAGAATTAAGGAAAAAAAATTAAATTAATAACAAACAAAAACCGGAAGCTATCGAGATGTTAAACGGGCTACATAAAATAGCACATGAGCCCATACATCCATGTTTGCCGAATCCCCTCTATGTTAAGTGTTAAATTGAATAGTCTAAAAACAATTAAGAAAATTGACGATTTCCGTTTTTTGTTTAGGAATATTAGAAAATTAAATGAATATTTAAAAATAATAAAGTTTAAGTCCATCATATGACAATTGAGAAATTGTCTTCACAAATCCAAAAAATATATATTTTTTATAGTTCTAAAATATATTGCTTAAAAGATAAAAAATAAAAAATATATATAAAATCTAAAGGCTAACGTTGCTATCAATATAGAAAATTTAAAAATTACGTGCGTACTGTGATATATCAGACTACAGGATTCCTTGTAGGAAATACAAAGATATGATTTCAATATGTTTAGTTTAAATTCAATTTATGAAAATGTACAAAAACTCTTTCTAATATTTCCGAAACAAATACACGCAAAATTGAGAGAAAACAACGTTTCGATTATAGATTGCACAAAAACATTAACGAAAATAATAGAGTTAAGATTAGGAGATAAACTAGCAAATATTTATAAAAGAAATGTCAAAGCAGAATCGTTAGTATACGAGTCCAACGCGCACATGACCAAATTGTTTCAATCCTATGAAGAAATTTGTCATTGACACAATAAACTCGTATCAAATGTTGGAATATTTACTTTTAGGAAGAGGAACTACCTGTAGAATATAACATTTTATGTTGAATTCCCAAAACAGGATTTGATGTCAGTGCGAAAATTCACCGAACGGAATATTCATAAGACTCTTCAGTCGTGCCCTAGTTGCACCGTTATAGGATAGAGAACTTGTTGAAAGCTTGCGGTGACAATCTCGTGAAAAACGAGTAAGCAAACACTGTGAGAGGAACTAAAGCCACAGGAGCCTGAAAACTAATGAGTCTCAGAATAGTTTGCTCAGAGCTGGCACCGAATGAATAAAACGACAATAGAACTTTTCAGTAATATTAGGGTGCTCTGCTTTAAAGTATTTCAAGTAATAAATTATAGGGTTCAAAGAAAACTAATTAGTGGTTGTATCGTAGGTTTAATAAAATGGAAAAAATAGGGACATGATTGGATTAAGACAATTTAAAAAATCAAAAAAGGCAACTAGTAGATATAAGAAAAACATTTAGAAGGGAAGTTGAATATGGTTTAGAACATTAAAAATTGTGAGTATTTATGTGGTATATAACGTAAAAATTAATACTATATTTTATTTATGTCTTATACAGGATAAAGTCTATTTTGTCTTAGTACAAATGTTCAATACAATAACACTCAATAATTTTAGGAAATATATTTAGTTAGTTTTGAGTAAACAAAATCTGAGTGTTTCGGGTCTTTGTCTACACGTTTACATACGTTGATTTATAGAACAAGCCTATAAAGCTGGTAATATTTATTTTGGTCCTATTTTGACAAAAGAAAACAATATTTCTAATGCCTTTTTGTACAATTGTGATGACCTTGATCAACACGCTATCGGCTTAAGCAATAAACGCTAAACAAATTTACTATAAAATCAGGAAATTGTTAGGCAGTTCGTCCACGTGTGAACTCTGCATACAAGACTACGACTTTACTTCTACTCCACCGTAACAGGTATCAAATGATTGATTGACGACACGATTTAAATCGCTGAAAACTTATTAGTTTCATATCGCTATCAAAATGTCTGGCTATGAAGAGGAATTTTTATTGCGTTATCTTTGCCACAGAAGAACCTCTAAACAAAAGAAAAGTAGGAAATTTTGGATACATCCGTATATTCAAAAAACTTTATACTGCCGAGCATTTGTAGCAGCTAAAGAGTTGCAAAATAATGATGACAATATATTTTTGGAATTCTACAGAACGACTAAAGCAACCTGTTGGACTTTAGAGCAATTACTTATACCTTTTTTATGTAAGGGAATACTTCAAGGCGAGAATGTGTAAGTGCAGGAGAAAGTTACAAAGTTTTTATTTTATAAGGAATTGTTCAATGTACAATATATTTATTTCCGCAACTGATTCACAATACATAGTGAAATCGGAATTTGCGTGGGCGAGTATATCATTGTTAATGATTCTGGAATTTCCAGGATCACAGGGAGCACAAAAAGGTTATTAATAACATTTAAAACGCGACTCCTACAGCGTCTCATTTGAAAATATGTCATCGTTTCTACATCAGGGAGAAGGCTCAGCAAAAACATTTTCCTAGGATTATCTTCATATGTATTATAAATCTCAAAATAATTAACAATATAGTATTTGAGAAAAAGGGTTAATAGTTACATTTCCCAAAAACTACGATCTATTAACTAGGCAAAACAAATAAAGGTGCTACCGCAGTCTGCCACTAATATTTCAGCATCACCTAAGACATTGACCAAAAAGAAATTAAGTACTATACACTTTATAATCCTCGTTTATTGGATTCGTTTAAACCATGCTGGAGCTTAGTTATAATTTGTGGTTGGATAACTTCAAATTGTAGCAATATTGCTCTAAACATATCTGTTGGCTAGCAGGAAATTGCGCTACAATTTTATTATTAACAAATCCAAGATTTGGACTTCCCAACAAGAAATTCCGAGAAATCATTAACTCACATCACAAAGGACGCTTGTTTGATAGCTAGCGATTCTCAGCCCAAATGAAACATATAATATGTATAAAATATTGTCGTGAATGAATGGTAGCAGCGGGGACAAGAGTACATGGAAATATTATTGGGTATACGCCTTAATTTTGTGCATATGATCTTAATTAGAGAAAGTCGTATACGCTATTGGTATTGAGTTTAAAACTTTTCTTTATCAATGCTGTAATAACATTCAGAAATCACAATTTACCACATAACCAGTATGCCCATTTTTACTTAGTTTCGCTCAATTGATCATCGGTAAGTGAACCAAATTTAACTTGTAAGATCTGTTTAGATACACCAGAACAACTGCTTTTATTTGTTGGTTTATGCTACGAATGACTCCTCAATTTTACCTTTGACACAAACGTAAAATTGCAGAAAATGTGCTTGAAAATAAAGCAAACACCTCATTTCTAAAAAACAGAAAACTAGAATAAAATGCTTACAAAAACTTCTCTACTTCAACCCTTTTCCAACGATATAGCACGCGTATTAGAAAGTAATCAGTATCATAATAAAATTTAAGATTGTAATTGTTCAAACCGGTTTCTACCGCTACGAATGCCATCGCGACACCTTTTTCTGGCTCCTACAGTGGCAGTTTCTAGTCGCATCTCATCCAATGTCATTTCAAAAGCAATATTTTTTCTTGCTCTTAATTGCTCCTTGTTTTCTATTTCTCTCTCGTAAACGAGTTGCTTGGCCCGTCCCTATACATAAAAATCAAATGGAGTCAGGTCTGGCGACCTTGGAGACCAGAGTATAGGGCCAGTTTTCTCACTCCACGCGTTTGGGAATGGATTGTCGAGGAGCTCTGTGACAGTTCGCCTATAATGTGCTGTCTTTTCTGAATATTTTTGGTCTGTCTTCCAACAGTACTTCATCTGATAAGAACGATAAATCATTCATTAAAAATTCAAGTCATTTACGAGATAGAAATAGAAACCAAGGAGCAGTTAAGGGATAGAATCAATGTTGCGTTCCAAAAAATGCACGATAATCGATCTTATGAGATGAAATCCCATAGGAGGCATACCAATAATATTCAAAAAAGATGACTGACCAGCACATTATAGGCGAACTGTTAGAGAGGTCTTAGACAGTTCATTCCCAAATGCGTGTATTGAAAGAACTGGCCCTATACTCTGGCCTCCAAGGTCGCCAGACCTGACTCCCGTTGATTATTTTGTATGAGGACGGGCCAAGCAACTCGTTTATGAGAGAGAAATAAAAACCAAGGAGCAGTTAAGAGCAAGAATAAATATAGCTTTTGAAACAGTATGGGATGAGATGCGACTAGAGACTGCCACTGTAGGAGTCAGAAAAAGGTGTCGGGATTGTAACCGCAGCGGTAGAAACCGGTTTGAACAAAATTTATAAAAAAATATTGCAATTTGGTGTATGTTTTATTTTTTGTAGTTCTCATCTTGTAAGTTACAATCTCATTTTATTACGATACTGATTACTTTCCAATATGTGTGATGTATCGTCCGAAAGGGTTGAAGTAGACAAGTTTTTCTAAGTATTCGAAGTTTTCGATGTGCTTCTTATTATTATCATTTTTTTGTAACGTGATAAAGTTTTTAGCTTAATTATTTTTTTATGGAACCTCGCCATTTCTGGACTAATATAAATTTTCCAACCAATCCTTTGTATCAAATATCGAATGCAGAAGAGCAAAGAAACATCATAGATTTGATTTAGGTTTATTCGGTCGAGATGCTGTGAAAAAGATGAAAGTTACAATAGGTTAAAGATTGAGAAAAAAAATTAAATAAAGAACAAAACCTGTAAGCTATCTAGATGTTATATGGGCTACATAATATAGCACATGAGCCCACCTATCTGCCCTCAACATTTGGCGAACTTTCTACAAAACACCCTGTACACCGCGAACTTGCATTTGCCATTTTGGATCGGCCATCTTGGATCTGCTATCTTGGAGTCAGATTTTTAGCCAGAAACCCAAAAAACAATACCTCAAATTTAAGAATATAGGGTTCCATTAAAAAAATTCAAACTGACCTTGAGATGATCTTGAATTGAATTGATTGTCATTGTTGGATCAGCCCTTCATTACCCTTCAACCTTAATTTCAAACTTTTTCTTGGAACAAAGCAAATTTTCTAGTTAGCGATGTGTCCAAGTTAAGATGGGACGCCCTGTAAATAGTAGGTTAAGATTTCGTTCTCAGGGTTGCTCACATACTGTGTTATTGATGCACAATTTGTATTTACATTAAAAACGTTGTATCGGAAGCTCTGTCAATCAGAAGCTGGGGAAACAAAGTCTATGACAAATTTAACCTCGCAGAGTTATTGACAAGGTGCTTCAGATTTCGAAAGAAAAATCTTCATTGCATAACTAACTACATAAACGATATCGTTCTCATAAGAAATATATTATAATAATAAAATATTTCTGCAGATGCTCTCTCAACTATGCTGTTAATAATACACAAGATTAACAAAGGAGAATAAAACAAGAATTTTTTATATGACGCAAAAAATAAATAACCCGGATAACCGCCCGTTTTTCAAGAATGCACATGAATAAATGATATGATGTTTGGCAAGCAACGAACGAAGACAAGAAAAATTCCAAGAAAACAATGTGAACCGTATTGCGTATAAATTTGCTGAGGGATACACGAAACAGTTTATGTATTGCGTTCATGAAAAACCCTTAGTAATGCTAAATTGAACCAATATGAGCGGAACAATATAAACAAAGGAGATGAATGGAGAATTTCTGTTGGCTCGGATAAAAAGGATAATTGCTATGCAAAATAGCTTTGTTTTATATTTATTTTTAAGCGACTCGGTCAGTCGGTAAATCTCATTCTTTTTTTATGATTATAATAGCGAATTAAATGAATGCACACGTGTGGAGATAATTATACGTAGGATGTTGCGATACTACTTATATGATACTAGTATCGATACTTTTCTTTCAATACCGACATAATTGTTGGAATAGAAACCTTTCTTGCGATACCTGAATACCCATATGAGTATCGATACTTGTTCGTGATTTCGATATGCTGATGGCTAATTTGACGAAATAGGCTATTTTAAGTAAAAAACCAGAACTCAACATTTTTCTTATTTAGCAGTAGGGAAAATTCACAGGGATCGTATGTAGGCAAAATAAAAGGAATTTAATAGTAAAATTAAATTTTGTATATTCCATTTGAAAAAGAATTTATCATTTTTGAAATTTGGACTTCTTTGCATTACCCCTGTATAAATTTGGAAACGAACTTCGAGTCTAGTATGGGTACCAAATCAAAACTGAAATTGTTAAAAGATTAAAAAATCAACATCCGGTATTACCGAAAAAGACCGACCGTTAAAAATATTTTCGTTAAAATAAGCTTACGTGAAAACACCCGAAATTCAAATTTTCATATCGTTAACGTGTTTAGTTTAACATATAATGAACTTATCATGTAAGTGATGGTAGGCAGTCACTGCATAAATGTAACTTAAACGCCGTATAATTATTTTTTAAATCACTTGACAAGTAAGCTGAAGTAGCTAATAGAAGAAAGACATGAATCTCTCCATAATAAGTATTAGAGAACACGTTCCAAGACAAACAATAAAGTAAAAAATGACTAGAAAAATAACGCAACAGCGAATCAACAGACACCGTGAATATAATCCCGCTCTTTTGTGTACACAAGAAACTTTTCTATTTATCCTCGGTTAACCACTCCCAAGAAATTGAATTCTATTGAAGATTCCTATTACGCGGAATAAAGGGGAAAGAGGAAAATATTGGTATCGGGAGGAAACCGTCAATGACAAGAATACAGGATACAAAAGACAGTTGTTCAAAAATAATTAAAATAAAGAATCAAAGAACCCAAAAATCAATGTGTTCCAAATCTTTAAGACCAGAAGTTTAAAAATTACTACAAAGAATTGTTCGAGAAAACAAGTCAGCAATTTAGGATGAACAACTAATATAGAGCAACTGGTGAGGACCAGTAAATTGCACTACCCCAATAACCTGTCAAAGAGGCTACAAGCACGATACGTTTTAGAGATTGGCCGTAACAAAAGTAGTACAATATTGTTTAGAGAAGTTATTCCGAATTTTAAAGTTGATATTAATAAGAGCAATATTTAGAGAGTAATGTAATCGGAAGCCTACGGTTTATACTTAGTTTAAAAATGTATGAGAACAAATCTATATACAGGTATCGTCGTAATAGTTTCAATGCACAGGTGGTATTACAAAATGATAAAATATATTGTGGAAGAGTTAATAGTCAAGAAAATTGCCAAAGATCAAGCAGTTCCGCAGGAAAACTAAACTTTCAGTTTCTTGACCTCCGAATATAGGTATTCTAGATGAATTCCCAACATCATCCTCGCTATTTGTGATATTATTATAACAAACACTAAAACTTTGGAAACCAAAATACTTAAGTTAAGTAACATCATTACTGAATACATAGTCAAGTCATATATCACCCAGAATAAGAAAGATCTGAGCTATTAGCACTAGATTTTGAATATAGGAATAATTGAGTTTTCAAAATAGAACCGACTTCGATAAATTAAGTTTGAAGAAACTCTCATTACGGTCTTGCTATAATACATGAATAACACCTGCAATCATGTTTTCTTGTGAATGGTACACTTACTTACTTATATCTTAAAAGCTACTCAACTGATCTAGATATGACTTTCGCTACTGTCTAAATGAATCACGCATAATCCAACTGAATAATTATTGCGATTTGTTCACTAGTTATTTACATACATTGATCAATTTTCATACAGTTGTTTAGATGTCCACATAACTAACAAATTGTGCAATTACAACAATACTAAATACAGAGAGATCGACCATATATAACCTTCTTTTTAATGAAGTCGGTTAAAACTGGTTTACAAATCAGTTCTGAAAAGACTGAAGAATTAGTGACCCATATCTGCAACTGGATGATAACAAAAGACAATTGAAGAGGATAAATAAATTCAAACACATAAGAACCATAATAGCTCGGGATGTCAAAGAAGAAGAAAGGCCATTTAAGGTATTATAACGCCGAGTATGAAATAAGTAAACTGTGTCTTGTAGAATGGGAACATCAACAAACGCCAATAAAACAAAAATATTCAACTCTATTGTGCCTAGCAAAAAGGAACACCGTCAGTGCTTTAAATGGCGTTTATGCAAGATCTCATCACCTGAGTGCGTCCATTTTTAACGGGTTTAGAGAAGATGTCATAAACTATTAATTTCTGAAAGATCTGTACTACAGCTTTAAATTTGTCTAAGTTATGAATTTTCAAAAAAGGCGAATTTTACCTGGTTTCCAGATTTCCCCGGTGAGAAATACTCCGATCAGGCTTCACAAACATATATTTTGCAGTTTTTTCAATTCTACCGAAATGGACTTTGAAAGTATTGTGATATACTCAATAGTTTTCAAGGTATATGGGAAAAACCAAAATACGCCTAATTATTTTAGTCTTTATAGTTTTAAAACACGCACTAGCGACTTTCGTGATGGATTTGATTTTTTTATCAACTACGAATAACTCTTCACAAGATTGCGTTGATGACTTAATGTTAAATTGCACTTACTAAAAAAACTGATATTCCTAATATTCTTTGTGTTAAAATACATTCATACTGATATTAATATGGTGGTGCAGCTTAAATTAATCAACAGAACTTCATTTAATGTATATTATCACATTTTCAGTTGTGTACCGCCGATTTGTTTTCAGAAATATTTGGAGATAGAGGCTATTTGAAGTTTCTTTCCAAAAAAAAACAGAAATCTTATTATTTAGCTAATGGTTCGAACGAGGAATCTGATAGTAAACACTGCATTAAATATAAAGAAGTCGACTAGATATAAACTTTTTTATAGAAATCGGTAGAACATAATTTAGAAATCAATTCTGAAAAACTGAAGATTTAATCACCCAAATGTGGTACTGGATGATATCAAATGACAATAAAAGAGGAGAGAGAAATTTAAATACATAAGTTCCATAATAGCTCAAGATGGTGGAGAAAAAGAAACACAAATTACGATTTAATGATGGCGAGTATGAAATAACTATTTTATGTGGGATAGGCACATAACTAACCCCATTAAAACAAAAATATTGTGCTCAATAGTGTCTAGCAAAATGATAAGTAGGGCAAAATGAGGGTTTTACTCACTCACTTCCACAGACATGGAATTTAAAATAACAGTGGTCGAAGAATGAATTTTTTTACCGAAAAAAATAATCGGTTTAATGGTTCCTTCCTTGCTTTCTAAACAGACATTACACTTGTCATTTATACAAGGTGTAAACAGTATGAGAACATATATATTTTAGCTGGAGATAGTCCAAATATGTTAAGTAAATTATTGTCAATACGCTAACATCGGTTATTGGACGATACACTCACTTTTACTTTTTTCTCTTACCAGTAAAAAAATGACTTTGACCACAGAAATTGCACTGCAGGGTTTTGTATTGAATAGTTGTTTTGTCGACGATTTGCTTGATTTGGGTAAATGAAACATTTAAGAAATAAACGTTTTCAAAACATTGAGCCAAGTGAATAAAAAGTAGTAAACACTGGAAAGTATTTAATATTAAGTAAAGTGAAGCCTGGCAAGTAAAAGCAAATACTTCATTTAAAGAGAATAATCGTTTACTTTTACTAGTTAGTATTTGCTGGAAAATTTGAAGTGATTACTTCTTGGAAGTATTTACTTATAAATGAAACAATTTAAGTATTTGCTTCGCTGCAGAAAGTTAAAAAAGTTAACCAACGGATACCTTACGGCGCAAAAAATGTAAACACGACTTTGCCCACTTGTACAGAAAATAATATCAGTTAATATATTTATCGGTCGTGCCATAATGTCTAGTAGTGAAGAAGAAAGTAATAAAGATAAAAATGAAAGTTGTAAAGATGAGGCGAGTAATATTCACAGTAAGATGCTATTTATGAGTTTAATAAAAAAACAACGAATAGTCTTGAATAAATCTGTTGCCGAAAATGGTGGCATCGAAAGAAAAAGCCTGGAATCAAATATAAGAAAATTACAGAAAAGGCATTGGCAAAATATTCACCCTAGTACAACTTAAAAAACTTCTTAACAATATGAGGATGAATATTAAGAAGAAAACGGGCAATAAACCAATAAAAGTGAATAAATGGGAAAGTGAATTTCTGGAAATCGTAAATTCCTGAAGGCTCATGAGATGTATCGCTTGTAGGAATTCAAAATGCGCCCTCCCATTCAAATGTAACAAAATGGTCCAGAAATGCACCATTCCGTAAGGAAGTTGATTTGGAAAAAGAAAATAAACGACAAAAACATCATCTGGAGCAGAAAACAGAGGAAACAAGTAAACTTACAGCGCCGGAGTTGCAACGAATTGTACTATTAGAACAGTTAAGATAAGATAAGAAGATAAGTTAATTATTGAACTATTAAATCAGCGATTTGTTCGAAATGAAAATGTTGAAGCGCCAGTTCCCCGAAGAGAACATTTTAACAGAGCTCAGGCATAATTACTGTTTAACAAATGATAATATTATTTTATTTTTATCTATTCAATACTCAACAAATAAATAAAAGTTTCCATGTTAAAAGCATGTTTAGTTCAGAAAACTACATCTGTACATACATTATAAATTCAAAACAGCAATAATACCCTCGCGGTCTCGTTCTCCTATACGCCGCAAACGTCTCCCCTCATCAGCTTCCTCGTCTTCATACCTTACTTCGATCAAAGAATCATCTTCAAATGCTTCTTCTTTGTCAAAGTCATCATTCAAGTATTTTGCAATATTCTGCAGTATTGCGCAACACAATATTATTTTCGGTATCTTTTGCATTGATACTCTGACAGTATTACTGAGTATAGGAAAGCGCATTATGATTTGTCCGAATAGCCTTTCTATGATATGAACCTTTCCTGAGAACGTAATATGTTAAACATTTCTTGTCTATGTCTTGTAGGTTTAAATGGATTCAAGAGCCATGTAGAGATTCCATATCTAGAATCATCAAGTAGACAAAATGATCCATTAAACTGTGATAATATTAGATTTACTGTGCTTTGCCTCCAAATCCCGCCGTCGTGTACACTTCCCCGCCACTGCGCATGTATACTTGGAAATTTTTCACTGGTATCACAAATAGCTTGTACATTTATACTTATATATCCTTTCTGAGTTACATACTCGTCAGCTAATCTTCCTGGTCTTTTTATTTTTACATGAGTGCAATCTAACGCACCGATCACTGTAGGAATTGTGAAATGTGATTGTCATTTTACTTTCGCATCATTTAGTTCAAAGACAGTTGTTGGAAATCTGATCCAGCGCTCTGCCTTCTGGAATACTTTGTTAAGAACCCAATCTATTGTTTTTCAGGCTGTAGTTCGATGAATCCCAAAGTATCCCACTCAGTTACTCCGCTCTGAAAGCTTGATCGCTTACATAGCGAAGAAATATCTCCATTTTTTGTCTTGCAGATAGTGCTCCACCTCTGCATTCTATTGTTTCTATTATTTTCTTGCAAAAACCCGTTATATAAGAAATCTACATTTTGAGATTCAAACCTTAACAAACATTTAGAATGACTAGGACTAACACTCCTTCTTTTTCGATAATTTTTCCTCGTACGTATATGCACGAAAGCTGCCATTTATCGAACGTTAAGTACACTGTTCACCTACCTTACAAATTATCGAGTGTTTACTAACAACAGAAAGTATTTACTTCACATTATTCACTCAATTTTAAGTGAATCCTAAGTATTTACATACAAATACCCTAGTACAAGCATTAACTACATTTTATTCACTTGGCTCATTATCGTACTTAAAACTAATGTTAATTTTTGTAGGTAAACTTTCAAATTTGCCTAATTCTTGTATGTATTAAGTTAAATAACACAAGAATAAAATGCATTTTACTTATGATTTTGAATCAATTTATCGCAAAATACTTCAAAAGATCTCTCGAGTGCCTATTTTAAATTGCATATTTCCAAACTAATTAATTAATTCATATTATAATTTATGTTGGATAATAAAGTACCTACTTACATAATAAATAAATACCAAAATTATCAGAACAGATATTCAAACACATAACTGCACAAATGCACAAACTAAACGTCGTTACCCAGTTTTTCTACATAACAAATCAGGAAACAAACATGACGTTGGAAATTAAAAAACTACGGTTCAGCTTTATAAACAGCACTACGTTGCCAGATCTTTTATGTAGATTTATGTTTTCCTTTAATTTAAAACCTGAAAAAACTGGTTTCTTAATGAAATTAGGATTCGTGAAGGCCTAGAAACTGTTTAGAATTTATATATCAATATTTACAAGCATTTTGCAAGTAAAATTATGTGTATGTGGCTATAACAAGAAGGAAAAAATTTGTGACTTCCATTTTTTTGATAAAACTATAGCTTTTTCGTAAAAATGCTATAAGACTTTTTGATTTGTTTTTACTTAAACTATCAGTTCTTAAAATATTTGCACTCAAACCGTTTATACCCTGTATTCCAAAATCGGATGGTGATTTTGTTACTAAATCTATAAGATTGTGATGTCACTAATGTGGAAATCATAAAACTTCGCTTTGCATTAAATCAGTGTATCCCAAACTTTTTTGTGCCATGCTCCTTAGCTTTTCTAAAATTATTATGATCCTGTATGTAAAATACATAATTTTTAATATTAGAAAAATAATTGTTCACTTAAGAAACTTAAATCATAGGTCTTAAGAAGAAATACTAGAAAATTGTTAATGAAACACTGCAAGTAAAGGTTGAAAACATTTATAATGAAAAACTCAAATTCAAATTCCAAATAATTTCAATATAGATTTTTTATTAATTGTCTCCATGTTGTGTTATTTCCAGCCGAGTTCTTTGTTTTTGCCGGTAAATCATTTACACCACATTCAGCTAAAAATGAAGATAGTTTTCTTGCACATTTGGTTGAATTTGGGTATTAGATTTCTGTTTCCTCACAAAGCCATGACACCGCTCCTTTTAACTGACTCCCCATTTTGCAATTCTCCGAGTTCTTCTTAACACTGCATATTTGATATATCATAACATATCATATAAATCCACTAACATTGGCTGCATCAACCATGTTGGAAAATCAATTTGCATCCACAATTGTTTTATTTGTTCTTTGAAATTGCTTATTTCTTATATTTAGTTTTTCAAAGATATCGGCTAAATTACTCACACATGCTTTACTATCGCTTGTTAACACATACTTAATTTCAGGTTTGTCGCTTAAAAAATCTCAAAGAGCATGAAACAGTTCCATAAATCTCTTCAAGCCGTTTCCGTTAGATAGTCATCTTCAGTATGAAGTAAAAGTCTCACATGGTCTTCATTTTGTTCTTAACAAAAATAGCTTGAAGAGATGCTCACATTTGGCACTAGCTTTAATACCTTAAACATCCTTTATTTCTAAATGTAGTACTTCATTTAGGACACAAAGCACAGGAATCATTTCTGAATTCGCATCTTTCATCAATTTTAAGCAGCCATTTTTCTTGCTATTAGGAGCACCATCTGCAGCACAAGATATCATATTTTTCATTGGTATCTCATTGACATCTAAGTAGTTGTTTAGCTTATTATATATATCTTTTGAGGTAGTGGTGCTTTCTAATCTTTTATAGAACAACATTTCTTCAGCAAAATGCCCTTTAACAATATATATTAGGTAAGTTATCAAAACTGCCTCACTGTCTCTCCTAGTTGATCATCCAATTATACTGAGAAATTTCTAGTTTTGAGTTTTTCAACAAGGGGTTTTTTAATATTTTTACTCTTTTCGTCTATTTTTCTGCTAACAGTATCGTTACAGTGACATAGCTTTTATATATTTATCATCTTTTTCAAGAACCGTTTTAAGAAATGCTGATATTGACTGTTTTATTCAATTCTTTCCTATAGAATCATTTTTTCCAGTTTTACCGATAAGTAAAGAAATTTGATATCTAATGTCAAGAACACGATTATTAGTTGAAGTATGAGCAGTAAATAGAGAAGACGCGAGATGTTAACACCGAAATCTAGGATTTTCGGGGAGCCATTCCAGGTAATTGCTGTTACCCGTAATTCCTAGGTTAGAAAATCCTAGATGTCAGGCTTCACATCTCGCGTCTTCAAATTTATAAAGAAATGTTCGAGAGGGCATTCAATTGTGGGAAACGAAACTGATGAAGGTTCCCTAACCAGAAACAATGTATAATATTGTCTTGCCTACAAAAGAATGGCTCCTCGAAGAGAGTAGTAAATTTTCATCTTGGTATCTTTTCAAAATTTTTCTGTAAAGTTTTAAAGTAATTCAAATCTGAATTAATAAGAGCGCCATGTTTCGCCTTCAAATGCGCCTCAAGTCTACCTGGTTTTAGAGATTCCTTGGTCAAGCATTGCTGAAGAAAAGATTTGACGTTACCAAACACCCAGTTGATATTTTGGTATCGTCAAGTAAGTTTACACCTAATAATTATTCACCGGAATTATTTAAGAATTTGGTTTTGTCGTTAAATTTGGCACAGAAATCTAACATTGCATTGAAATAGCTAGGAGCGAAAGGGTTAAACTCGTGTCGAGTACATTTTCGAATTACCCCCCTGAACAACCGAACTGCCCTGGTGGGACGTGGGAAACACTGCATTAAATTATAACGCAACAAAAGGAGGGGTTGACATTTTAATCATGATTTGTAGTATAAATTTATTGAAGATAGATTTTAAAATCAGACATTTGTTGGTATTTTAACAATTATGGGTCTCGCTGCGACAAATGTACATTTTATATGTATTCAGTGCTTTGGGAACCCATACAATATAAGAGAATCCACCTGTCGGAACTATTGAACCACTGAAAAGAGTCCTACATCCATTCATTTCTGTAGAAGACTTTTGAATATTCTAATAAGTTGTCCTAAGTGACTAAAAGCAGAGCTGAAGTAACAACTTTTCACTTTATTCAATTAATTTTATCTAAAAGAAAAAAAGGGTAGTGTTTATTTACAGTTATTGACTACACTTTGAATATAGCATATTCAAAGCATCGCGGTTATGCAGTATTTCGGGACACGCTCGCCCGAGGGTAAAATAAATATTCTGCAATGTTTGTATGTTAATATCACCACTGCCCCAGGTATTAGTAAATTAAGTGGAGTAAGCCACGCCAATACAACTCCTGTTATTCCTGGGCTAATACTAAAAATTTTGTTACTTTATAACTATGCTTAAGGATTGGGGCCAATTTGTTTATATAGCTGCTATTTCTTCAATAGGGTATTAGTGTAGGGAACTTAGCATTATTTCAATACCATTTTTGCAATAAAATTCCACAGCTGTTTGAATGGTTTTTCTTAACGAAGGTACAACGCATAACCCAAAAAAAGTTTTGTTAACACATTTTTACTTCTTAGTTAATTATAAAATAGCAAAAACCCTAATTTTGGCAGTTTTTGTAACTTGTCGGCAACAAAATAAAAATTTCAAATATCAAAGGTGCGCATTTTTGAACCTACTAAATAAGATGCTGATCGATAGGATTGGTTCATTAATAAATGAGTTATTCGCGAAAAATGTGAAAAAGGGCGCATTTTTCAATGATTCGTAACACTTATCTAAAACAATTGGAAAAAAGTTTCATTTGCCTATCGAAAATAAATTCAAAATTTCAACTTCATGGCTTTGAAGGTTTTCTCACAAATGTAATTTTTTATTGAGTGCTCTTTATTTTTGGTGATGTTTGCAACGCTCCCATTCTGCATCAAATTACTTTTTTATAAATCTGAATGGAACATTGTAATCTTCAAATCTTTTCGGTACAAATCTTCATGTATTAATATTCTTTTGGGTTTATTCTATAGTCTGTAAGTTAGGTTGAAATTCTGAATTTTGGTATTCGGCAACACATAAATATTAGTAGAGGGGGATCCTAATTTCCCCTCAAGGTAGAATAAAAATAGCATGTTGTCGAATTGAAATGACCTTTAAAATGCCTTTTCAACGCAAATTACATTATATACGAGGGTAAATCAAATATAAACTATAATTTTCCTATTCTGCTTAGAATGCAGTTTCGAGCTAGATTATGTTGTTGGGAGTAGATGGGCACTGGGGAACCAACCGGGTACGCGCGTATGCTTGGCTTTGTCGTCAATACCTATTTTAGCTAGCAAAAACGATAAAGCCTCAGAAATTCTAGCTCATTTAAAGGCTCAGTTTGGGGATAGTACACTGTCTCAAAATCTTGTGTATATGTGGGTGAGAAAATTTAAGGATGCACAATGATGGAGGCACAAGGACAAGCCTTACAGCTGACAATGCCAATAGTGTTCGATAGCTTATTTTGAACATGACCGCCGATTAACCGTGGAAGAATTTCCTCAGAATTGGGTGTAAGCTATGGAAGTGTTCAATCAATTACCATTGATAAATTTGGTTTCAGAAAAATGAGTGCTCGATGACTTCCGAGTTTATTGACTACAAACCAAAGATCGTTGAAAGACTTCTAAATAGATTTCAGGAGAAGGGAAGGCCTTTTTGAAGCGAAAAAACAATAAAATTCAAAACTCGCCTCTCATCTGGAAAAGTCCTTGCCAAGATTTTTTTTTACTCTAAGGGAATTTACTGATCGATTTTCTACATGTCCAACGTACAGTTAATTTGGATTACTACTGCCAGTTGTTACGGTTGTCAAATGCCGAGTATTTGAAACAAAAAACAAGGAATACACTGCAACAAATGGACTGAGAAGCCCTCGACCACCCTCCTTATAGGCCTGACTTGACTCTGAAAGAATTACCGCGAGGAAAACGATTTGAAGTAAATGAAGAAGTCGAGGAGCACATGCGCAGTTGGCTTATTAATCGTTAATATTAATGCATAGTTACGAATACTGAAAAATAGTATTCATTTCGCAGCGCTGTAAAACTAGTGAATAAATTTAAAAAGTTTATAATAAAAATTAATTCTTACAACACCATGTATAAAAATGGTATGATGTTTTTTTTGTAGAATGATTAGAAAAAAGTTATATCGACAAATAGGAAAAAAATGTCTCAAACTTTTATTGACTTTCGCAGTAACTCTTTTATTTGTGATTTTCCGACTAAAAGTTACTTAAAAAAAGTTGTCGGCAATTTTATTTGCAACAAAAAATTTTAAATATATTTTTTGTGATACTTATAGTTGGTCAAATAAACCATAGAAATGATTTGGACGACTTTTTCCAAGATGGCGGCCGTTGGGTTGCAACCCCACAAACTTGAATTTAACTTAACACTAACCCTCCCTTGATATCTAAAAAATAAAATTGAGTCCTCTGACAAATGCAGACTAAGCCCAAAAATATGTAATATTTCAGTGGGCTAATTACGATATGTCACCGCTTCTCGACCCTGGGCTATCAACAGACAGTTTGACAGTTGGCATGGCATTTGTATTAGGGAAGGAATCCAAGCGATATGAAATGAATGTCAGTTCGTACGCAGTAATAAAATGAGGGGAAGGTGTTTCTCCCACCATTACATTTTATTTAATTCCGAATACCAAAATGCAGGCTTTCAAACTGATTTAACATACAATAAAACAAAACCAAAAGAAAATTAATTTATGAGGTATTGTACTGAAAGATCTAATAACTAATATGTTCCTTTCAGATGATTAAAATATTAATTTAGCTAAAAATGGGAGCATCGTAAACTTCACGTAAAATCAAAAGCCCTAGAATAAAAATCAGAATTGCAAGAAAACCTTCTAAGCTGTAAATTTGAGATTCTTACCAGTTATTTACCTGGTAGAAATGAAAGATGCTGTGTTTCAAAATTTCAACGTATCTTATACAATAACAATGGACGATTGAAAATTGCAAATTTTTGACAGTTTATTTGCAAATAACTCAATAACTAATTCTCCAATCGGCTATATGAACCTACCCATTTAGTCGCTATTGAAATTGCGTATAAAACAAACTTTCGACACTAGAACTTTTCATTCAGTTACTGAAAAGTTACAAATACTGCTAAAATTGCTATTTTTGCAATTTTAAACACTACGTATGATTAGACAATGTTTTCTTCATTTTATGTCACAATTTTATTCATTCTTGCAAAAAGATGAAAGCGAATACCTTTTTGTTTAAACTTTAATTATCGATGAAAAGACTCGGTGGTTGATTGAATCACTAGTACCGTCACACGCAACTAAACCTCCTAGATATATTGACATAATTTGAATTATAATATTTGAGTTTGCAAAATTGAAAAAAAACTTATTGTAGTATTTGTAGATTATGTTGACGCAAACAGAACATTAATCTTTGGCGTTTTGAAAACATAACCTCCTCGTCCGTTAAAAGTATTGTTCTGACAGAATTTTAGTTTGCACTTCATGTAATTTTGTGTGTGTGTGTGTAGTTAAATAATTTTTCTATTTAGACATATACAGCACCCAATTATTATATTTAAACCCTACGTATGCTGATATGTTTTTAGATAGAAAAAGATACGGCTTATTATAGCTAACTCATAAGTTGTATTTAAAATTGGCGTTAAATATTTTATTTTTAAGGATAGATACACTTTACATTACACATAAAACAATAATACCCCTTGGATCTCGTCTTGCTAATTATAAACACTTTTCTCTTAATTGGGGGTTTCTAGGCACAGGAAAAACCGTTCTTTCAGGATAATTTATAGATTTATTTGTATATTGCGGCCTTACACACTTTTATTCCAATTTGTTGTAAAATGAAATATAAAAATTCCAGAAAGATTCAAATTTAGTTACATTTGGATTATATATAAACAATCTAAAATAATTTCCAAATACTATTTATATTATTTATAAATTGTGAGTAATTTAATTGCAATTATCGGTTGTACAGAACATGTTGCATTCAAAATTTTTCCATCACTCAAATACATCTCTCCCATGTTTAATCCAAATTGCTCTTTATTACACTTACAACCTCATGTTCTGCTGCCTGTGTGTTCAGTTTAATACTCTCTTCACACATTCATTCTTATGTACGTTAAATAATATTGCTAAATCTTTTACTTTTGCACTACTAAAAAGAAATCCTTCTCTCAGCATAAACAAACTATGAACAGCAGGAATAATCTTAAATCAGTATACGATAACTTAAACGCCTTACATATTTATAATTTTTAGGTAATCATAGAAAAACATAGTTGGCAGAAATAAAAAACAAATAATCTCCTTAAACAATATTTTCATTCTGAAGCACCACTATTTTTATTTAATTAATACTTTCGCTGCATGTGTAACATCGAAAATCTCTAGCTATTAAACTAACGGATATTTGGACCATCTGCCCATTCTCAGATTACTTAGAAGTTCTAATCTCACCAATTTCGAGAGTAATATTATGAAGTCTGGAAAATTGTCATTACATTTTGTTTTACTTCAAATGATTTTTGTAATTCCGTTCTGAAATTCCCTCGTTCTGTAATAAAAAGAAATCTTTATATCGGCAGTTCCTCACAGTAAAATGTGTTTTGTTACACTTGCCATAACTAGTAAATAATATTATTAGGTACGAAAGTTTTATTATATTTTCATTCAATTTAACTACGAATGTTAAAATCGAAATACTTTTGATGTACATAAATATATACAACATCTGGTCACCTATATATATATATATATATATATATATATATATATATATATATATATATATGTTAGGTGCTTTCCGGGAATTCATCCGCGTATTTGATAAGTGATCCCTGCCGGGATCGATGGTAAAATGACAACGTTTCTCGAATACTATTCGAGTAACTAGAAGCGAAAGCAGAAGGCAACGAGAATTATGCGAACCGACCTGAAGAGGGCAGATGTGACTCTGCCGAAACGTCGTCATTTTACCATCGATCCCGGCAGGGATCAGTTATTAACTACGCGGATGTATTCCCGGAAACCACCTAACACATTTAGTGCCCGCGAAAACTTAGAAACAAACAAATATATATATATATATATATATATATATATATATATATATATATATATACCTTACAAAAAGAAAGTAAACTATATTACACACTAATGACAATCGACAATCTGTCTGTTAGGGCAGTTTTGTATTTTACCGAAGGGGTACGGGCCGATTTCCTGGAGCGGCCTGTTCCAGATTGGTGATCGGAAGAACGTCTCAGGTCTTTTTGCTGTTAATCAAAGAAGCCTTAAAATTTACAAATACACAATGGACCAAGTGATCATATTAACCCAAAAGCGCGTAATGAGTTGAAAAACATGGAAAGTATTAAACGTATACTACCAATCCCAATCGATAGTAAGATTTAGGTTGACTAACTTTATCCTAGATTTTTACGGGGTTAACAGCTGTAAATAGGGAAGTCCGTAAATGTAGTTCACCCTCGGCATTAACCTTTAGTTAAAAATTATATCAAAAGATGCGAATTAGGTGATATTAGCATAACTTGAGGAAGCTTAGAATTTCTTTGGTGTTATTAGAGCTTACGAAAATCTATGCATATTACTTTTATGTTTTTTTGGGCAATAACACCACAATCGAAATAAAAGGACCTGTATTGAAGGAAAACCAAACGTTTCAAAGTCTATTCTGACGTCATTGTCAATGGCTTTATATTTATTGATATAAATTGCAAAATGAAAATTTGATTTAAATATAAAGCCATTGACATCGAAGTCTGAATAGACTTTGAAACGTTTGGTTTTCCTTCAATATACGTCGTTTTATTTCGATTGAGGTGTTATTGCCCCAACAAACATAAAAGTAATCAAGAATATGGCACAAACAACGTTTGGAAGACAATCTATGCATATTGTTAAACAATCAAAGAATCCTAATAGTAAGTAAGTATTTACAACTAGCTACAAGTAGGTACTTATGGCGTATATAATAAGATGGTTAAATAGAAACTTGTATACTTTCTGCCATGTTATGCTACGTTTACATGTACCCTATATATCTACAGTATTATATCGAGTATAATACGCACATTTTTACGTGTTTTATGAATGACTGCTAATATAACGATACGTAAAAATCTGACGTACTTAGAGTGCGTTTTATAACCAGTGGCGCCTTGTAATCTATGTAATACGGTTTTAACTGTATGTATATTTGCGTTTTGTATTCTGCTACAGAGGCTTCACCTTCGTTGCAAACATCTACTTTTCATATACCCTGTATACATTAACAATATTTACTTACATCTTATAAATTCACAGCACAGTAATACTGCATATAATCTACTTTGTACACATACCTTCAGTTTAATATATCTTTACAGATACACTCTAGACACTTACACACTCTGTGTACTCTTGCACTCTGTTTACTTACAACCTATGTACTTGATATTGTATAGGTACTCCCTTTATACTTAATCTGTAAACTTACATTCTATACACGTCCACTCTCTTACACCCTGTATACTTACACCTTGTAAGCTCTATTCTGTATTCTTACCTCTTGTTTGATACCCCCTATTTAAACAACTACATTTCTTACACTCACTTTACTAACACCCCGGATACTGTGCTTCGAGTCAAACCCTGCATACAAAAGATGGCCGTGCTCAATGCTAACAGACTCAAAGGGCGTTGTCCTATACTCTTATCTCTCATTTCTTCTGTGAACTTTATATGTTTCCCATTTACCAACACCATACTGCTGCATATACTTCAATCTTGTATGTTTACTTGCACTCTGTCATCTACCACGCTGTGTATTTCCACACTCGCTGTACTGACACATCCTATGCTACGTTATTTAGTAACACCACTCAGTTTAATAACACCCTGTATATTGGATTCCAGTCCAAACACCACGCGGGCATAGGATGAACATGCTGTCATAAAATATGAAAGGGCTTTTTTCAAAACTCTTATCCAGATTTTTTCCCGCAACTTTAAAATTTTCCCCTATACACACGGTTTATTGGGGCATATACTTTACACGGTATATGTACCCTTCGAAAACTTACATTTTATTTACTACCAACTAATATATTTACACTTATAAACTTTCATTCTCTATACTTATACCTGCTATAGTACTCTATTTATAGCACGGAGTATACTTACACTCATCGTATTACTACCACCCTGTATATTGGGCTCCTGCCTTGACAATTATCAAAGGGCGTTGTCGTATAGTCTTAACCAAATTATGCCAATTGACTGGATAAAAATATCATGATCCAGATTACAAAGTATGTGTTTGTTTTTTAGACAAACACATTTAGTCATTTGCGTGATTGAGTACCAAACATTCAACCATCCAAACATTATATTATACACTGTTTGTTGATAGAATATGTCATTTATCTGTATGAAAAGTTACTGTATGGTAGTACACCATTAAATTATTTAAGTGCAAAATGTCATCCTAATTCGTTGTTTTTTGGATGAAAAAATAACAATAAAACCTCTATAAATAAGGCAAAAATACACCAAGAAGACCTATAGACACATCAATATTGAAAAACCATGTAGGTACTAACTGTTTATTGGACTGGGACAAGACGAAGATATTACTGATTTGGACTGGGGCAAGACAGTAGACATTACTGAAAGAAGAGAAAGTAAAGTCAAATTATGAATTAAAAAGCAAATATCCACAGATGATGTGTCCATTACTATTGTTGAGTCACTTCATTACAACATCCATATGAAGACAAAATCTTTAGAGAATTTTTCTACTAATTTTGTAATAAGCCAATGAATGGATTGTAGTGATGAGATGGAGAAGAAAAAAAATGTCCAATTGATGCTTATAGATTTCCCAATAGTTGCCACTTGAGATCCAAACAACAGTTGAAGACAACCGCAAAACACCTACCTTTTAACAAACTTTGGGACTTTTTTGCTAACATTCAATCCGACTTGACCATACAATGTATTACATTCGCACTCCCTCTAGGCGAAAATTCACTAAACCTCAGATATACTAGGTATCAAAAGGGTTTAGCTCTGTGAGAGCCCTTGTAGCGTTATCAGGCCCATGGTGGCAGCACTTTCCACTGAATTTTCTGACCATCCGTGCTGTTCCTAACAGAACGGCTTTTTGCATTAGTTTGTAAAGTTGTTCGACCTGGCCGAGGTATTAAATTGTTTAATAGGTGTTTTGGGACTACTCCTGTTTTCAATGTTCAAGCACTTCTTGGGAAATGACACCACAGTTATGAAAATATGCCACAAATATCATTCAGAAAACAACTACTCCTGTTGTTGACATAACAATTACAGTTCGTGTGTTGTTCCGGTCCCACTGTTTCTTTATTTGAAATTCCAAATCCCTGTATTTGTTTATTTTTCAGCCTGCTTAATATTTGTAATATTGTTGTTATAAATTAATATGTCATTATGTTTTTTTTTTCTAAATACTTTATCTACTAAACCAACATCTGGTCTTCGTGAGCAACAATCCGAGCGGTCAGTATCATGCAGTCCCAGTACAGCGCGTAGTTGTTATTTTCTAAAACCGATTGTGGTTTGTATATATAGTATGATATTCTTACCGGCTGTGATAATTCAATGAATACTGAATGTATGGCAGCACACTCCCTCTAAGGGACGCATTGCGTAACATGTTCGTCCAGACCGAAGTATTTCAAACTGTTTAATAGATGTTTTGGGACTACTCCAGTTGTTGACATAACAATTGTTACCGTTCGAGTGTTGTTCATGTCCCATTGTCTCTGTATTTGAAATTCTATCCCTATATTTGGCTATTTTTCCGCCTACTTAATATTTATATTATTGTTGTTAGGGATTGTTATGTCAATTAAGGTTGTTTTTTTAGATTATTATTAGTCTTGTTTTTCTTAATATTATTATTGTGGAAAATAATTACTTCGTTTAATGTCATTTCCAAACGAACTCAAATTAATAAATGACGACAAAAATTTAAAACTTAACAAGAGGGATTTATCTATAACAGTAGGTAGGTTATACCTGAAATTCCCGGAAAGCTTACATATGCAAGAATATAGAAATGGAATTACTTAAAGATCTCAAACGGGATGTTTTGTTCCAACTCTACTTATCCTTAAAGTAGCAAATTACATAAACGGTTTTTATAAACTTCTTTACCTTCTAGTGTCTTACTAAATGGCTTAAAATTTTTATAATGAATTATTTCTGTTTCTTGTAATTTTGTAAAATTGTAACCTGTAGTCGAATCAGTTTAATTTAATCTAAAAGAACGCAAGTGTTCGTTATAAAGATACTAAAATTCCTACAGGCCATACCAAGATGAATATCCCCAATGCACCATAAACATTTTAATTTATATACTTCAGATTTCGAGAACTTATTAGTTATTTTATTTTTAACATTAAAAATTTGATTCGACAGTTTTATTTTGGATTTAAAACTAACTTTATTATTAGGTTTTGACAAAAGATTCTTTGTCCTCTCACTTGTGATTCCAAATATAAATTGAATAATGTTATTTTAAAGTTAAGTATAAATTAAATTTTGAATTATTTGTCTTTTTTCGTAAAAATAAGTTAATTGTTGATTTATAGTCATAACCATTATTGATGATATCCAGTACATTTTCTAGATATGCTTTGGGCAGTGGCAATGTAAAAGTCCCGTGTACCATCGATTATAATGCTAGTTTGTGTGAGTGTAGACCAAATATAGGCTCGGTTTGGGATAGTAATATCTGCAAATGTGGGTTTCCTGAATACATTTAACGTGATATTATTATGTTTATTGATGAGTGTGATGTCTAGGTAATTGATTTTTTCTACAATTATAGTGATAGTGTACTACAACGTAACGCCTTCATCAACTATTTAATGTATTATTATTGCAAGTACTTTTTTGTAAACGATTCTTACATATTTATATTTTGAATTTTATATAAAAATATCATTAATATTTAATAAATGTATCCCTCGGAAAATAATTATTGCTTGGAATAAGCATACTTATTATTTGTCTTTATCCAAATATCACCATAAATCTGAACTTAGCCCTTCTTGGAACCATTTTTGTTTCTGTATTTTATTTATTTCAAGGTTCTCACTGAAATGAAATACGTAAATAGTTATTACACTATTCATTGGTTTTTCAGAATTGCCTTAAATATTTCTTTTATGGATAGCATTTTGTTTGATATTTTTCAGATCATGTTATGGCACTATCAGCATACTTTAGGTTGTTTTTGGTGGAGATTACATCGTAAAACTTCACTTGCATCTTTCTCGCTTTAATTGAACAATAGACCGAAATCATCCAAGAAATATCTGAGTGATGAAATATTGGTACTGAATAATAGGTGTCCCCAATAACTACCATTGAGAGTATTTGTAAATTGTGTAAATAGTTTGAATGTATATTTTTTAATTAGAGTTAGGGTACAGCAAATCAAACACAACACTCTTTAACCACTATGGTCTTAGGCCTTAGTAACCAAGACAATACAAAATACATATAAAGTAAGTCTGAAGTTGGCAGACACTGTAACTCGTTCCTCGAAGTTTCCTTGGACTTCCATCGTCTTGAAGTGGTTGATCTCACAACGTTTCAATAGCTGTGTATCTGCTATCGTCATCAGGTGAATGATAGGAAATTCAGAGTATCCGTCATATTTATATTATACCCTTAACCGGTCATGCGTCGCCGGTCATGGTCATTGGGTCTTATCTGGTCCAATCAGCGTCGTCGTACCTGGAGGTTGGTTGTCGGTGATGTCATGCGTCGCCGGTCATGGTCATTGGGTCTTATCTGGTCCAATCAGCGTCGTCGTACCTGGAGGTTGGTTGTCGGTGATGCGTAGCGGCAAAGGCCGAAGAAGAGCTCTCCAAATATTTTTAATTTGGACGCTGGGCTCGCTAATTATATTTTCGTTCGAGACTATAGATGCTCTCTCTATGAATTTTCTTTTGTACCAATGCTCTTCCTTGTGAATTGCTCTAGCCTGGTCCCAGTTGATATTATGGTGTTCGGTCCATGCGTGATTCGCTAGCCCAGACTTCGTTACCTCTGCCCTTTGAGTAGCTGTGCGGTGTTCCTTAATCCTGGTGTCCAGCGGTCGCTTTGTCTCTCCAATGTAAAGATTGCCACATTCACACGGTATGCTGTATATACAGTTATTTGGTATTGCTGGTGCGTCGGGCCTCGTTCTTGTTATCATGCCCTCAAGGTGTCGTTGCTTTTGAAGATCATTCTGATCCCATAGCTGTGTGCAATTCTTCTAAGTTTCTCCGACAAGCCTTTAGTATACGGTAATAGTAGAGTTGCTACCGTGGCGTCCTCTTCCTGCCAAGGTGGTTTGTCCAGCTCTTCAAACGCCTTGGTAATGATCGTTTCCGGATATCCGTTCGCCAAAAGGTCTTCTCTAAGTTTCACTTGTTCTTTTTTGAGGGCTTCTGGTGTGCTGCAGATATTTTTGGCTCTATGGATTAGTGTTTAGATGATGCCAGTTTTCGTTGCTGATGGGTCGTTGGAATTGTAGTGAAGGTATAATCCTGTATGCGTAGCCTTCCTGTAGACTGTTGTTTGGATTCCGGTCCTAGTCCTTTGACACTTTACATCAAGGAATGGTAGGCACCGACTCTCTTCCATCTCCATGGTGAATCTAATGGATGGTTGGGATTGGTTCAGGCGCTCCAGGAATCCCTGTAGTTCTGTCTCTCCATGTTGCCAAATAATAAATGTGTCATCGGCATACCTCAACCATAGCTTAGGCTGCTTCTCGAAACTCCTCAGTGCATGTTCTTCGAACCATTCCATGTAGATGTTGGCAATGGTTGGTGATAACGGGGAACCCATAGGCAATCCATCTTCTTGCATGAAGAACCGGTCTTTCTCCTGAAAGTAGCAGTTCTTGAGGCAAAATCTAAGCAAGTCCATGATTGACTCTATTGGCAGCTCCGTCCTCTCTATCAGGGTTTCGTCTTCACTAAGTTTCTTTCTCACTATGTTGAGAGATTCGTCTAGTGGTACGTTCGTGAAAAGGTTTTCAACGTCGAAAATTACTAACCGATGTTCTGCCCCAAGTTCCATGGATCCGATGATTTGGACAAAGTGCTTTGAGTCTTTGATGTGCGATGATGTTTTGTCCCTCCAAAGGTTGGATGATTGGTAGAAGGAATTTCGATAGTGTTGATCGTTCTGAGCGGTACTCCAGCCTTGTGTATCTTGGGTAGTCCATAAAGATGTGGTGGTTTGCTGTGGTGTTGCGTCAATTTTCTCCTTGTTTCGGGTAGAATGTATTCAGCATGATCTCTGAGAGAGTTGTAAGTTTTCCGTTATATTTTAGATGTTGGATCTGTAGGCAGTGGCTTGTATTTTCCCTTCGACAGTATTTCGGTCGATTTTCTTGTTGTATTCCGTTCTGTCCATCAGGATGGTGGCATTTCCTTTGTCAGCTGGTAGAATGATGATAGGTTTTGTCCTCGTTTAGTGTTTTTATGATTCTCCTTTCGGATTCGTTGATGTTTTGTTTGATGTGTTGTGTTTTCTCTATTGCGGTTCTGACTTTCCATCGGAATTCCTCCAGTTCTGGTGTCTCTTTGTTGCCTATTGCTGACTCCACGGAACTGATGATATCTAGTACTGGCATCTTTTTTGGAGCTACAGGTAGTTTAGCCCCTTAGAAAGCAATGTTTCCTCGACTGCTGTGAGAACTCTGGATGACAAGTTCACCACTGTTTTCCTGTTGGTCGTATACTTCGGCAACTGCTTCCTGGTAAGTTTGTTAAGTTTCTCAGTGTGCACCTTTTGGCCGATTCGTCTGATGTTGTCACAGTGTTTTTGAATCGAATACACTGTGACAACATAAATATGACGGATACTCTGAATTTCCTATCATTCACCCGATGACGATAGCAGATACACAGCTATTAAAATGTAGTGAGATCATCCACTTCAAGACGATGGAAGTCCAAGGAAACTTCGAGGAACATATAAAGTAAATTATTGCCATTGCGGCAATATCGCATCATGAAGTAGTCAAATAAATACCTCCTGAAGAAATAACATTGGCTGCGACAAAATTAACACCTGTTATTTTTATTTACTAATTCAGTAATTACAATTGTTTGTCCATTATTAGATTTGTTTCGATAAAAATTTGTAAAATTTTTGTGATATATTTCTGAAATAGATTTCATCTTAGCTAATAATTTAGTGAAGAAAAATCCCCAAAAATTTATTAAAAGACATAAGCACAAAAAGCTATTTACTTATTATTTAAAAATAACTCCGTAAAATGTAATATAAAAAAATCTATTTTAACCGGTTAATTATTCAGAAACACATTTACTAATAAATAATCTTCATAATTATTATTTCCAATAGAAAATATGCATAAACTGCAAGATTTAATTGACATCTTGTAAAAATACTCTCTTCGAGGTGTCATTCCTTTGTACGCAAGACAATATATATTATATATAAATATAATATTTATTGTTTCTGGTCGGGAACCTTCATCAGTTGCGCTTCCCACAATTGAATGTCCTCTAGAACACTTCTTTATGCATTTGATGCATTTCGTTAAATTTGAAGACGCGAGATGTAAGACCGACATCTAGGATTTTCAAGAGAATCAGTACACAGATGCTCCGAATCTGGAGCCGTTCCGTGTAATTGCTGTTCTCCCTTAACTCCTAGGACAGAATGTCACGATAAAATTTTTTCAGGTTACTTCACCTGTCAGAGATATTGAATACTCTAGTGTCGTATGAACCTTCATCAGTTGCGCTTCCCACAATTGAATGTCCTCTCGAACACTTCATTATGATTTGATGCATTACGTTAAATTTGAAGACGCGAAATGTAAGCCCGACATCTAGGATTTTCAGAGAATCAGTACACAGAGGTTTCCGAATCGGAGCCGTTCCGTGTAATTGCTGTTTCTTCCTTAACTCCTAGGACAGAATGTCACGATAAATTTTCAGGTTACTTCACCTGTCAGAGATATTGAATACTCTCTTCGAGGTGTCATTCCTTTGTACGCAAGACAATATATATTATATATAAATATAATATTTATTGTTTCATCAGTTGAAGTAACCAGTACACAGAGGTTCCGAATGAAAAACTCCTAGGACAGAATTCACGATTATCGTGACTCTCTTCGATTCTGTCCTAGGAGTTTGCGCTTACACCTCGAGAACTGCAATTACACGAAACGGCTCCAGATTCGAATGAATCTCTGTGTACTGATTCTCTATGAAAATCCTAGATGTAACGGTCATTACATTTCGGAACGGCTCCAGATTCGGAATCTCTGTGTACTGATTCTCTTGAAAATCCTAGATGTCGGTCTTACATTTCGCTTCTTCAAATCTTGTAAAAATCTAGAATTTTTCACTATAATTAAATGTTTCACGAAAACTGTATTTAAACAGAACAATCACAATACGAAAACTACGAAGACCCAAAGGTTATATTCGCTGGAATCTGGGTCATCGCATCGCGGTGTTACAATATCTATGAAGATTTCTGAGGAAACTATAGCAATGTTAATGTTTTAAACGCATTTGATTTATTTTCTCCTGAAGTGTTATTCTTCAAAATGTTTGCACTCATACCGTTTACACCCTGTATATTTTGTAAGCAAAGATGGCTTATTGTGTGATAAACATAATTGTAAGACATTTTGACACTGTTAAGCGCTGAGCTCTAAAAGAATTTTATAAAAAATACATCGTAGGGAAAAAATAGATTTAAAACCTTTTTTATTTTAATAACGTACATCTGTGGCAACAACCATCATAGGCCGCAGTCGGCTTTGATCTCTGGTTGTACGTGTGTGCTTAAATTTGATTCAACCCATGGGTAAGAACTGTCATCGGTGTTTAATTAAAAGTCAGCGAGCGCGGTTTACGGCTATCGACTGTCGTGAGTTGCTTGTTATTTACTATCGACTCCCAAAAAGGAAGTTATTAATTCTGCTGAGTTTTTGGTTTGTTTTTGTATGTTTGTTACTTGATTTCTTTGCTAGTTGTGACACAATTTTTGTGACTATTTTTTGTTTGATGTTCTATATGTACATCAACATTGTATCCCATTTTAGTTGTGAGTAGTTTTTTAACTGGAAGAGCATGATATTTCTCACTGATGATATACCTGTATTAAATGATGTATATTTCGCCAAAACTCCTTACCAACTTGAATAGTTTAAACTATAGTCATTTGAGAAAGATTCTTAGTTAATGACACATAAGGTGGAAACACATTATCGTCACGTCATGTGAGCTCATATGTTGTCACATCGGCGAAATCTAACATGCTGGGATGACTTAGAAACACACTACACTCAAGTCACATTTATTACTTTACGTTGTGTGTCATGATGGAAGGTGAATATTGTAGCTCGACGAGTTCCTCAGAAATCGCAAAGACATTAAAAATATATAAAATTTAATTTTTCTTAGTGTTTCAACTTATTATTATTCTTATTTTACACCTGGTATTAATTCAGCTATCCCAAAAGTATAATAATCATTTCACCAATGTAATACTTTCTCTTAAAATAACATATTCATGTTGTTATTTAAGTTCAAATAGCAAAAAAACTTCTGAAGAAATAGATAAAAGATACAAAGTAGGTACTGGTTCCTATATAAAATATAAAGTTATTATTAAATCACAAAATACAAATTGTTGTATATACACTCGAATTATTTGTAGGCTTCCGGGATACCGGAAAGTAAAGATATAGCCGTTTTACTATGACATTACAACACAATGATCTACGGTTTTAACTTTGTTTACAGCCATTATCACTTAAATGTTTATTAATAGCTGTTATTAAATTTGTAAATATTATAAAGGAAAATATTAATAAAAAGGTATTTACCTTTTAGTAAAATTAAATCAAATAACTTGTTTACAAATATCTCGGTCCCGAAAATAAACAGAAAAAAATCCCGAAGGGGGCACTAGTTCTCTATGTTACGCGAGCCGAAAATCTAAATTTGCAGAAACGAACTCACGTTGTCATGTACAACTTGCCTTGAGCTACATGAGGTGACGTGACAAAGTGTACTTCTAGCTGATTTAAAAGCATGCGTTAATTGTATTGCAGATATTTCAGGCGTGCCGTGACATGGCGTAATAGCATGTGTTCTCACGTAACGTGACGATAATGTGTTCCCCATTTAATGTATACTCACTAACAAAGAAATCGCAACACCCAGAAGGAGATTTTTAAATTTAATATTGTTGTGGTAAAACATAGATGCTATAGTAGGGAAGTAAATTATTAAAGTTTGGAAAAGTTTGGTGAATACTTTTTCATGTAACCTATTTTTTATTCAAATAATATTGTAATCGTTTTCTGCATTTTTTAAAATTTACGAAAAAACAAACTCTTTGATGGGAATCATTATGGATGTTTAGTTATGCTAAAATGCCTAGAGTACGGGTACTCAGAATGTATCGCCAGCTAAGTGAATTTGAAAGACGTCGAATTTATTGGTTTACGGGAGGTGTGTTTTTCATTTCCAGAAATCGCTAACCGCACGAACACTTGTTATCCAACTACTATTATGAGATGTTGTCAAGCGTGGTTTGGTAATACCCAAAATCGGAGTAAGTAAGCACCGAATATCGAAGGGGACAAAGTTCAAGATCAACGTCTAAGACTTATGAACTATAGAGACCGATTTTCGACAAATCGAAATTTCGTTCATGAGTGGTTAGGAGAACAAGGTCATCTTGTAAGTATCCTAACGGTTTGCTTCAGAGTAAGATCTTTTGGACCGCAGCATTATCTGATCGCTGACCATCAACGCAACGACTACAGTGGTGCAGAGAACCATAACATTGGAATGTGGAATGGCATCAGGTCGTCTTCTCTGATGAATTTCGATTCTGCTTTGGTGGACATGATGACCGGAGTAGGGTTAGACGAAGTCAAGGAGAAAGACGTCAATCTCAATTTGATGTACACGGAACAATAGGCAATATGGGATGTGGTGCTATTGTAAATGCAAGTAAGTCACCTTTAGGCTTTGTTCGAAGCAACATGACAGCGCAATGTAATCCTCAGGAAGTTGTGAAGCCATATGTCTAGTTCTCCAAGGGCTCGTCGTGGCGCAAGCGGCTCGGATACTAGTACCAGCTTAAACTTTGGTTCAAGCCGCTAGTTCGACACCTCAAACGACGGCCTTAGTACCTGGTCACCGCTGGGTTTGGCTCGCTCGTCCGACATTACAGTGTCCGCCTGTTAGAGCATTTTCTAAACCCACCGCATTAAAGCTTTCCCAGTCCCAGCAGGCGTCTTAATCGTCTCACGGATCCCGTATTTCAACAAGATAATGCTCGGCCTCATGTTGCTCGAGTTAATTTCAACTTATTTGAAATGACCCATGTGAATCCATTGGCATGGCCGCCCAGAGATATGATGGAAAGTTTACCCCGGCCTCCACGGACTTTGGAGGTTATAAGAAATACAGGTAGCTTGGAATAGTATTCCTCTAGAAGAAATATAACACCTTATTTAACCAATGCCAAGACGTGTTGGGGAGTGTATAAATAACCTGTGGAGAAGAACACTATTAACAAACAACAATAGTAAGTTCTATAAATACAGTAAATCGTGAACGACAAATAAGTATAATGTTACTTTTTTTCACAAGTATCCAATGTTAAATAACAGAAATTAGAGGAAATAACTATTGACAAGTAGTATTTCTAGACCGATATACGTATGGTGTTTCTTAAATGAATTCAAAAAAAACTGAGTCAATAAATATCTGAAATAAGAAATTTAAAAAAATTAATTGACTTCAAAAAATAACTCAAATCATTCAAATAATTAACAAATACACTAATTTACGAATTTACTGAAAATCTTTACAGCAAAGTTCTCATAAAGTCAGTATGTTTCAAAAATTTTATTATTACAGGTTAGGTCAGAACTCTTTTTTTGAGATTACACAGTAAGGGTATTTATAGAAATTCTTGACTTATCCTATACCAGGAACCTTTGAAGCTTTTTGAAATATATAGATTTCTCCGTTGATATAAAAACCTTTTTTACAGAATAATTACATTTAGGACTGTACCTACTCGTTAACTGTTGTTGACCGTAACAACGCATTGAGAATGCCAAGTGAGACCTTGGCGAAACGTCTGCAGGATTCAAACATGAATCAATATAGCGAACGGATGTATAAGAAAATTTTGTATGTGATTCTTAGGTGGATCCACTATATTGTAGACGATCTGAGTATCATCATTCTTTAGGTCTGTTATTTATACTGACATTCATTTAATAGTCTCCTCTCCGCGGAATCTTATAATAAATCGTTATACATTTTTAATTGATATAGCCTAATAGGACGTAGTTTTTAATTCTAATTACTTTGTCTCATAACAACCTAAGTTATTATTAAAAATTAATATATTAATGTACTTATACAAAATTTATATTTTTTATCAAACCTACTACACAATGTCTCTTGTCAATGGTTAAGAAACTACGGATTAAAAGGGCACAATTCTAAGATGTAAATTAAAATATTGGACAATGTGTATTATTTGATTTTTGACGTAACTAATAGAATTTTATTTGTAATATACAGGGTAGCACAGACATTTCTAAAGATCAAATAATCATAAAGTTCCTTTCAAACTGGAAGAATTTGAAAGGGAGATCTTCAGAATTTTATGTGGCGCCTAGGTGAATTTGTTGATTCAGTGATCCCATTAAGTTCTTTTTTCGCATTTTTGGCGAATGCACGGAGGTAGTAGCGATATCTTTTCTATTAACATCAACAAAATTAAAGCATATTCTTTTAGTTTTCTTCTGGTGTTGTGTTCTTCTTTGTGTAATATAACTGAATTTTGTAACTGTATTTTATGACTAAAGTCCCAAAGTCCCAAGCACGTCAAATTTTGTCACATTCGAACATTCAGAGGTCTAGAGGTTTCTCCAATATCGGGTAGTTCATAAGGTTTTTCGGGATAGGTTTTCCCTTATGATTTTAATGGGATCTTACTGATCAACAAAGGAGCGCCACATAAAATTCTAAAATTCTGAAAGATCTCCCTTTCAAATTCTTCCAATTTGAAAGGAACTTTATGATTTTATGATCTTGAGAAATTTCTCTGCTACCCTGTATATAACAAATAAAATTCTCTTAGTTTCGTTAAAAATCAAATAATGCACATTGTCAAATATTTTATCATCTTAGAATTGTGCCTTTTTAATCCGTAGGTCTGATCTAGACCCCGAAACGTGGAATATACAGCAATTTTTTTTTAAACTGTGGTGTTATTTCCCAAGAAGCACTTAGACATTGAAAAATATGCCACAAGTATCATTCAGGAAACAACTATTACACAATATGGAAAAGTGACATAAAGATCTATTATAGAATTTTTAGTGATGTGGCATAATTAAATGCATTTTATAATACTTATTTCTCCAGTTTTATAAGATTATTATATATTATTAAAGATAAAGTTATTTTACTTTCAAGCAAAATTCATATTTGCTGACAAACCTCATATACAATCGAAATAGTGACATTTAATGAATACAGTCTACGTTTCCGACCATGCAAATATTTTAATGAAGAATAACGTTTTTCTAAATAATATTCATAAAAACGTTTTCCGTTTGAACTCAACTTATGAAGACACACTATATATAGAACCAACTGAGAACCTCCACATTGAAGTTGATTAACTGATATGTATTTCGATTTATTTCCAATCAACTTTCAATTTAGAACAATTTTTAATAATACAGCACAATTGGATTTATTTTTCAATTCTAATAAACTTTGCTTGATTACAATTTGAGATAATATAAAAAATAAAGGTACCTCACTTTAAGAAAAAATTGATATATTTTTTGAAACCTATTGTATAGTTGGAAAAGTTACAGAAATATTATTATACAATTTTTAGTGTAATGGCATAAGTAGTTGCAGTTTTTAATCCAATTACTTCTATTTGATGACAATTTTAGATCTTTACAAAAATGATGATACTTGAATTTGTAATCAAAATTTCTTTTTAATGACAAACTCATCGTCTAGAGTTAAAAAAGTGATATGGAATGATTATTGTGTGCGTTTTGGACCATGCAAATCTGTTTATGGAGAATAACTTTTTCTCTTAAAATTATTGATAACAAGAAGTCGTTTAATTTATGAATACACAATGCATATACATATTAACTGACATTTAATTTGATTAAATCAATTTATTTACAATTTATCTCAAGTTCCGAACGTTAAAACCCGGAACTCCATCAAAGCTTACTGTATACGAATGTCTTTAAAAAAGTTTTCTCGATTACACCCCATATACAGTTTAAAAATTGACATGTAATGAATTACAGTATAAGTTTCCGATCATGCCAATATTTTAAACAAGAATAACTTTTTCTCTAAATAATATTCATAAGAACGTTTTCAGTTTGAATTCAACTACTGAAGATACATTGTATATAGAAACTAACTGAGAACATCTACTTTGAATTTGAGTAACTGAAATTTATTACGATTTATATCCAATCAACTTTAAATTTATTATAATTTTTAATAATACAACACAATTGGAAGCAGTTTTCAATTCTAATAAACTTTGCTTTATTACAATTTGCGATATAATAAAAAAATAAAAGTACCTTAGTTTTAACAAAATTGATATAATTTTCGAAAGTTGGAAAAGTTACAAAAATACTTATACATTTTTTAGTGGAACGGCATAAGTAATTCTAATTACTTCTATTTGATAACAATTTTACATCTTAACAAAAATGAATATACCTTAATTTGTAAACAAAATTCCTCTTTGATATCAAACCTTGTGTACAGTTAAAAAAGTGACATGGAATGATTACTATTTACGTTTTACACCATGCAAATTTACGAAGAACTTTTTCTCTTAAAATTATTAATAAAAAGAAATTGTTTGATCTATGAATACACATTGTATATACATGTTAACTGACATTTTGATTAATTCAATTTATTTACAATTTACTCCAAGTTCCGAACAGTTTAGAATGTCGTTAAAAAAGTTTATCCCGATTTTCTGAAAACGGTACAAGCTGTGTTATTGAAAAAAAGGTCGACTTCGGGATATCCCGGAACTAACTCAATTTCTTTTAATTTGTCCTATGTACCAAATAAAAAAATGTCCATATATTTAATACCGGCAACTCCACCAAGAAAATAGGTAAGAAGCTTTTCTACATTTTCTAAGAAATGGTACAAGCTATGTTAATGACAAAAATATGGGACCACTTCGCGATCTCCCGGAACAGGATTCAGTATAAACGGTCGAAATTCCTTCAGGTGTTTAGTAATCGCTGAGCAAACATAAAAAATATGTAGATACAGACGAATTAACTATCCCAAAAACTTGGTAGGTATTTAGTTAGCGGACAATACTCATGTGCTATTATCTGCGTTTATTACTATATCTAACCTGACGAAACTGTGTGATAATTTTTGTTCCGCTTGTGTGTACAGATACTTAGTATGTACGTCTCACAAAGTAGTTTTTGGTAAGGTTTTGTTATTAGTAAATATTTTTAAATATTTCGTTCTTTTCTGAGCTCGGTAAATTTTTTTGTTATTATTTTATAAACTGTATAACCACATGTTTCTCAATATACAAATCAGTACACTCCTCATCAACTACACTTTTGAGTAAGTTATGGCAAACATTGCTCAAGATAAAATTTCAACTGTGCCGCTAATGGAATGAATACCTACTCGTGTATGTCCAACAAGCATTTATTTCATTCCCCTGTTTTCATGTGCCATTACTGGCAAATAACTTTTGAACATTGGCTGAATTTTCGGACGGAATAACTCTCTCGATGGATAATCGATTGCGGTTACAAATGTGAACAGCAGGAACCGAAAAACAATATGTTGTTGACGAATGGAAATCGAGAGAAAATTGGAAATTGGTTACTGAGATGTGGATGACCTTGAACTGTGGAAGGCGAACAATTTGTTTGTGATAATTTTCTCGATAGGAAATCACGACCTTTATTTTCATGTCGAGTGGACCGTAATTTATTAGTGGCATGCTTTCTCACTTATTTGTGTCTAGTCCAGGCGACAGAGATCTGAAAAGAAATCATGGATTGAAAAGTGGAGTTGGGCGTTGTCTGATTTATATTTCGAATGAACGTCCGTAGAGTTTACAAATGTGTTTTGATTTGGTTAAAGTTACGCATTAAACACTTTTAGTTTCGAAAATGAAATTGTGCATATTTCAATGTAGAAAAGGATCTGGATCTGGATTCTGGTTTCATGTTTTGACATCTGCCCACTTTCATTGATTTTTTTCCTTCCAATTTGAAACATCATCCAAAGGAGTTATATATATATATCCCTATATAAAGATATAAATTCTTGAAAAAGTGCAAACCGGTGGGGACAGTCGTCTCTGACGTAATGGCAAAATGGAAATAGACCAACCCTGATGTGCCACAAAAGACCTTAAGCTCTTTATCATTTCCTCAAGACCTTAAGTGGCTTCATTAATACATTCCGTTACGAGTCTAGAAACTTTTGCATGAATATATTTTATTAGTTAAACTATATACAGAGTGGTCCAAAAGTATGGGATACTTTGATAACTTTTCAGGAATGTATTTTTAAATCCTAAATACATAGGTTTTAGCATTTTTTCTTGGCTATCTAACGGTGAACTTGATCATGGCCATGAACTTGACGGTCATATAAAGGTCAAATGCATTTTTTCAAATGAGAGCCCCAACGTTTTAGTCTGGTTTTGTATGGAGAAGTTCTTGGTCAAGGAAAAATGAAGGTCAAGGTAAAGGACATTCAGTACTGCGCACCATCCAAAACCAGACTAAGAATGGAATGGAAGATCTAAGTTGAAACCAGCTATTTGACCTTGGGCACCGTCAAGGTCATGACAAAGGTCACGGTCAAGGTAATTATGGACTTAAAATTTGCCGCGCTTTCCGAATCTGTATTAAAAAAATATGAGTACTAGTTTGAAAAAGTTTATTTTGCCTTGACATGACCCTCAAGCGTATGATTATCTCAAGCTTCAGGTCAGGTTTGGTCATCCAATACTTGGCCCCTATAAATCCAGAATGAAAATTCATCGTTGTAAAAATCCATTTGACTTTTGCTGTGGTCAAGATCTTGAACAAGCTCAGCGTCAAGGTATATTTGGAAATTTGCTACTCTTTCCGAATCTGGAATTAAAAATGAGGGTTCTCGTTTGGAAAATGCCTCTGACTTCGATATGACAGTCAAGTTCATGCTAAAGCTCAAGGTTAGCCTTATATTCAGGGAGAATTGATGAAACTTATGTATATAATATTTTTCAAAAATATGCATTTCTGAAGAGTTACTAATTGGTTTCCATACTTTCGGACCACCCAGTATACTTTCCAATGATTCCTCAATTTCATAAAACATATAGCTTGCTTAGTCAAATAAATATCATATATTAAGACAAAATTTAAATACCTGATAACAAGTATTCTCACTTGTTTGTCAATGACATTGAAAACGAGCCAGAGAAAAACTATGATTTTTGGATTTTAGAATATACAGCTTTTTGCTTTATTTTGTGCCATTTTCCAAGAAATCCAAGACGAAAATAAGAAATATATGTAGGAGATTAGGAGCAAAATGGGACAGATTAAGACACCGTAAACATTTTATAAGAAGAATATTTAAATTGAGACGCCTAAAATCGGGTGAACAGATTGGCCACTCGACTGAGGTTTTGCGACGGGTCTCCCTGTTTACAGATAATCCCACACCGGTAATAATGGGGTAAAGCCACATTTTGCAGAATCAATACCCATCGAAGTCTCTCAAGGGTTACCTCTTAGGCATTCTTCAAAACTTGTAAATTACTAACACAGTTTCGTTTTGCAACATTTGCAAGAACAGGTAAGTGAAATTTTCAAAAATCGGTTTAATATTTTCAGAAATTGATACGTTACTGAGCAATATTCATGTTGAACCGATCTTAATAATACTTTGCAAGATTTAATGGCATTTATAATATCCATTTTTTTACAGAAAAACAAATAAAATTGACAGTCAATATTTTTTTAACTTAAAGTGCAAAGCATGCTACTTAAGTATTGTGTTCCGTAGGTGCCCTAAAACTGAATTGAGGAAAGAAACCTGCTTGATCGCGATATTCAATGCGTAAATGGACTGCTAAAGCACGGCATACTAATCCACAGATCATACAAAGATAAATAGATAAGAAACTCAATGTCATAATGTGTATTCAAAAATACCACCAGTACCTAGGAGATGCTTTAACTGGGCAGACACCTGTAGTATACTTTTTACCAAAAATAAAAAAGGAATCTTCCTTACCTACATTTATTGCTTGGACCAAATACCACTAGAATACTTTACTACTGAAACTGGAAAATTTTTATTTGTAAGAAACAGATAAATAAAACTGAGTATGTATTATTTAACAAATAGAAAGTATGACAGTATGCTATAGACCGATCATAAATATCTAAAATACTTATAGAGTATGAAACTATTACAACAAATAAATATTTAATATTATAACAACCCTCTGTTTTAATCTTTTAAATGTAAGATATGTTTTAAAATTAAATAAGTGTTTTAAATGTTTATTGTTTTTTACAATACTTCAGTATGATCTTTATATCATAACTCTTTCACCGATAAAATTACAAAAGTAGGTAATTAATTTGTTGGCAAAAAGGTCAGGACATGGATTATTCAACGACCTCTATAAAAATGTTTATCCTTACATACATTTATTGTATTGTATACTCCATGAATATTATCATGTCCCTTACAACAGAAATTATAAACACATGACCGATTAGTTGATGGTGTAAGCCATTACTTTGTGATATACTATCATTATGATTGCAGAAAAACGAATTGCTTTGTTTTATATCACTAATTTATTTATTTATTTATTTAATAAATAAACATAAAAAACCGTGACTAGTTTCGACAATAGTATATCATTTTCAAATTCATGAATTTGTTTCCATTTGAAAATGACATAGCATTGTCGAAACTAGTCACTATGATGGATTATTGGCCATTACGTTTACAACACACCAAGACAAAAACCAAGTCTTGTCGCTGAAACTTAAGCCTCAAAAAGTGAATCGGATTGAGTTTCCATATGCTGCGTCGCACTAGCCTCAAGGGCCGTTGGAAAGCATCGGTCAGACTTCATCTGAAATGTAGATGGCGCCAAAATCAACTAAAAAACTAGTAAACACAATCTCTAGGTTATTTCCAAAATTTCATATTAATATCTCCGATGGTTCAAGAAATAATTACAAGGCAGTTTACATTCACTTAATACCCGTCCAAAGCAACAATACGAATGTTTATTCACAAGAAAAGAATAGTTTCTTGCCTAAACGACTTTAGGTGGGACATAATAAAAAAGACAGTCAGTTTCGCAACTGTATAAAACTACCAACTATTGAAAGTCAAACTTTAATACTCCCGAAGTAAAGTAACCGATATGCATACTCAAATAAAGGAAATAACTTTCCAACTTTTATTAAACTTTAGAAATCAATAGAAGGAACGAAAGCAGAAATATAAATATAAAACGCTCGAAGCACGTGGACGTTCTGCTTGCTGCAGGTGAAGTTTCTTTCTAACTGCTAGAATGTTATACTTTTTTTCCCGTTTCATTTTGAAAGATTCAGGCACAGAAGTACTTATTATATTTGTATTTTTAGAAATTGAATTCAAGGGACGTTCATTCGTTTAAAGTGTGTTCAATATTCACTAGCAACGTGCTCTTTAGTGAAATATAAGTTTTGATGTAGCTGGCAGAATTATGAAATAAAGTCATGTTTGTCCTTTTACAGGTAAAATTCCAACTGAAAGTGCGAATCGCTCGAACTTTCATTAAAAGTTTGAAATGATTTGACGTTTTCTATTTCTTTTCGTTTACGAAAATAAACAACTGAAACGGAAATTTTAATCAGAACCAACACTACCTTGTCAAGCATTGTTAAATCTGGTTAAATGTAAAAGACAGACTATAGAAAACAAATGTTATTTATGATTTCTTGGGAATAACACCACACTTGAGTGGGAAGTCTGCATATTTCAAATACTTTAAACATTTCAGGATGTTCCTGGACCCCGCTTACAGTTACAATAAAAAAGTAACAATTAATAAATAAATGAAAAATTCACAAGTTCGCAATGATAAATTTAGCATTCACAATTTCACATTAAATGTTTGGCAATAAAACGAAGAGAATTTACGGCTAATTTCATATATAGAGGTTAGGACAACAGAATTCTGAAGATCATGTGAAATAACAAAGCTTCCTTCAAATTTCAAATTTGTAGGAATTTGAAAGGGATATCTTTATAATTTCATGCGGCTATCCTAGGTACGACTTTGTAATAAGTGCATTTGCCAAAAGAAAGATCAAAGAAAATTCTGATGTACCAGATATCACATTAGAGTGAGAACGAAAAACCTAGGAATAACCTTGCGAACTATTCTGATAAAGAGTTGTATAAACGGATATTACCATATTAAATTTATCCTTGACTGTTAATAAGCAAAAGTCCTAGCGATGCAGTCGGTTTGTATTGTGTTCTTTCTGTAATATGGATAAATTTAGAAATTGTATGATATGACTAAGGTTCCAGGCCTATTCATAAACTTTAGACTTTTCGAACTATCGTGTCTTTATAACATTTTTGTGGCCAATTATTCTGATATTTATAGATCTAAAGATTTCTCCAATATACAATGTGTGAACATGCTTGGAATTTTGGTCATAATATAACATATAATTTAAAAAATTTAACCATATCACAAAGAAGAGCACATAAAACGAATAACGAAAGAATCTGCCTTAATTTTGCTAAATAAAATCGGTAGTACAACTTTAGAATTCAAACGTTCCTGGTTACCACAAGGTTTCACCTAGGTTTTCCATAATTTAAAAAGACACAGGGTAAATTATTTTAGATGCATCAGTTTTATTATGTATATAAAAATGTGCAGCGTTTACATAGGCTTTGAAAAATCTTCAAAAATACAGTATTATTATTTAAGTTGTAGTTAGATACATTATTATCATTATTGAAAATTTTGAGACTTTTAATATTTGATATTCTATTTATAACTTTCTAACTTCAAGATAATGAATTTCTCCTTATAATTAGAAATCCCCTTCATCCAAATCCAGGAAAAAATTAGAACGGTCCGAGTACTATCGAACATCCACAAATACATTAATGAATAAATTTTTAATTATTTTAGTGTAAATTAGTGCCCGGCCGTACTTTCGGGTTCGGTTTTAGCTAGTTTCTGTACTAAACTGGAATTTAGATTTAATTTCCTTTTCGGATAGCGTTGTTCTCAATAGACAGTTTGTAAAAATTAAACACCTACATTTTTAAAAAATAACCGATGAGACAACTATTTACGTCGAAATCAGCGAAAGTTTTCACCTAACTTAGTCTATAATTTTGAACAAACGAAAGTTGCATTTTTAGAACGTCTTTAGCACAGAATCATAAATAAATTGATGTGTTTAAAAATAAGTAATAACTAATTTTTGTTTATGCTCATCCTTATCTAATTCATTGTATCCAGTGCACCTCGCACTTCCCCATCTTTCAATTCAACAGTAATAGTAGGAGAGATGGAGGGTTGAAGCTCGTCATCTGGTAAATGGACGCCATTTGCATAAGTTTTTCGTTTACACATAGGAAATCATAATCCACAAGGGCTTCCAGCTAAGTGTTGACGAAGCACCTTAAAATGGGCTAATTTTTTTTACCCCGTTAACGCTCTTTATCCTGAAAATGGACGCCATTTTTACTAATTACTTGTTAATATGTCAGAATACATAATTCAAAAAGGATGACAGCTACGTGTTGACGAAGGACCTTAAATCTCGGTAATATCGAAACATCCGGTTAGCACTTGCCATCGGAAAAACGCTATTTGCACTAATTACTTGTTTATATATAAGAAACCAAGACTCAAAAAGCCGAAAGTCTACTGATGACGATAGACCTCTAAAGGAGGACAATTAAGCCACAAATTCAGTTATTTACCGCCAGGTACAGATAAATATTATAAAATAAAATTAGTATATATTCATGAATATTTTCTTTACTAACGGCTGTTTAAGCATATCCTATGCTAATGATACTGTTTTTTATTTTGGAGGTAAAATTTGGAATTAAATTTTCTCAAAAATGTAGAAATGAGGCTATTAAAAAAATAAATAAAAAAATCGTGTATAATTTTTTTTGTTTTTTACCGCAATACTGATCTGCATAGTGACCTTTATTGGTCAGTAAAATTTATAATTTCATCTTTTGTACGTTAATTGTTATAATTTTAAGTAGCCTCACTAATAAAGTGTTCGATCAGTTTGTTATAATATATGATTTTATATGTAAATAGTACTTGAAAATTGTAGATATTTTATTAAAATTTAGTTCCTCAAATATTCTTATAAAAGCCAAATTCTATTTTTAAGAATTCAGTTCTAGCCAAATATTTTTTATATCAAATTTTAATGACACCATTACACTTAAACTTCAATTTTAATTAATTTTCAGCAATTTATTGAAATTAATTTAAAATAATTTAAATCGAAGACAACAGGTGAAACAGTAAGGTGAGGACATATTAAACTAGTCATTAGTTATTTAAATATTTAGACAAGGTTTTTGTTTCATCAATATAATACAAATAGAGAAACCTTGTAAAATTATTATACACAAATGTAAGAAATTTTAAAAAATTACTATAAGTAAATTTCTAAAAATTAATTACAATTAATTTGCTTTTATAAGAATATTTAAGGAATTAAATTTTAATAAAATATTTACAATTTTCAAATATCATTTTATATAAAACTGAATATTATAATAAATTGATCAAACATTTTATTAGCGAAGCTATTTAAAATTATAACAGTCTACGTTCAAAACATGAAATTATAAATTTTATTAAAACAAACATCTTCAATTTGAGCCATATTCCAATAAAGGTCACTATGCAAATCAGTATTGCGGTAAAAAAACATAGGAAATTTATACACCATTTTTAGTTTTTTAATAGCCAACATATTTTTATTCAAAAGTTTACTAATTTCTACAGGATATATTGTGAAATCGAGGTCCATTTGCCATTTTTGGGTAAACTTAATTCCAAATTTTACCATCAAAATGAACAAAACAGTATCATTAGCGTAGGATATGCTTAAACAGCCGTTAGTAAAAAATGAATCATGAATTTATACTACTTTAATTTTATAATATTTATCTGTAGCTGATGGTAAATAACTGGATTTGTGGTATAATTGTCCTCATTTAGAGGTCCACCGTCATCACTAAGCTGTCGGCCCTTTGAGCATTCGTTTCTTATATATAAACAAGTAATTAGTGCAAATTGCTTTCATTTTCCCGATGGCGAGCGTTAACCGGATGTTTCAAAATTACCGAGATTTAAGGTCCATCGTCAACAAGTAGCTGTCCTCCATTTTGAATTATGTATTCTTACATATTAACAAGTGATTAGTGAAAATGGCGTCCATTTTCAGGATAAAGGACGTTAACGGGGTGAAAGAAATTTAGCCCATTTTAAGGTCCTTGGTCAACAATTATCTGGACGCCCTTTTGGATTATGATTTCCTATGTGTAAACGAAAAACTTTGTGCAAATGGCGTCCATTTACTCGATGTCTAGCTTCACCCTTTTTTGACAACTTTAACCTTGTCCGCCACTAGGCAGACGCCCATCAGGAATTTGATTGAATACCTGATAATCTTCTATATATTCAATTTTGGAACGTTGACTCGATCACGAGCATGACAAAAAGAATTACCACTTTCACCCGCTGTAGCTGTGCTCGGTTATCGCTTCAACTGACGCCTGAATAGAAACGTGATGTAATTTAGAAATGTAACTTAACACAACACATCTGTCCATTTTCGCGATGACGAGCAAAAACCCGGTCTATCTCTTAGACTGTACTCCAAGGATATTGTTACTTGATTCCCAGTTACAATTTCCGAAAAATTCCTGGGCAGTTCAACACACTTGTAGTAGGTTTGTTCCTATCAGATACAAAACAGTACACGTGACGATAACCGTCATGCGCATTGAAGAAAATCTGTTCCAACCAAATTATGGCGGTTCAGTAAACGATGCTTAACGAAGTTTCAACCAAACCTCGTAAAGTTTCTTGTATCGTCGTTTCGACCCTTGATACAGAGCAAGAATAGTTGGGACAATCAAATTGATCTTGCGCACTGGAAACTTTCTATTGATTATTGTAATTTTAAATATATCTATAATTACAGTTTAGTTGTTTCGCGGTGTTACAGTTAAATTATTGTTGGTTGTATTTAAAATATCAAAATGAATGACAAAACTGATAATGTAAATTTTAAGACAATTATGGTTATGGACTACAGAGTTCCAACTTAGATTTTCTCTGACTACTCAATGGTGGTACGTTGAACGGTGCTAACCTCACAGTTGAGCACAAAATCGATATCGTGACAGTTTCGTGGCGGTACGGATACTGCAGTGGGAACAAACCCTAAGTCGACTGTGGTTGGCTCCAAACCTAAATTTTGATCAAGTCGTTTTGCGGATTCATTGCATTACCCAACTAAATTTCGCTTTGCATAAACATTTAGTTGGAAGCTGATATGGTAGGAAGTAGACTTTGGATTCAAATTTGGAATTAACAATTTTTTTTCAAAATAATCATTCCTTACCACCATACTAATCTGCAGTTAACAAAAACTAGATAAACTGATGTTATATTTTAAAGCCTTTGGGCGTCATTCTCTGGGGCGTTAATAAGTCATTTTTTAGACTGAAATTTGAACAATTTCTGTTCCATTGGTAACAAATAGCTGACTTTTCAGGTTAAAAACTTCTAAGTTATTATTTTCAAAGTTCCTCTAATGGCAAGCTTAAGCTCATGGAAAGAATTTTCTCTATATTCTGTAGAACTGAAAAGTATTTAAAATTGACCGGGATAGTAAAAATTGTTCACTCGCCGTGACCATTTCATCTGATAAATATTTGCCACTGTCATATAGTCATAGTAGTCGTATGTTTTTAATAGGGCAATTGGAGTAAGAACTGACATAGGAATCCAAGAAGATCAAAATAGCAAGGGTTTTCCTTGCATTTTTGACGAGATGGAAATGTCCAAAGTCTGTACAAAGAGAGTTTTTTGGTACTTATCACCCATATTAAATTTATTTTAAGTAGCAATAAAATAGTAGAATATATAGCTGGTCTAATAAATACATTACTGCCCTGTATATTTGTATAATCCACTGTAGTATAAAAGTTCATTATGTGATCCTACTGTGTTCAAACATTATCCCATCAATATTAGCATCAACAAATTTTAATTCGCAGAAATATGCTAAATGATTACAATTCAAACCTAATGAATGAAAATATTTGAAATTGGCAAATGGATGAAATTTCATTAGTAATTGTTTGCCCTAATACTAATAATAGGGTACGCTACCATGAAATTATTATTTACAGAGCTTAACGGTAACACACACAAGCATTGTGGAAAAGTATTGGATGTATTTAATTTGGATGAACCTAAATATAATTGGATTGCTTTATTATCACGTTTCAAATATTTTGCGAAATCTGTCACATATTGTCATTGGAAAATTGCCGGAATTGCTCGTAGTTAGTACAATTTTTTCCCCTCACATATATTGTGAGAGAAAGATGAATTCAACCAGTCTATAGATAGTGTTTTGCATATTGCCTAATATACATCTGTGTTTGGAGGCATCTCAGCTCCAAATCTGGAGTCACTATCAATCACTGAACTATTTCTCAAGTACCTTTATTCAATTTTCGCTATGAAGTAAATTTTGAAAATGGCAATTGAATTGGCTGGCGATCACTTAAAATTTCTAGGAGTAAGTTTTTCCCCGGTCAAGATATATTTAAGGATATTTACCATTATATTTTTTCTTCTTTTCTTCTTTCAAAATACTTTTGTTCTATTAACATTCTATTCTGCTCTGGTTAATACATGGTTCACCATATTTAACATCACTTCTCAAAATATTATAATGGTCTTCGTTTTTCTGCACTTTAATGCCTTCATTGGTATATGTATAACTACAAATAAAAGATATACTGTACACACAAATATTTTGTTTACAAATTTTAAGTTAAAGATAAACAACAAAATAGCCAATCAGAAAAAAGAAGATTGTTTTAGGAATAAAATTCGTGAAGCGAGGCTAAACAACGCCTTTAATTCATGAAAGTATATGGTTTCAGAATAAGAGTAGACACCATTGTTCTTGTGGGTACTTATCTTGATGTAGAATTATTCTGTCTGATGGACTGCACATTTTGTATCTTTATTGTCAGTGATCCGTCTAATATTTAAAATTGTAACTCTGTCTCATATATTTTTTAATAATATGGATTTAACGTAATTTGTCTTAAATAAATTGGTAACAAAGTAAGTAGCTCTGAAACACCAAAATAGGAAAAGAACGTAAAATGAAAATATATAGCACAATTATAGATGCATTTTGCTGGTAAGTCATTTAAGAGAGATTTTTAAGTGGCATAAATGTTAAGCAAAAAGTTTACGCACTTAAGTAATAGTATATGGGGTATAACTGAATTGATTTTAAGAGCAATTTCCCAGAAGTAAATCATTGTAATCGCAACCTGAAATATTTTTGATATCTTTTTGTTTTACTTATTTCATGAAAAGTGTTGATGCGATCCTAATGCCGCTCACAGAAAAGTAGTAGAGAATCCGAAACTGAGAATTCATAAAATGGTAAAAAGGGTATTTTTTTATTGTTTTCGAGTAGGTCAACAAATGGTTGATATTACGACTTCCGCTCTGCACAAGAGATAATATTTCCAGTCTGAAACTGTTTTGATCAAGAAAACGCCATTTTTTCCCCTGGATTTCGAAATATATATGATGGACAAACCAAATGATTTTGTTGAATAGAAAAAATGACATAAACAGTGCATACTCTTCTTGTTTTATCTAAACCCCTAATAAAAATTTAATGCTTTCATATACCAGATATTGCCAGTTGTAAAAGGGTATTTGCTGTTCAGGTTGGAAGTCGTAAAAGGAATCATATAATGACCCAATGCGTGTCCTATAATCTCCTGGGAAAATTTTCGAATTAAAAAGAGTCACTCCAGATATTTCTTTATTCAAATATACATACTTTCGGTCGAAAAAAGGTATTTGCTGTCCTGACCGAAAGTCATAATAGAGGTCATTTTATTGCCTAATTATAACACTAAAATTTTTGCCTGAAACTTTTTTGAAATGTTGAAATCCAATCTAGATATTCTCATATCTCCAGACTCTCCGGTGCTTTATTATATGTTTGCAACTGTCTATTTCCCCTGAATCTTCTAGACGAAAAAAGCGGAAATTGTAATTAATACAGTGTTCAATGACCTAATTCCCTGTTGATGTGATCAGTATTTCTGAAAATAAATTTCTTTGAAGTCATTGACCATAAAAGTTCGAAGAAATTTGCAGAACATAGGACCTCAGTCAGTTTACAGGAAATTGCAAACCTATGTTTTTTTTTGAAAATAAACTAGAAAATTAAATGAAATATGAATTTTAAACGACATCTTTTGATCTGTGAAATTTGAATCGCTACCTCTAAAAAATAATGCACAGTACTCGTTTTTTCAAATTACAGTAATTAACATTACCTGTAATCTAAACATAATTGTAACAATCGAGAAATTTCCTTATCGTTCCTTAATATAATGCAGTTTAAATCATCAGTATTGTCGAAGCCATTTTTGAATCATCGTCATACATAAACAAAAATTACAGATGAATTGATAACCTTCTCCTTTTTGGAAGTCGGTTAAAAATATCTTTGTATTAATCCTTTTAAGTCGTGTGACTTGGTTGCAAAAACTGTCGAATTCCATATGCCCTCAAAAAAATGGGATAGGTACGCTTTTCAGCGAAATGCTTGCGACATATCCACCAATTTGGAAAACTTCATTCAAAGAATTCTATATCGATTAATTGTCCAATACGTGTATAATTGCGGACAGAACTTAAAATTTAAAACAATATGTATTAAAGTGGCTTCTAACATTAGGTCCAAGAAAAAAATAACTAATAATAGAGTCACGGTTTGCTGCTCGGCGGACGTTCTGAACCAATATTACTTCTTTAGAGGGATGCTGTTAACTCAAGGTGAACTGTTCTCACAAACTTTTTGATTTTTAATTTTTAGTAAAATAAACGGCTCCGCACGTTCCTTACGAAATGTGGAAATTTTGTAGCCTTAGCAAAATGAACCAATGGTCTTTATGGTCGTAAAGTCCAATGACTGATGGTTTTCTAGTTATAGTTAATTTTGTACTTATGGTAGAGTGTATACCACGATGAGTTGATTCGATATGTTTATGGGAAATAACTTCCAGTATTAATCTGAAAATTAGTATACTGGTGTTTTTCGAGGTACTGGTTTTAGTTAAAATTTTCAATTATTTACGATTTCTGGTTTTACCGGTAGTCGACTCCAACATTATTTAAAATAGAAGATCCTATTAATTATATCATTTTTAGAATCTACGAAGAATTACAGTATTTATTGGAAACAGCATATATATGAAGGACTCCAGTTGAAAGTCATTTATTTTTTTAATTTTGACAGTGTTTCACAAAAAATCTGTTTGTTTTGAAACAAGGAGGACTAGGTATAAAAATTGCCAGTATATGCCTGAGCAAAACTTGTAGCTTTCTAATTCTTTGGGAACTGTTAAAAAATTATACGGAGTGCTCAGAAATTAGCCGAATTCGATTATCATTATTTTCAAATCGGAACTCTTCTTTCATCTCAATAACAGTGGATTCTACGACAAAAATAGGGCATTTAATACCTAAATTAAACGGGTTTTTTGTACACTTGGAAAACCTAACATTTCCATGGGATTATTAGAGCTACGGTTTATAAGTTTTAATAAATATACGCGAGCTAGAGGGAAAGTATAGTGAAGCTTGGAAAGGAGTACTATACATATCTTTCCAGAAAAGCATACTACTCGTATGATGAATTTTTGAAATTTTTGCTATTCATTCATTAATTTTGTCTAAGGAATTACTAACGAATTTTCTGAATACCTTTTAAAGTATACTGTAATTTCATCCTCGTCATTATTTTTTGTCCTTCATTCTTTTTATTATAATTGTTCCTTGCTTGAGTGAATGGTGGTCTATCGGGGTATCGCGAACAAAACGTTTCTCAGGCTCTTTTTATAACATATAACATTCACCCTAAATTATTAACCAATTGAAATATTCTTCATTACTAAATCCTAAACAGGACATCATAAATGCTTTCAATATAGTTATGCTTTAACGTCAAATTATTAACAAATATTATATGTTAACATTTCAGCATTTGTTTGTTGTCATTTGAAAAAAAACCAAATTACACGATTTTCAGGATAGTCAAATTCGGCGCCAATTTCTGAGAAAACTTCAAAGATTTAGGAAGTTTCAAGTTTATTCAACCAAATTCTGGTAATTTTTGGCCTTGCCCTGTTTGTTTCCAATATATTTTTTTTGTGAAGGGCTGCATATGATGTTTTCAAAAAATGCTATAAATAATTTGGGCAAGTGAGAGTTGGACTCGCATAATAAGGGTTCCGTACCACCTTAAAGTTTTTTTGGGAATAACACCACAATTGAATTAAAAATGCTGTATATTGAAAGAACATACCAAACGTTTCAAAGTCGATTCTGACTTCGTTGTCAATGGTTGTAAAATATGTAAGATTACAGTTTCAGACAAGCAGGGAATGAATGCATTTTTTTATATTTACCCTAATATCTTTTAAAGGAAGCGTTTTAAATTTATAAATAATATACACTTTCTTTTTCCATACATAGACTTTTTATTTTATCTTCTTCAGGGGTCGGTTGATTTTTATAAGAATAGTATTTATTTAATTTTCTAATTTGTCCCCACCAATTAACATTAGAGTTTTATTTTACTAATAAACTTTCAGGGAAGACTTTTATAATCTACTTGTCTGAATTTTGAGGCTCTGTAGATTGAAATATAAAGGGCAAAATAGGTCAAGTTTTAAATTATAAATTATTAAATCTGTTATTTAAATTATGTAAATATACAAATAAAATATATTTTTCAAAATTTAAATAGTGTAGTTTCTAAAGTGGTAATTAAGTCGATGTTTAGTATTTTTTAATATATTTTAAACAAATGACTTAAAAATATGATATATTTGTAATTCACATAATGAGCCTTTTATCGAATATATTACATGATGCGTTTGAAAATTGAATATTTATTTTCCATTTAATTGTATAATTTGTCTCGAAAATTACTATGGGGGTTTTCTAATATTTTTTCTTACAAATTTCAAGTGAGAAATGAGAACTTTTCATATCTTTATGTAAATATCTTTTAAACAAATAATTTTATAAATATGAAAAATATATATTTGTATTCCTCATAATGAGCCCTTTCATTTGATGTATTGCATAATGCCTTAAAAAATATTTTTTTGTCCATTTAATTCTATAATTTGGCCCCCAATATTAATATTAGGGATTTCTTCCTATTTTTCCTGTAAACACAAAAAAAATAGGTATTTTAGTTTGGGGAATAAAGGGGGAATGGGTAATTTATTCGTCATAATAAACCCTGTGATTTGATATATTACATGATCCGTTGGCAACAAGTGTAATTTTTTATTTTTCATTTAATTCTGTCATTTGCCCTCAAAATCAATATTCGGGGGTTTCAGTAAAGTTCAGTTGAGGGGCAACACCCCTTTTTGCAAATTGTTGCGTCTTATATTTTCAGATATAAGGGGGAGAACCGGTACATTTTTTAATATTTTTGTTAATATCTTTTAAATAATTTATTTTAAAAATATTTAAAAAATTAATTTGTATGCGTTATAATGAGCCCTTTGAATTGATATATCACTTGATCCGTTAGAATCAATTAATTTTTTTTATTTTCCATTTAATTCTATAATTTGCCCCTCAAAATCAATATTAGGGGTTTCACCTTATTTTTCCATTAAAGTTCACATGAGGCGCTATACCTATATTTTTTTTCAAATTTTACAACTAATGGTTTCGGTGATAAGGGGGGGATGGGTAATTTTTTTTATATTTTTGTTAATATCTTTTAATTAATTTATTTTAAAAATATGAAAAAAATATAATTGTTTTCGTCATAATGAGTCCTTTCATTTGATATATGACATGATGCGTTAGAAACAGTTTTAATTTTATATTTTCTATTTAATTCTGTAATTTGTCCCCCAAAATTAAAACTAGAGGTTTCTCCTTATTTTTGGAGTAAACTTCAGGTCATACCCTATACCTCAATTTTTTTTCAAAACTTTACCTTTAATAGTTGCGGAGATAAGGGGGGGATGGGTAAATTTTGGTATATTTTCGTTAATATCTTTTCAACTATTTTTTTTAATATGAAAAAAATATATTTGCGTTTCTTAGAATGGGACAATTTATTTGATGTATTACATGATGCATTTGAAAAAAAATTATTTTCAAATTTTTATTTAATTCTATAATTTGCCCCCCAAAATTAATATTAATGGTTTCTCCTTATTTTTCCTGTAAAGTTCGGGCAAAGTTCTGTACTTCCTATTTTTTTCAAAATGTTAGGCTCAGTAGTTTCGGAGATCAGAAGAGACAACGTTCGATTTTTTTAGTTTTTCCCTCTAGAACTACCGCTAAAATAAAAATTTCCTGTTTCACGATATGTACTCCTGATCGGGTGACCAAATTATGCACAAATATCAAATTTCAATCTCTTCCGTCCAGTTGTTTAGGAGAAAATTGCTGTAACGTGACAGAGGCAGAAAGATTTCTGCCTCTGTCCGCAGTGATATTATAAGGGTATCCGTATATTGTATAAACGAAACCATAAAAATGGTGAGTTTAATTTTAAAAATCAAAGTTTGGGTTCCCTTCCTGCAGAACCGGAAGTAGTAGACAATTTAACTGAAACCAACTCCTCGAAAAACCTCAAACAAAAATTTTCAGATTAACACTTCCAGTAGTTTTCCAAATACATTTCGAGTCAGCTCATCGTGATATACCCTTTACCACAAACATAAAATTAATCATAACTTGAAAACCATGAGTTATCGGCCATGATGATATTTGTTCATTTCATATGAAAATTTCCAGCAAATTCACCAGTATCCACTTTTCATAAGGAATGTGGGGGGTCCTGTCCAAATGAATTCTAGGTTATCTTTAAAAATATTATGTCGCCACCCAAGCTTTAGTCGTATTCCAGAGAAATTTGTGCTAGGATTTTGGAATCAATACTACTACTACAGGAAACGAAAATAGTCGTTATATGGTTTATTGCAACATACTGAAACCTACTAAAATAATGATATGCATATGATATATGTGATTACTACAATCACAAGACATTCGAGACCATTAAGGGAAATCTGGAATCATTACTACCAGTAGGCACTGAAACGTCTAGAGAGCAAATTCTCAAATTTAATTAGGAAAGTATGCATATCATTATTTTAGTAGGTTCCAGTATGTTGCAATAAACCATATAACGACTATTTTCGTTTCCTGTAGTAGTAGTATTGATTCCAAAATCCTGATTGGCCTTTAGAATTGTAAGGTTATAAGAGGCAAATAAAGCGAGCTGCAATTTTTAAAGAATTATTCCTATGAATCACAGTATAGTACATCGATATCTTACATTCGTAGTAAGGAAGAAGTTATTTTCAAATTGTTTGTTAAATCACGAAAACATAAAACACAAAATAAACAACATGATAATAATTACATTTAATATGTATAACGTATAGTAAAATTCTAGAAAGTTCTGAAAATACTCGTAATAAATCGGGCTACTAATTATATGTTCGATAAAGTAATCCAAACAAATTATTAATTTGCTCAAATATGTGTCAAGCAAATACCTCGAATACAAACATACATGACATACAAATAGATATCGGTTTATCTGGAATTTATCTGGAAATACCACCGACCGTTTTATTGAATTTCAGCACTTTTCATTACATTATCAACATTACGAACTTATTAGGGATCATGATGATAAAAGCTAAGTACAAGGATATACATCAATAACGTCACACTAGTAAAACAACTTAACCGAAGAAGGTTATTTGGCTATTATAGTGTAATTGATATTTGTTAGTGAAAGAGTTTGGAATCTTTTAATGGTTAAATAACCAGATTTGAACAAAAATACTGTATATTTATAAATCCAACAGATTTAAAAATTGTGATGATTTCATTGTCAATGACAATTAAATATGAATTAAATCTGAATGAGAATTTGAAAGTTAGATCGCTTACAATTTTTCATACATTGCTAAGGAAATTTGTTGTTTTTTAGGATGCCGGGGAACACAAAAAACTCAAGATCATATAAAATAGTCGTGCTAGATTCAAGTAGGAAGAACCTGTAAGAGTTGTTTTCATACTTTGTATGTAACGCTTCTAGGGCGACTTATAAATTTTATATTGGAATAATATCTACACCTCTAAATATATAAATAATTAAACATAAAATGAAATAAAAAAAAGCGACAATTCGAATAATCTAAAATTTGTTAACGTGCTTGGGACACAGTCCATAAAATACAATTTGACGTTTCAACTATAATACTCAAAATTAAACGAGTCTGCCTTAACGTTAACCGAGGACGACTGTAACGCTTTTACGTCAGTAGAATTCAGTAGTATCTGGTTGACGATAACTAAGGATGAAATTAATAATGGCCATTTCCTGTAAATGTATCCACTCTGTCCCTGGCGAAAGTAACGTAAAACAGTATTCATTCCAAAGAACATAAAAACATCAATTTCTTGAGTCTTCAAAATGAGGAAGAACTATCAATCAGGACGCTGTGCGAACAAAGGTGGAAAGATCAGAAAATTCGGCGTACGCTCTATAAGGCGATACTAATTTCAGTAGTTAATAAGAAGAGCTTACCGATTATTATGATTTCGATATTATTGTATTAGAATCAGCTGTTGAAAATATTTGATGTTTCACGTGTAAATAAAAGTTCTAGAAAACGAAGTGAATGTCAGTTTTTAAAATTAATTTACATTTGAACCCACGGAGTTTATAACAATATCATAAGGTTTATTATTGGTTTTTTGCTGTATCTTTGCTATTATACATGATTTTTGAGACTTTTTGAGAGTAGGTTCAATGAACCACAGAATTATGAAGTATTATAATATTATTTCGAAGTTTAAAAAATGCACCCTATCCTCAGAGTAAAAGCTACAAAAATAATGCTATTAGTCACAAAGAATCTGTTAAATATATGTCACTTGCATATACACAATATGCAACTATATATGAATTATCAAACATATTCTAATTAATAAGTGAAATTCATCGTGTTTAAAACAAACAGTCCAAGGATTAACAATTGCATTAGATAGAATGAGGCATACAAGTGAGGTCAGTTTGTCAAAAAAAATTTGAGAATTAAAATATACTTTAAAAAGATTGTGTGTTGGAGCTATTACTCCCACACCATTTAAAATGAAACTTTTGGTATATCACTGTAATGTGTTCGATGCACATTACATATAGAATAGAATATTCAAAAAGATGTATGAATTAGATGTTGCGGTTTTAGTTCAATGCTGGTTCAATGCAAGTATATAATTGACGAAGGACCTTTAGCGGAACAATCAATAAACACGTAAAGTAATTCACCAAATAAAAGTTAATTACTGACCTTTTACGTCGAAGCTCTGCAAAGGGTGTTTTCTTGGTTCTTCTTTCTTCAGAGGCTAGCCCCGTGAACAGGAACGGTTTCTTAGAGCTTCATCTGGACAACACGTTACACGTTTAACAACAAATGATGCGCTTTTGTAAACACAAAAGAAACAAAATGAAAGCGGTTTAGCGGTCGTTACAAACGGAGCTACTAACTCGCGACTCGTAACGCAAAAAAACAACAATAACCTGGTTATCTATAAAATAAGTAGTTTTCTCAATATGTCCTGTAAAATTTTGAAAAATATACATCTTTTATTCTCACAAATGCGCTATTTCCCAATAAAACCATTATATCAGAAATAAACTTCAGAAAACTGTTACAGGTTTGGACAAAACCAATATTGGAATACAAATATTCTAGTTCTTTTCTGTAACAAATTGGTATGTAAGTTAGTAATGCATGCAAAGTGTATCCGGGCAAATTAACAAAAAATTGCTGTCTCTCTAATGCTGCTGGTACACACGTCTCTCGCCCGCAAGATGCCAGGTATAATTCAGGGATACTTTACAACCTTCCAGTTACATAAAAAATGTATAATTTTTTAACACACACAAACGCCCCTATACGTCCATCTTCCGAGAAGACGACCACCAACGTTGAAAATTATTAGGATTCAATCTGCTAGTAAAAACAGCAAATATAAGCACATTTCAATACACAAATTTTAACGGTTGTTGAGTGATATCACTTAAAAACCTCCAGTAACCGAACTATGTGGTAAGCTTTCTTTCTTTCAGCATTAGTAGATTTATATTTTATTACTTTTTATTGCACTCTGAATATTTTGGCCAGGCAGTTATTGAAATGTCCTACTAGGAAACCACCCGAAATCATCGATCCCTTGCATCGAGTCGAACTTTTGTAGTTACCGACCTTTGGCGGATAGGACTGACGGATTGAAAAACACCTGCATGAATAAAATTAACACCGAAGGCAAGCAAAAAAGGGTACAAATTGGTCGAAATATCTGTCATCCTTGCAAAATGTTTGGGTAGTTGGGGGAATAGAATGAATATATCCATTCATAAAAAAACGCATTATAAAGAAGGGTACGAACCCAACGTGGGTGTACCGTCAGCCTAAGAGAAAGAAATCTCTACAGTATCACAGCCTTAACATATAAAAACAGATGTGTTATACGATTGAAACCACAGAAGAAAACCGGACTAAAATTTCTCTTCCTAGATATGGTTTATAGCTTTGACAAGGGAAGGGAGAGAACGCGTAATGCTGCTAGCAAAAGTGTGCCGTTTGGGCAAAATTAAATAATTCTATACTTTCCCCTCAAACTTAATTTTTGATTGTTGCTTTTACATTTGTATGCCACACAATAAACTATGCTAACAATTCAAGTATTGAATGCTTTTTCATTCAGAAATCACCAATTATTCATTTAACAAATTAAGGAAATGGGCATTCATTCCGCCTATAAACCAGCACACTTTCATATCATTGCTCAAGATGTACATTAACTGTCCTGTCCCTTTCTTTGTCTAAGGTTTTTAGACTCTGTCACCCAGCATCTGCGGAGCCAGCGTCAGTTTGTAGGTTGACGTTTGATCGTGTGTTCTGTCTCCCTTACTGCAGTCGTATGCTGCTGCGAAGTCGTAATGGTTTGTGTTATAACAAAGAGCGTGATTGATATTTTCTGCCCTGCATGTAAATCCGCAAAGGAAGCATAGTAAAAGCTTCAGCAGGTTTCCAAATATGGCCTGTGACTCACAAAGAAGTTGATGATATCCCAACAAATGTTGACCCAGGATATGGAAACGGCACATGGTACTACTACATTTGATCACCGCCTTGTCAAGCAGTATTAGAAAAAGGTTCGATTGAATTAATGTTACTGTGAAAGAAGATTGAACGTGATCCAAATTTTCTGACCAAAGTCATTACAAATGTTGGAAGTTGATTTTATGGGTATGACCCAGAAACCAAGCAAACGTCAAGTAACTGGACGAGACTTCACCAGGCTTAAAAAATCAAGACAAGTGAGGTCGAATATGAAGATAATGATCGTTGTCATTATTGATGTTATTGGAATTGTGCAACAACAATTTTTTTTTCAAGACCGTCAATCAGCACTTTTATTTGAAAGTTTTAAATAGAGAAAACTATCGGATCTCTGACTACAAGGTGACTGATTCCTTCAATACTAGAACGCCACCTCACAAACGTCTTTACTAGTTAATCGCTATTTGAACTCTCAAAGGTGGTCTGTCGTTCACCACCCTCCACATTTGTTGGACCTAACCCGATGCAATATATTTCTGTTTACAAAGATCTAGCAAAATTTTATCTAATTTAAAGGAATCATTTCGATGAGGTGGAATAGCTAAAAACAGCTTCGCACTAGGCAATCAACGATATCAAAGTCATAAAGTTCAAGAAGAGTTGCAACCAGTGGGAAAAATAGATTGGGAAGTGAAGTTGTTTTGTGAAAAAGTTAATAAGTAATATATTGTGTATATTAATCTGTTTTTTAACTCCCTTAAGCATTAAGCTTATTAACTTTTAAAAGGCAACCCAGGTTAGATTGTCTTTTCAAAATTTCTGTTTTTTATTTTTCTTTCAAGGTGTATCATAAAATAATCTTGGCCCGTTGTTAAAGGTAATTTCAAAATATTCCTCAAAATCTCTTGACATCATTTATAACGTGCCTAACTTAAATAAGGAGAGCACGAGGGTCCTGGCCTCCTTTGCCTGTCAGCATGATTGTTCATTGAAGAGGGTGTTTTAACTATATACGATTAATTCTTATTATATGTATTATTTTCTCTGGGTTTTAGAGCGTGATCTTTTTTAATGCATGCATTGGTGTGTTCTCTAGGCTACGATTGGTTTTAGTTGTGTACTGTTTTTAAACACGGATATAACATTGTACTTGTTTCCCAATTCCAGTGATACTAGTTTATGTATTCTCGTTTATTCTTTCGGTGCTTAGCCATATATTTCCTCTATATTAGCTCACTAGGCTTGGTGAAAGTTTAGTTTGTTTTGATTTTGATTTAACCGGCTAAATTGTTTATTTTTATGTTAGCTAAATACTGCCGAATGAGAGGTAAAGAACACAAATACTTACCGATATTGTAAAAGCTTTGCATATTTTGAAATTTTATCAATATTTAGGTTTAAATATTACAAATCAACAACTTCTTTTAACAATTGCTTTAAATGAATTCGGATAAATTACAGAACGAAAATTCTTTTTAACTTATATATAAGTGTTTGCCACAATCGCTTAAAGCGTGCTTAACCCCTTCAGCTGTTGACCAAAAATGTTAAGAATATGATTTTATATATAAACTATTCAAATAAATTATACTTCATATATTAGATGCGTCATTAATATTCACTAGCTATAAAAATAATATGGTCAAGTGCAAATTGGACTCGCATACTAAGGGTTCCAACCACCTATAAGAATTGTAGGTATTTATTCTAATATCTTTTGAACTAAGCCTTTTAAATTACTTTCGGTGAAGCCTTATTGTCTGAGTTTTAAGCTCAGTGGATTGTAAGATAAAAGGGAAAGTGGTCCAATTATTAAATAATAAGTTATTAAATATTTTATACTAATTTAAAAAAAAAAACAAATAAAATGTATTTTTCAAAATTTTAGATCCTGTAGTTTCTGATATAAAGGAAGACAAAAGTCAATGTTTAATATTTTTATTAATGTTTTAAACAAATAATTTTAAAAATATAATAATATGTTTGTATTCCTTATAATGAGCCCTTTCATTCGATGTATTGCATGATGCGTTTCAAAAAAGCTTTGTTTTTGTATATTCCGTTTAATTATATAATTTGCCCCCAAAATTAATATTAGGGATTTCTCCAAATTTTTCCGGTAGTTCAGGTGATGCTATATACGCAAAAATTTTTTAAACATTTTATTTTATATGGTTTTGGAAATAAAGGAGGGTAATGGGTATTTTGGTGTATTTTTGTTAAATCCTTTAAATAATTTATTTTAACAATATGAAAAAAATATATTTGTATTAGTCATAATAAGCATTTGATTTGATATATTACATGATGTGCTAGAAACAAATTTAATTTCATTTGCCAAAATTAATATTAGGGGTTTCTCCTTATTTTTCCGGTGAAACTGAGGTGAAGCCGTATATCTCTATTTTTTTCAAAATATGGCTGAGTAGAGTTTTATAGGTAAGGGTGGAATAGGCATTTTTTATTTTTCTTAATATCCTTTAAACAATTTGCTTTAAAAATATCAAAAAATATATTTGTTTTCGCTATAATGAGCTCTTTCATTTTATATATTACTTGATGCGTTAAAAACAATTTCAATTTTATATTTTTCATTTAATTCTGTAATTTGCCGCCCAAAATTAATAATAGAGGTTTCTCCTTAGTTTTGCCGTAAAACTCAGGTGCGGCCCTATATCTCCATTTTTTTTACTTTTGCGTCTTATAGTTTCGGAGATAAAGGGGCGATGGGTAAATTTTTGTATATTTTTGTTAATTACTATTAAACTAATTACATTTAAAATATGAAAAAATATATTTGTATTCCTCAGAATGAGCCCTTTCATTTGATGTATTACATGACACGTTTGCGATATTTTTATTTTTTAATTTTTCAGTAAATTCTATAATTCAAATTAATGGTTTCTCTCTATTTTTCCAGTAAACTTCGGGCGACGTCCCCTATTATTTTCAAAATCTTAGGCTCCATAGTTTCGGAGTTAAGGGGAGGGAAACGGTCGATATTTTTAGTTCCCATCCCTCAGAAGTACCTCTAAATTAAAAATTTCTTAATATAGGATTTGTACACCTTATCAGGTTACCACACTATACACTAACACCAAATTTCAAGCTTTTCCGGTGGGTAGTTTCGAAGAAAATTGCTGTAATGTTAAAGGCTAAGATATCCTGATTGATAGTATAAGGTTATCCGTATATTGTATATACGGAACCCTAAAAAAACATATATTAACGAATCATAATAAAAATTAGGATCACTAATAGTATTTTATTCGCAGCTATTTAGCACAAATTGTTCACAAAGCCCTCGTGAATTGAAAAACCAAATACGTCTTGTTTACAACGATTTATAAACGACAAATCTGACGAGAATCGAAATTCGTTTCCCAGTTTTACCTCCGACGCTTTGTACCTATCAAGGGACACAATGCACAATAAGTGCACTCGTTTCTGTAATTTCAGATCGTTTAATAGAATAACCGCAGTGCGCCTAGAAATGGAAGTTATTTCCGGTTTGAGAATTTATCTGCGAGATTTTACCGGAATGAATCCGACCGATTTTATTGATGGCAACCTCTCTAAATTGTCGAACATGTTGCCAACTCAGATCCAATATTATCGTTGATATATAACTGCATGTTTCATCGATAATATTAATACTACTATGGACCTTAGGATTTCTGAACCAAAGAGTATGTGAGAAATTGTTTATGTCTTTCTGAAATATTACGACAAAACTAAAATGACACGAGCTAACATATGTTCAACAGCTGTCTATGCTCACTGCACATCGTTCGTCTATACGTTTGAATGCTGAAAAATTGATTACCAGTAATTTCAAATTTTTAATTAAAAATTAAAAATTAAAAATGTAATATTTTTGGTGTATCATGGTGTTATTTAATTTTATTTATTTAATAATTAAATATATACAGAACAGGGTCTCGGTTTGTCATAAACTAAGTCGTTTTCAAACAGGCTCCAATGAATGACCACAAATATTTGAAACAAAAGGGTTCTTATCTATAACAGTGGTAATTCCCAGAAGGCTTACATAAAAATATTGTATTATTTTGTACAAGAATATAGAAACGAGAGTGGGGAAAACTAATTTAAGGATTTTTGAAAATATGTGAATCACCGACTAACCAATTACTTAAAGATCTCCAACAAGATTCCTATTTGCAACTTTACTTGGTCGTTCAGTAGCAAATTACAATAACGGCATTTGCAAATTTCTATACTTTCTAGTGTTTCAATAAATGACTTAAAATTTTCAGAATGAATGATTTTTGTTTCTTGTAATTTTGGAAAATTATGCCATGTAATAAGAAATTGATTAGCAAATGTAAAATCCGTTTTATTTAATCTAAAAGAACGTAAGCATTCGTGACATCGAAGATCAAAAATCCTACAGGTCATACCCAGGTTAAAGTTATTGCACTCTAAACATTTTAACTTATATATTCTAGATTTCTATAACTTTTCGGTTATTTTATATTTAGCATTGCAAAGTCGAATTGATCGTTTGAATTGGGACTGGAAACTAACTTTAAAATTATGTATAGCTGCAAAAGGTATCCTATTTCAGAACTTTAAGTAATTGGTTAGCCAAATATTGATAGATTGTTCAACATTGTCCCTAATCCTATTTCTATATTCTTGTACAAAATAATACAAATCTTTTATGTAAGCCTTTCGGGAATTACAGGTATACCTACCTACTAGGGATTTAACGAATATTCGCATTGGCATTAGCGAATATTGGCGTGTTTTTTAATATTCGCATTCGTATTCGCGGTATTTCATGCGAATTTTTTGCGAATGTGTTTGACAATGAAAAGCTAAAATATTATGATGTTACTCATTGGGTACATTGCACACTGTATAACTTACTTGTAATTTCAAAAGTTAAGTGGTACAGGTAGGTGTTAACTTGTACTTGCAATGAGAAATAACAGTTGTAAGATGACATACATTTCTTTATAACTTTAACGAAAAATACAGTAGTTGCGTGTCAACTACATATATACATTTCTTCTCAAATCTTCCCATGTACATGTAATTAAGCAGCAATTTACTTAATAAATAATATTAAGCAAGTTACGTCAGTTTTATAACATGATATAGGGTTTTATGGCAAAATGAATTTCGAGATTTAGAAGTTTCAGGGGAAACTAGCTCAAAGAGACGGAAATACGAGTGCATATAACGCCGTTTCTTTGTGATTTCTTGGACAAAGAATTCGAGAACCTGTCAAAGACATTATGATACAATCTTTTGGAGATTTAATTAGGTGAGAGGAGCGCAACTGAGAAATGTTCTCGACAACTGATGGTGTCAGAGTGCTGACTTCATTTTTTAAATCAGTTTTAAAAACGTTGATAAACTTTAAAATATGCTGGTACTTTCTTGGGTCACACTTCTAGTTTTAAAAATAAGTGTAAAGCTTGAATATTTTTAGATACAACAGGAGGTCACGCTCAAGAATCTGTCAAAAAAACAACTGTTCTATTACACTATAAAAGTACGTATGTTTTAAGTCTCCTGATGACAAATTTTGCTTAGTTGGGTAGTGCTGCTAAATCCACAGATATCTTTATATAGGTACTGAACTCGTCCCTTTGTCTAAAAGAAACGGTTTATGGTGTTTTACGTTTTTTTATGTTTGGTAGGAATATATACAACTTATCTTGTTAGTGGAACGCTCAGACTAGCTCCAGGCCTTTTGTCAGAGACCCGCTGAAACTGGGGGCGAATCAAACCACTGAGCGCACGGACAATATAAAATCGCTACAAAAGCACTAATTTAATTTCCACAGGACACAATGAATGCTTTGTATGTGTTTACATGGGACACAGCCTATAAAACACAATTAGTTAGATAAATTGAAATAAATGCACCATAACTGTCGTACTTGCGTTTTTACACTCATTGGGCACCTGTCTCCTTTGCGCCCGCCTGGCAAATTTTATTAGGTGAAATTTCTTAACAAATTTGTAAGTTATGCTTTTTGATTATATCGCCTAGAAACAAATTATGGTAGAACTCGCCATGCATCATTCTCTTATTTAAAGTATTGGTACAAATTTTATCGTCATTAGCTAGTACCATTTTGGCAGGTGTCAATTCAAATTAGTAGCGATAGGCAACGAAGCGAAATTTGTGTTTACGCCTAATTAATTTTGCAAAATAAGAAAATAAGAGAAATTAGCTGTCACCGATTTTCATACACTCAATCTCATTTTTGCAGCTTGCAGAATCTTACTTTTAAACCTATACAAAGGTTAGAATCGTTTGTCACTTTGTTTTCGAAACTGATTTTAAAAATCTGTTGTGAGCACACTGACACCATCAATTGTCTCCTATACAAGTCAACTTTAATTTAAATGAGTCCATAAATAAGATAAGTTGTTAGATGGCAATAAAATTCCGTTTTTTTTAAAACCCTATATAAATTTAGTGTTCGTTTGGCTCCATAAACTTAATTATATAATTTTTCTGTTTATTAAAAATCATAATAACTTCCTATAACTTCTCTCATAAATCAAAAAAAAAATGTTTGGTTCACTCCAATATGATGACACCTTAACTGTTGAAAGGGCGTTGAGTGTAAGGGTTTGGTGTTAAGATACAAAATTTTGTGCTTATACATCTGTGTGAACAAAGGTTCCACAGCTATTTCAATTTATGTATTAAAAATAAAACAGTGACTTAATATAATAATTATGAAGCACAATTTAGGTTATAATTTTTGACTAAACCAAAACAAGTAAATTTTGATCGAATATTCGCATTCGTATTCGCGAATATTGGAAGAGAAAATTCGCATTCGCATTCGTATTCACGAATATCGAAAATCGGACATTCGTTACATCACTACTACCTACTATTATGGATAAAGCCCCTCTTATTGTGTTTCAAATGTTATTCCTCATTCAATAATTAGAGTTTGATTGCAAATGATATAATTTATGTACAAACTAGTCACAGTTCTGAATTTATATTGTAATATAAATAAATAAATAAATTAGTGACACTAAAAGAATGAATTCTTTTCTACAATCATAATGACAAATGTAAACAAATACTATTTTGCACCCTAATACCAAACCTTTATTCTACACATTCAGTTTGGTTTACTCCATACAAGTGACAACTTGTAGGAGATGAAACGGCAATTTTTTTTTAACATTTGTGACACACCAGAGGCTCCACAATATTTCCATAATGACAGTATACCACAAAGTAATGGCATTACCATCGACTGTTATTTAATAATTATTATTATTTGACTACAGAATAGGGAGAAGCACTCTCTACGTCTATATACACTGATATCCTTAAAGTACGCAGTCTGAGTCAGCCGTTTGACGTTAGATTTAAACAAAAATGATGCCGAAAAATCCCAGAGAACTACATACTACATTTTCTATCATTTTTCGGTTGAAATTCGAGAAAACTTTCTTAAATAATTTGTTTCTAATTACGTTATACTTATTTGTGCCAAATTTGACTCATTTAGAGTAAAATTGTTTTTTTCCTTATTTTTGACGAAAAAGATTTTAATAGACTTACTCAAACAACTCATTGCGTAGTTCTTTTTTATATAAATTATTCACTCAGACTTTTACCTTCTAAGAAATTTATAAAATCAGGCTTAAAATTTTCAATGGTCTATGGCAAACTTCCAACAATTTCACCAATTTTTTAAATAAATGCTTATCTTTTATAATATTTACGTAAATACAACAATATGAATAATAACAAAAATAAGAGGGCTTAAATTTCATTAAAGTTTCAAGTTAGCCATGTTAAATACAATTGAAAAAAGCTTGCAGACACAACTCATTAATACTACAAAATATTGTCATAACTTATAAGTTAACAAAGTTTTAAGATGCCAATACACTACATATTAAGAGTTTGAACAACATTTTTTAAACTACAAATAATACTTCTTCGAATGACATCTTTCGTAATATTTTTCCCATTGGGATTAATATTAGCACAATACTCCTGGATGGTGTCTTCCAAATGTTAAATGCTTCTAAATGATTGCTGCGTACAAACTATCTGTTTAACGTGATCCAAAAAGAAAAATCTAAAGGTGTTAATTCGGGCGATGAGGTAGCTAATAACATTCCAAATGTCGCCCTATAAGTATACCTTTGTCTGTCATTGCCATCTATCGTTTGGTGTATTGGCGCGCTATCATGTTGAAGCAGTAATTTTCGTCTAAGGGAAGGGCAAATTATCCAGGTGCTCAATTAATTCATTATTCAAAAAAATATGGTATCTTTCAGCAGTTAAAATTTACCTTAAAAAAATGTCCAACAATTTGATTCAACATCCATCCATCATATGTTCGTCTTAAATGAATATTGATCTAGTACAAAAGGAAGATTTTTTTTGTGACCACCGTCGACAATTATGTTCTCAGATCCGGTATTATTGCTCCTAACTCCACAAAAGTAAATTAATGTATCATGTAGTTTAGTAGGAAAATTAGTAAGATTTTAATATGAGTTTACCAAGTAGCCTGCGTGAAACAACGGAATATTAATTATAATTCACAATCTCAATATTTTTTTCAACATTAAATAAATTACATATTATCTTAATAAAGGCCTTTACTTATATTACTTAACATTTTATATTAGCCTAGAAGCATATTAGAAAACATATTAAATTCCATTATAAACCGTCAAGAATTTTTAATTAAAGTTTTTTGCAGAAATCCCTGAGCTATTACATTAATTAAATTGTACGAATTTTTCGGTCTCCCGAAATTACTTTTGTTCCTTAGTTTCAATTAATATTAGATACACAACGATATTTCTTTTATATAATATAAATGCAAATCTTGAACGGAATAATTTGCTATTCACCCCGACTCAGAGGCAAGACAATGAATGGCGTTTCAATGAATCTTATTTCACCACAAGTACCTAAAACTTTTTTGTACAATGTTTTTATCTTTTACTTCTCTCTCTTTCTTTAATTTGATTTTAAGACTTTACATCCATAATATGTTTGTTTACGGTTTATAAGATTTCAATAAAATGCTTCTGAAAATTGCTTTATCCACCAATAATAATAATATTTGTTGACGACATCCAATTTACAAAAAACTCGCCTACTAAATACCAACTACATATTATATCTATTATTGTAGAAATGACTTTATGTCACTTTTAACAAAATTATATTATTGCTACATTTTTCCTTACCGATCTTTTTATTCTGCTTATGTACTTTTTGGAAAATCACACAAGTCGCGAAAATTGCTTTATATTACAAACGTTTCGGGGTCTAGGTCAGACCCCTATGTCAATGATTAAGAAATTATGAAAAAAAGGCACAATTATAAAATGTAAAATTAAAATGTTTGACAATAGACAATATCTATTATTTGACTTCTGGCGTAACTAAAAGAATTTCATTTGATAATATACATGGTAGCACTCTTTCAAATTGGAAGAATTTGAAAGAATGATCTTCCAATTTGAAAGGATCTTTATTATTATATGATCTTTATAAGTTTCTGTACTCTCCTGTATATTATCAAATATAATTCTCTTAGTTACGTGAGAAATAAAATAATAGATATTGTCAAACACTTTAATTTTACATTTTAGAATTGTGCCTTTTTTCATAGTTTCTTAACCATTGACAACGGGGTCTGACCTAAGTTCCGTGACTTGTGGTGTTATTTCCGAAAAAGTACTTAAATATTGAGAAATATGCCACAAATGTCCTTCAGAAAGCAAAGTTTTTATTCTGTTACGCTTACCACATTTGGCTTTTCCGGTATCTTTTTTGGTAGACGATGGCAATCCACACACCTTTCTATTTTGAGTTGGATTTATTTAATGGAAATGTATCAGAATCAGTGGATAGGGCCATGTGGACTTCGGTCGTGTAACTCCACAAACTTTATTTTTTTATCGAAAGGCCTTCTAGCCGCGATTTTGTTCTTAACTGTCACTCGAAATAATAGAAAACACATGGCAACGAAGAATCTAACAGGAGCTGGTGGTCTATACTTAAATAAGAGCCACTGTAAGTTTGCAATTCGTGCAAGGAAGTTGATTTAGGATTGATGTTAACTGCTGTTTTTGGCTGGAGACGAGTAAAAAAGTTAATGTTGTATTGTAGTAACTCAGTTGCGAGCTACTGATCGACTTGCACCGCAGAGTAGCTGTATTGCACTATTTGACTGAAACACCTCGGATGTTTACTCGCACTGTGCCAGAACACACACTTATTATTATTTTTTTGGAATAACACCACAATTGAAATAAATAGCTGTATATTGAAAGAGAAAAAATACCAAACGTTTCAAAGTCGATTCTGACTTCGTTGTCAATGCCTTTAAAATATGTATTGAAAATGTAAATTGCAAATTAATTTTCAATACATATTTTTATTGAACATAATATTCCTTGGAAAACGGTCAAACCATTGAGTAATTATTTTTGGAAAAGACGTTACCTGCTGTCAAATGTGAAGACCATCTTTGATAGTTCAGCATCAAGCGTTGTTTATTGCTTAGTAGTATGATAGTCAATGTAGTAAATCAGTATTGGTTTTTCGAACAAGTAGCAGTAACTTTCGTTTTAATTATTCTGTAGGCTTTTGTTGTAAATTTAATTATTTTATTACTAGATTATTTTTACAATCTTCCGAAGGTGTTGTGTAAGAAATTGACAATCAGTGGACAACAGAAAATATATTAAAAATTGTAGTTTTTATAAGGTTATGGGACATATATTTCTTTTTTATTTTATGAAATCGATTGAAACTGCAAATGACGACAACTTTTAGGTTACAAAGTGCAATCCCAACGAAAACTGGGGTGTCACGCAATTTTTCAAAATTATTTGGAATACATATATTTGACTAAATTCTCATATATTGTTTTTATTTCAACAGATTTGTCAATATGACATGAATGATTGGGTGGAGGGGAGGGTTCATGACGCCTTAATCTCAATAATGTTCATAATTTGATGAAATAGGGTCGACCACTGGGCGACCACCAGTATATATAAATGCCCACAAGTATTTACTGGCAAACTCAATCCTTCACTAACTTTTGATCCCATAACTTAAACAAATTGTTCTCCGTTATTTACTACTTAGTGGGAAATATTTTTCTTCCGAATTTCTTTGTAAAAATTATGAGGAATAACTCCACAAACCTTCGAGTTCTTTGAAATAGAGCTATTTGACAATAATATAGAAAAAAGTAATAATTTTTTAAATACATCACTGTTATGAACTTTAATTCTAACTTCAAATTATAACTGGTCACTGCACATATTCAGATTTTCTTTGTAACACCTAGATTATTTCTGATTTGTTATTAATATAGTAGATAGTAATCAGTTCCGTACTTACAGAGCCAGAGCCCTCCCAAAAAACGACTCAATCAATCTGTATATATTAGAATATAACTGGGTTAAACTACACTCCAATTTCTGTTTCATTTGTATAATGGTGATTCCAACATTGTAATGTTTGAAATCCAGGAGTCCTTTAGTTTATAATAGGATTCAGTAAAACCCTTCACTCTACGAAATGTGGTAAACTTGAACTGAAACTATTTTGTAATTTCAATCGTTGAGAAACTCGATTGCATATTTTGTGATAAAGTTTATAACAACACTCGACCATTTCATTAGTTCTAATGGTAACAGCTTGCGTATAGAAAATCTCTTGTAGAATACATCGAAACTTCGGCAATAAATCAAATCCGCCATTAAGCTAATTGTTTTCCATTTACATTTTGTGATTTTTTTGCACCAGTACCAACACACAAACTACATTTGTATGCGCTAAATTGCTTCTTATAGATTCTGGAATTTCAATATTAAAGTACCTATCTATCTCATTTCCGGAACTGTAAATAACTGTAACTTACTCGAGAACTTCTTGTTTGTATAAAATAAAATTCCTTTCTTCTTAAGTATCCACGTCCAAAAACCAGAAAATATTAAATTGCTGAACAGAAATTTGAGACCAGTTTTAAATACAGTATCAGACGGTACAACTTTTCCATAGAAATTTTTTGAGGGGTAGTTATTAGCCCTAGCTGCTTGAAGGGCCAAGTCAATAATTTTATTCAAAAATTATATATATATATATATATGAACTAAGCTAGGTTCCGGGTGAGAACCGCGTCTGAATTTATTGAATACTCGACGTTTCGACTTCTGCTTTGGAGCCATTATCAAGAGACAAAAGTGAAAAAGAGTTTCAGAGTCTAGATCGAACTCGGGGCCTCAATCTGCCTACTCCCCAAGAGTCACTAGGTAACTGAACTGAATTTGAGTCTGCTCTGCTTCTTTTATTTATAGGTAGCGCTGGGTTCGAAGAAGATGTCACGTGATGAGGCTGTGTTGTGATTGGTTGGGTATTGGTGGGCGTGTCTACTTTGTTTAATCTGGCAATTACGGAGGTCCAAGCTGTGGGAAGGCGAGTACTGTCATCGCGTCTATTTAGACAGAGAGGTCTTTTTTCTATTTCGATGGCTTCGCGAATAGTGGATGCCCTAAGAGAATTGAGAGATATGATAGTCCTACTGTCCTCGAAGTTGATAGAGTGCCCTGTTTGGATATGGTGATGCGCGAGAGCTGAAGTCGGATCTTTTTTACGAACTGACAGAGAGTGTTCATATACTCGATGGTTAACGCGCCTGTTGGTACGACCGATGTAGCTTTGTGGGCAATCGCTACATGAGATTTCGTAAACTCCTCGATCCTCGTTAGGTACTTTGTCTTTGGGGTTACCGGTTAAGTTGCCTATAGTTTGAGTGGTGTTGAAGATAGTCTTTATTTGATGTCTTTGTAAAATCCGTGCAATTTTGTCAGTGACTCCTCGAATGTATGGAAGTACGGCTTTTTGATGTTGTTGTTCTGTTTCTGACGGGGTTGGTGTGATTGGGGGTTGTTGACATTGATGAATTATACGCGCAATGTGGTCCGGATGATAACCGTTTTGTCGAAGGATTTGTTGAAGATTATTAAGTTCGTTTTGTCTATTGTCAATATGTGTTAAACGAATAGATCTGAGAGTCAAAGATTTCATTACAGAACTCAATTGGGCAGGGTGGTGGTGGGATATATATATGTTAATTGTACACACGTGTATGATGCAACAGTATCATATTACGCTGACATCTTCCTGGTACTTCGCTGTTAACGTGGGAACGCATCGTGTGAATATCATTTCGCTTACTTCAGCTTTTATTAAATTATAAATACAACCGGAGCGATCCCACGGTCGTCAATATATTACTTTATTTTTCCAGTTAGTTTCAATTTCAATTTACATTTAATAATTTTTGACAAGTTTAAAAGTGTTAATTTTAGATTTTTATGCTTTGCATAAAATATTTTTTTAAAAAGTCTAAAGTGAAATCAAATGTGGCGCAGTCAGTAGGATTGTCCAAAACAGTTAGAACACGTGCAACTAACTGACTGTGGCGATTTCCAAATCATCGTGGAAAATACCTACCTTTTTGAGACAACAACTGTAGCAGCGAAAACCAGGAACAAGCATCAATACAGCTAAGCAGTCGACGCTTACGCAGAGCAAGTCCTATGCCTGGGGTATTAACGTATGTAGAAACATCACGTTTTTGATTTAATTATTTATCAATTGAAACATTTTTTATGTTTTTTTATTTCTTATTCCTTTCAACAATATTTTAAGCTATTGAATAATTTTCTGAAACGAATTTATTATTATTCTCCGTTATTTTAACTCGTTTTATTGTATTTTATGTTCGCAAACTTTTGAATTTATTTAACCAATTTACTCATACTCATAATTTTGAATTTTTATAAGCTTTTTGTGACTTTGCTTACTTCCATTTTACTGCTTTATTTAATTTTTATTTTTCGTAACACTTGAATATTTGAAATGGCAACTACAAAGCAAGGTGCTGCGTCTCCTACTGTAGAGCCATACAAGATATCTGAAATTTTCGCAATAATTCCGGAATAAGATGGAAACTCTATATTCTTAAATACTTTCATTTCTTCATGCCAAACAGCATATAGTATGGCAACTGACTACCAACAAGTGCTTTTAATATTGCACATCAAAAATAAACTTCGCAGCAGAGCAGCCGAACTAACAAATTCTCGCAACCCGACTCAATTAACCGAAATTCAGACACTCTTAAAGAACCACTTTGGAGATCCTAGAGATATCTCAGCCTTGATTCAGGATCTTCAGCGAATGAGGAAATTCAATACTTAATCCCCAATAACATTTTCAGCCAGACTAGAAACCCACCAAGCAAAAATGCTTGATGCGATTAACAAACAAAACTTAACTCAGAAAGAAAAACAGGCACAAATCGACTTGATCGAATCCATGGCACTAAATAGCCTACTAACAGGTTTAGAGCCGAAAATAGGACAACCAGTTCGTGATAGCTATCCTAAAGATATTCTGACCGCAGTTTCACGCATAAAACGGGAACTCCAACTCCATCATTTAGAATCTCAAAATTACGGATCAAACTTTTCGAATGTGCGTCCTAACCCATTTTCACAATAACCGAGCCAATTCTAGAATCGGCCACAATTCCAACCCAATACTCAGAGTTTCCAGCAGAACAGAAACTTTCAACACCCTCGTCCTTCGACCAGTGGACAACCCCAAAGTTCAGGCCAATATAAACTTCATCAAAACTTTTTCCACCAACAACGAACACATCACTTGAACAATTCTTATAATTATGGGTACGATCAACCCAATAATAACGTATAGGAAACTCAATACCAAAATACCTACTGATTTCGAAGTTACGACCAAGATTATTCCGATTCGACACAAACCGACTACGACAATTACTCAAAAACAGATAACGCAGAATGTGACAATTACGTTGAAAACGAATACGGATTTTCCCCCGTAAATTTTCAGAACCTCCCTTTCCAAACGGAACCCCCGAAAATCACAGAACTTCAGACCCAAACTCTATAAATCTAGACAGTTTAGACCCGAATATGAACTTCCCCGAACAGAGCTTTCTAGAAGACCGCTTTTGACCGCAAATTCTAAAAATATATACTACATCTCAGATTCCTCTAACACATATAAGCTTCTAATAGACACCGGTGCAGGTCTTTCTATTTTCAAACCAGACACTTGCCTAATGCTGTTGTTACAGTAGACAGCAAAGGTCAATTTCTTACATCCATTCTAAGTGCGAAATGCCATCCCTAAAATAGTAAATTTTGTAAATCTAAAACTCGAACCGTTACAACTGAAGTGTTACGAAATTCCATCCATTCAATCAGATATCAACTTGACCAAACCAACGGAAATTTGTATCACTGTTATTCATCATTACATACTTTCAATTCTCATCCAATTCTGAGGGACAATTTTGATCGCATTTCGAGCGATAAAGCCGAACACCTGGCCCAAAAGAAAACAGCCACTCAGAAACTTATTACAAAACAACAACCCGCTGACACCTCAGCCCCTCACACGACCGTCCATAACTTTTCTAACGTCCCCTTAGACTCTACCAGTTTACACGTCCTTTCCAAAGGTTTCAATTTCGCAGTGACGCCGAAAACTATACCAACTGAAAAAATCATTTCTCAAGTTAAGGTAGCTTTGGTTGAACTAACAGATATTGAGGCTGAAGATACTCGTCAAGACATTGCTAGAGTACTCCGCAAATCAAAGTCACCAAAATCAAACCTAACTTCTAACGAAAGACATTCACTAAAACAACTACGTAACAACGATGACATAACTATTCTTCCTGCCGAGAAAGGTAACGCGACTGTTCTTCTCAATACTTAGGACTATGTTCACAAGATGAATTCCCTTCCCTACTCCACACTGCAGACTACGAAATAATGAACAATAATCCTACTACTTACTTAGAGAAAAAGACTAAGGAAATCATCAACAGGACACAACTTCCTCTTGACGTCAAAAAGATCATCATTCCTCGTGAAAAGTCTTCTAAAATTCCGAAAACTTACGGACTACGCAAAATTCATAAGCCGGCCATTTTTCTTAGGCCCATTGTCAGTTCAGCACAATTCCCGACCCAAGAATTAGCCGAGCAAGCATCCTTGTACGTATAGAACTCTTCTTCCTTCCTAGGTATGCTAAGTGTTTATAGAATTTCAGAAAATGATATCATAGTTATTTTCGATATTGTATCTCTTTTCACCAATGTCCCCATTTCAGAAACGTTAAATATTTTAAAAACAAAACACAATATCTCTTCTGACATCATCAAACTTGTACAACACTGTTCTTCTAACACTTCAGTTCAGTTACCTAGTGACTCTTGGGGAGTAGGCAGGTTGAGGCCCCGAGTTCGATGTAGACTCTCAAACTCTATTTATTTCTTGTCTCTTGATAATGGCTCCAAAGCAGGAGTCGAAACGTTGAGTATTTAATAAATTCAGACGCGGTTCTCACCCGGAACCTAGCTTAGTTCATATATATATATATATATATATATATATATATATATATATATATATATATATGTATATATATTGACCTGTTTCAGGATGTTTCATTTATATTAAATAATGAATTAATCTGTTAATTTAGTACCTCACAGTAGATTTCATATATATGATTTCTATATGAAAGTAAACCTGGCATATCCACCAATATTGTTAAATTTGGTTAAATGGTTTTTAGTTTTAGATGTTCTAGCACTGGGCTGACCTATTTCAATAAATATTTTTAAGATTTAAAGGTGATACATTAAAATGCAGCTGTTTATAAACTGTTCAAAGAACGAATTAAAAAAAACATCTTAGTTATAAAATGAATATTTTTGAACTGATGCCACATCCATTTTTCATGCTGCATTATTTGGTATTGTGACGTTCAAATTTATAACGTTTACAATCACAGATACGACCATTATTCTCAAATGTCAACACACAACGTTTCCACTTAAATTTTTTCTAATTTTAATTTCATTTTCTGTTTATATGTAAAAATGTAGCCGTTTACGTATTGAACGTCAAGGATCTGTCGTCATTAGTTTGCCAGGTTGCTGTCATGACCGTTGCGGCATTTTTTTATCTTTTCCCTAGAGATGTTCAGTCCCATTAGTCAAGATTACTTTTGCACAATAAAATCTTAACTTTTTGCTGTGACAGATTCTAACTGATTTAAAACAATAAAACAGTCAGTCTGAAAACGCTGCTTGTTTATAAAAGAAATTAGTAAATTGAAATTAATGTACCGGGTGGACAAATAAGAAGGTTCTCGACCATTACTTATGAACGGCGAATATTAGAGCTTAGGGAAAAAAGAATAATTAATATGAAAATATTGTATAAAGAATTGAAAGGCCACAGCAAGATGTTGTAATGGACCATTAAAAAGTGAAATGCTCAAATTTTTCAGAATTTATCCAATTTAGAATATCAGAAATAAACCAACGGGCTTTCCGCTTATGTTTCTAGCAACATAATTTACATCAAATAATCCAACATTTCGTGCTCAAGATAGTGTTATAGAACGTATTCAAATAGTAAATTACAAATGGTGTGACGAAAAAAGTAGGCTGGCATTTAAAAATGATCAACGAATCAACTCGATGGCTGGCGATCATTCTTAGCAAAATGGAAACCCTGAAATATAGTTGACATAATATTTCCAAAATAGTTCAGAAATCTTTTTGTGGATTCTGTACTTATGTTAAGATGAGCGACTGATTTGATTATGATTATGATTATACGATTTTGGTTGCATCATAATGAACTCTGGTAGACTACAGATACAGAAAGAACACCGGCAGTCACTGATATTATTGAGAAATATTGAGATTATGGTTGAGACTACCTGGATGAATCTTTATTATTCATTGTATTGTATTTTTCGAGAAAAACAAGCCGCAGTACAGGGGAACTAATCAGTCTTAGTGGAACGTATGTATATTGTATATATATTTGGGTTTTTTAGGCTCGATCAGAACCGTGATTACAGAAGGGAGGATCTTCTTGAGCCAATGAAAAGGTTTTTGACTCCGAATATTATCTTTCCCATCCATATTTGCGGGTGTTTTTCTATGAGCAATTCAATTTTAACAATAACCCAAAAGTACTTTTAAACAAATAACAGATTGATTGTTACAAAGTTTGAAATGTTTCTCCTTCTTTTTTAACGAATATTAATCGTTGCAAAGACCTACTATCGTACACTGTTCACTAACCCCACCAACAGGGTGGGCAGCCATCTTTAGGTACTCGAGGTTATTTCACTCTTAATTATACTTGAATCCCTCAACTGTGTATATAACAATCGGGTCTTCTCTTCATTTTGCCTTGAAGATAGACAATCAAGCTTACGTGCATTTACATACCTCAAGTCTAAGTTGACGTCCTTCAAGTCATGTACCACTTTTACGCAAAAAGAGTACTAATTGACGATGGCAATGAAACTATCACACTTTCCCGTGGATTTGAAACGTATTGAAACCTCAAAGCTCTCATCCATATAAAATAAATCTTACACAACAGCAAATATTGTTTGCTTGACTACAAGTGTCTGCGATATTTCTCGTAAATCATCATCTGTGTCAGCTAATGACCAGTGCCTATAGCTGACATGAAACCCGTGACACATTCGACAATTTAGAGTCGGAACTGTCAAATTAGACATATACCCCTAATTAAGTAAGTACCCATCATCACGTACTGAATTTTTTAAGTTGTATGTCATGCCTGATTAATGACATCATTAACAACATTCATTAGGCCTGTTACCAACCAGAAAACAAATTGCGTGAGAATTGGTAGTACTGTGGCCTCTGCACACGTGCTCGGGTTACTAGAACCAATGGGATGTTTTTCAAGGTGGGTTCGCTCAAAATCATCACAAACTAGGAAACCTGTGTCATTGACGTGGTCAACTTTTCATATATAAAGATCGACCTACCAAAGATGGTTATGCAAATAAAACGGGCCTGAAATCCACAACGTACTATTGGAATTCAGTGGTTGCCCACACGACGAGATGGCACTGTGACTCATAGTTCTTAAAGGCACTGTGTTCTGCTGTAATCAAAAGTTATCTTTAGGAGAATCTCTCCTTAATGTATTCTGCAAAAAGTGGAGCTGACCCACATCTTTTCTATATCTGCTGTAAGTGGGTACCTAAAATTCCGGAATCTAACTAAGATGTCTAACAGTACCGGTTGGACTCTAGGCCATTTCAAAAAATATCATTTAATGACATGCCAGTTGATGATTTGGCTGAATAGTCTAAACTGTTCGAACTTTTGTAGTCGTGCTATGCTCACAACACACCATGGAAAGCAAAAATATTTGCGATGTAACTGTGGTGTGAAAAGTTCTAGAGGTACAAATTATTTTAACCGGGAATCAATATGGCTTTTATTGGTTGGTTCTACAGATGATACAAAGAAAAATTTGGTTGTTTGTTTCAATTGCCAACCTAAGAATGTATCTATTAAAGTTGGAAGATTTTTACCTAAATTGTATATACCTAGTTTCAACAAATCATAGTGCACGTCTGCCCCTAAAAGTAAGTCAATTGACTCTGGGATATCAAAATTAGGATCACACAAAAATCCTGATATATAAATGTGGTGCAAGCAATGTGGATCTATTTATAATAACTTTTGGATGATTTTATGTAATTGAATTCACAAGAGCACAAGTTATTTCAAGATTAAATGATTTCCCTACAATAGAATACAAAGTGACATTAGTTACACCATTCAAGTTAGTACTTAGATTGAATATTCTTGTACCCGGATCTAGCAGAGCTCGAACAACTTCAGGCTATCCACTACTTGGGCTGCTGCAAGTAAAATAGCCTAGTGATTGAATTCAACATTGTTACCTGAGATTTTGGGCTGTAGGCAGGTAATGGTTGTTTAGGATTGTCTTGAGAAGCAGAATTTTTTTGTACCATTTTGCTTTGCTTTTTTGCAGGTGGAGAACTTTATGTTATTCATCCTGTAGTATAGTCTGATGCCTTTGACCACACAGAGGACATTGATTAGTGGATATGCTCCTAGCAATATAATGGTTATTATTCAAATAGTAAAACTATATTAACTAGGCTTCTTCTCCTCCTACTTTCGAGTTTTGACGCTAATAACAGGGTACGCCAGAGGGCGCCTCCATGCAGCCATCCTTAGGTACCCGAGGTTATTCGAACGAACTGCTATTGTCATAGATAATGCCACCCGGGTTCGAGAGATGGTTATCATATACCTAGAAATGACTTCAGTAAAAAGCCGAAATCGTTCGTTGTTTTCAATTAAGAGACAACCATTCTAGCAAGAGTTTTGGCGGAACAAGCATTTATCAAATATAACTGCATTCACACCCAGGCCTCTAGAAAGACTTACGAAGAACTGAGAATTAAGACAACCACCGCCACTCCCCTACATTTCCAAGCAGACCGAATGGTAAAACCTTTGTTACAACCCCTATGTAAAGTTGCTGACGAAACCAACAACTGACTGAGAATGTCACTACGTTGTGAAAGTATAAATGGTACTGTGGGACAAGTCACATCTGAGAAATCTCATACAGAAATTAGTGATTATACCGGTCAATTTAGGCGAATACTAGTATTTATAGGTGAACTGGCGAGATCTAGCTAACAGGGATGAGAGGAATACTCGGTATGATTTAGAAGCGGATCCTGCTGAGTTCCATCAACGGGGTGGAGATTTTCTATCTATCCTCCAGAGGAATAACACCAAATTGAAAACGCTTACCCTTACACCGAATAATAAAGGATGTAGTATACCTTATTTGATGTAACTCACTGCCCAGAACTACCGTCTGGAAAGCCTGGCCTTCTACCAAATGCATCAGATCAGAATTCATGGGGTTAGTGAGGCCTTGGCCAACCGACAAGACAATTAAACGAACCATTCCCTGCCCGAATGAAAAAAACTCTAATCTTTTTGGAATGTAGTTATGGTCATTGCGATATTACTAAAGTATCGAATCAAAGGTATCGTATCGATACTCGTATCGAAGTATCGAACAATGGAGTCGATACCGATTTAGCGGGGAGAGAGCCCCCTTTTTTTCTGTGATTCTCCTTTAACGGATGTTAAGCGACCACATTTACCATGGCTTCCCTATCTATTTCTGTGTGGATCAACGTCTCTATGACACGCATGCCTGTCCACTGTATTACATTCCGCTGCCATGACATTTTCCTAAACCTTAAAAACAGGGAAAATAAGAATTTTTTGCGGGGTAATACCCATCATAGAATCCAAATTACCCGCAAGTACTGACATTGGTATCGAAACATAATTACCCATATGGGTATTTATGTATCGTAAAAAATCATTTCAGTTATATTGCAACCTCCCTATCAACAGGGCCAATTGTAGTATACCGAATTTTGTATATTCTTTACAAAACAAGGAAGTTAGTTATCAGCACAACTCTATTTTGCCGACTTCCTAAGTTTTAAAAAACTATATTTTTTCTCTTTACCATCAACAAAAGTCCTTCTTATTTGCCTACCCGTCGCACAGTAAGTATATATCGGGGTATATACATATTTGTTATTATACTGTTAGTGTCTTTTATAGCAATATAATCTATATGGTTATACGCTTTTACTCCAATCATTCTTTGTTTAGATGCTATCATCAATTTAGTTAATGAATTAGTTGAATACTATCAGAGTTAATATAAACAAATATTGTCAAATTTAATTTTGTAACTAGGGCACACGTGTTCTATAACAGTCTTAATTTTAAAACTTTTATAGTAAATGGATTTTTCGTTCATGCATATTTATTAGTTACCCAACACGTCAAAGGAGTAACAGGCCTGTCTAGCCTCAATATATCTTGAGTTGCATTCAGTCAGAAATAATTAAAGTCTCGACTTTGCATAAAAAAATCTTTTTTATGGTTACACACAAACCAATTCGTAGAGCCATTACTCAAATACAGAGACAAAAAGAGAGACTCTTAGAATAAACAAGAGGTTACTGAGAGCATATTTCATCGCAAACTCTCATTGTTTGTCTTTTCAATTTGCTTGTATTTGTTCTCATTCTTTTTCTCCAGACTGCAAATATTGTCGAGACATAAAAAATTTCGAATAAGCTTTTTCATCATCCATTACTGATCGATGTTTAAATACCTTTCCTACCTTGAGGCATTTAAACATTATGTAGGTACAACTGAAATAAATTGTATAAAATGTAGTATACTTTGAATTGGCGCCTGACTAAGTAGCAACACCCATAAATAAATTTCGCAACAACCATTAAATTTATAAAGAAATTTTTGCTACTTACTGTTGTTGTTCACTGTTTACCAGCAAGGGATTCAAAACTTTATAATGAGATTTGATAAAATTTTTTTAATTATTATTATTTTAAACTTAAGGACAATTTCTACTTTGTTCACATAAATGGATTCTATCTCAATATTTGATTACTTGTCTCAATATACCAGGTGGTAAATTTTGACATGTGCTTCTAATTTCAATATTATGGTGGCTAGTTTGCATTTTCAGTAATGAACATTTGCTCCTCTGGAAAACTTTTATGCCACAATACATAATACTATACTGCAGTCCATTGTCTTTAAAAACACAGTGACCAATCACATCTTGAGAAACACCCCAAACAGTGACAATTTCTGTGAGTAATAGCAACTGATGAAGGATTTTCCTCAACAAATATTCTCCGTTTTAGTTTGTTCAAGCCAAAATATCTGCAATAAGTCATTTGTTGTTGAAACCTTACTCTCGAAATATACTTTCTAAACCTGCTGTGAACAGTTTTCGTGAGAGGAGGTCAATTTCTTGTGTTGGTGGAGAGTTCTGGGCTATCTTCAGGTATTCTGACATTGATCCCTCTGTATAATTGGTCAAACTCTCCATATACGATTTATCTAGACTTTGCTCACTTAGGAAAGTGTCGACGTCAGTGAAGTCTGTTTATTTGATAATAATTATAAGATCCCGTAGAGTACGTGATCAATCGTGCTGAAGACACCGTAGAATCCAACTCGTTGTCCTGACTGATCGTGGCTCAGTGCAGTATTTTGAATATTTCTCTGCTGATCTTGATGAATACTTTGGTTGTATAGGTCTCTTATTCCGGATGCCTTCTTTACTAATTTTGTAGATTAATACTCCAAGGGTGTTATTCCATTGTTCTGGTATGTGTCTAGACCATAGACATTGCTATATAAATTTTGGCCACGAGTTTCTATGTTCCTCTAGGAGCGTATTTTAGTCGGTCGACCGTTATATCACCGTTCTCTGTTTTCTTGCTATATTTTACATACTTTATTTATATAAATATTATTTATATAAACTAAATATGTAATATAAGTCTTGAATTTTCAATAAACGTAAGAAACATAAAAAATTTCAACTTTTTTTAATGTGGTCTGAAGAGAAGAATTTAAACACGATAATCTAACATATTTTCATAGGAAGCTCTAATATAGTTAAAATGCTGTTCGAGACATTTGATTTGGAGAATGAATTTTGTATTTGCACTATAGTCGTTTTCTGAGAAATTTTTTCGTGTTTCGCTTAAAATATTTCAGTTCTCCCCTCAACGAGATGAATAAACCACCAATTTGAAATGAATGTAAATAAATCAACTTTTTTTATGAGAAACGAAAGTGAATAGGACCTTAACCTTTCTAACGGATTGTTGGTTTTCACGAAAGTCACATGTTTAGCAACTCTCGTGAAAGCTATTGATTGAGCTGCTATTGACTTCGAATGATAGCTGGATGACGGCAACCCGCAGACTCCCATGCGGCTTTCAAAGTATTGGAATCTTACGTTCGCAAGAGTACACATGCTGGTTTTAGCTAGTACATTTTCGGCATCGAATGCAAATGTTCCAACACCACACATTTAAGTTCCCTTGTGCATTTTATGTGTCGAGTTATGTACCTTCGACAGATGCATCCGTTAGAATGCTTTCATCTAGAATATTCGTTTATACCTTCCAATGGTGATGCTTTGGTGTCATATCAGTAAAATTGATCATATTCCATAGCAGCTGTCTCGATATGACTATGTAACTTAGATAATCCTAGGGTTATCCAAAAAGAGCTAAAATCTATCAATATTTATTAAAGTTGGAAAAACTCGTAATTTATGGTAAGTGGCGTGTTGTTATTTTGTTTAAATATATTGATATACAAGTTTTCTCAGTTATCTCCTGTATAATTAACTAAATTGTTGAATACGTTTTGGTATACATTTTTTAGACGGATTAATATGCTTTTCTTTGGCTCGGAAAAAGTCTTCTACTACTTGCGTGGCAATTTCAATTTATTAATTAAAAACTTTTCCACTTCCATTAGTTGTTTACAGTCAAGGGTCTATCACCCAACATTGTCTTAAACAGGGTCCGTTAAAAAAATTGTTTTCTTTTATATATATAATGATATGACACATATATTGCTTATTTTGAAAATTGGAAACTGTTTAAATATGCAACTGGCAATCATTACATTAAAGCACTTATTTATTAAAAATTCATCACCTCTGCCCTATATAGACGTTTTTGGACCAAAAGTAAATACTAATGTAAAAATGTATAAGAAATAAGTTTTCTTAGGAATGTCGATTTTGATATCTTGTTGAGAGGGCTTATGAAGGTGTTAGAGCGACCACAAAACAATAAGTAAATATCCGCTCAAGTTGTCACTCTTAGCAAGAAGGGTTTCAGACAGATAGAGACACCTCAACAACTTAATTTTCATGTCGCCACTAACTCGCAATATTAAACGAAGATCCTAATAATTTCAAACAAAGACTTGGACAGGGAAGAAACAGTTGAACAACGGTCAGAGATGACAGTTTCTTGATCTAAGATACTTTGAGAAACCGACCTGCAGCTGCTATGGAATTAAGACATGATCTTCGATGAGCTATAGTAGAAGGAGGCTAGCTGACGAAATTTTACGAACCAAATGCATAGTGAACTACTTCCTCATTAACTAGCAGAACGACGATAATTCGCTTTAAACCACTTACATTGGAATGTTGACCGACGAGACATGAAGAATTTATCGGATTTAAAAGATCTGTATTCATCCATAATAACGCGCGTGTCCATGCAACGCAAATTGTTGAAGAATATTTTCGAGAAGTTGATAATCGAAAATTGACAGAACATGTAAGGGACATACTCAAAAGACGTAGTATAAGACTTAATCCAGCTCCATGGTCGTTAGAAGAATTAGCAGATGTAGCTCAAAACAAATGATATTGTTAGAAAATTTATGTTCGCCGCCACTGAAATTAGTCATTCCGATGAAAATAAAACATTAACCATGGTGGACAATAAAAACGGCACTATCCGGACTCTTCTATGGAGCAGTAAGCGTTGACATCGAACACTCTACCCACCCAGAACTACGAAAAAAATCGATGTTAATTATAAAAAGGACAGTTGTACATTCATTTCAGAGTTAGTTCAGCTTATCTTAGTTGACTTTATAATTCGGTATAAATTGTTTTCGGAGAAGTCAGCTGCTGTAAACAAACAATAATTTGTGTGTAAATAATGTTCTAGAATGTAAAAGTGAATATCAGTTTTCAAATTTAGTTTGAACCCACGAAGTTTATTGCAATATCAAAATCAATTCAAGGTACATTTGGCAACCTTATTTGGGGTATCAAACGGCTCTTGCAGTAAGTGTCCGAAGTAGCTGGATTAAATACTCTTAACTTTACAGTGAATCAGTTTTATTTTGTTTTGTGACATTTAAATTGATTACTGAAATTTTTATGATTACAATTATGATTACTACAATAATATTAAACTATACAAATATTTTTGTTTCACTAAACAGTTTTAACATTCTGTTTTATTTTAAACTTGGCTATGTTTAGGAATCTTATAACGAACAAAATATAAAAAACCTTAAACACAATGACAAAAAATAATAAGAGTCATAAATTAAAATATGCAATAAATTTGTCAATTAGCCTATAATACTGTCATGTATATTGTGAATTGATTTTGCAATTTATAATTGGTTATGCTAGCAGCATCGCCCGTGATGTGTCTTGTGTACCTAAAGGTATTATGTTCCAGTTTATTGAAGAGCAAATTTCTATTGGCGCTATGGGCGATTTTGGATTTTGGAGACGAAATAATAATAATTTTTATAGCTGAGGTTCCGAACGTATTGCGTTAGTATACAGAGTAATTCAAAACTATCCTCCACCACCTTTTATGTACTCGACGGAGAACAAAATGGCAAAGACAAACGTTTTAGAATTTCGCGCGCCCCATATTATGGTTACCTTGGATTTAGTGTTGACTTTTGACTCAAAAAATCGAAAGGGCAACACTATCTAGTTCGACTATGGCCATGACGATGGCACTACCATTACCACAAAACAGTGGCGGATCTGGAATTCTCACCTCGTTTGAAGATGTTTGACCTCGTAGAGGAGAAACCTCTGAGGTAGGGTTTAGAAAAATAAACACTAAAAAAGCATACACTAACGTATAAGAAACGAGTCAGGGAGAAGCTTTGATATGAAGATGTTTCATAATTTGTGCTGCCTATCCTTGGGTGATAGTAGATTACAACTTTTCCTTGAATGACACTTCAAGGTTTCATTAGAGGCAATCCTTATTTATTCATTACAGATTGGAACTAACTTATTATATTTTTCCTAAAAGTTTTATTCATATAATAGACCCAAATCTCCAAGTCTGATCTTATAAACTGCTGGCTTTAGGAAACAGTTTCAGGAGACGGGGGAAAATTTATACTCTTATTGCAAAAATATCATAACATGAAATTGTAGTTTTTTCTATTACGATATCTTTCGTTACATTATAAAAAATTCAGAATTGCTTTAAAGTATCTGATCAGCTAAATTTATTTGAGTCTAGATTAAATAAATGAAAACAACACCATTTCAATCCTAAGTAAAACCCATAGAAGTATGTGACTACAATTTTGAAAAGCAAAATATAGGGGCAGTTTAGAGGCATTCGTGGTTTACGTCAATAATAAATAATCAGTAGTCATATTCAAAATGGTGATTTAAAATTAAAAAAAAAAAGGAATAAATATGAGCGTGTCTTGATAAGTTAATTTCAAACGGAAAACGTTCTTATGAATATTATTTAGAGAAAAAGTTATTCTTCATTAAAAATATTTGCATAGCCGGAAATGTATACTGTAATGAATACATTTCACTTTTGTCACTTTTCCAACAATATACAAGGTTTGTCAGCAAATATAAATTTTGCTTAAAAGTAAAATAACTTTATTTTTCATAATATGTAAAATTATTATTGAACAGGAGTAATAAGAATAATAAAATGGATCTAATTATATATATTTTTAATAATAACTTGAATTGTTATCAGGCAAAGTTAATTAGAATTGAAAACTACGACATATATAAATTAAAAGTGTATAAAGATTTATTATAAGATTCCGATACTAAATGAATATCATTATAATTAACAGACCTAAAGAATGATTTTACTCAGATCATTTCAAATACTCGTTTAGTGCGTCCACCTAAGTTAGAATTATAGGTAAAATTTTCTTAATACATATACATACATAGAAAAAGTTAATTAGATTTGAAAACTGAATCCAATTAAGCCATTGCATCACTAAAAATTCTAAAATAACACATTAAAAAAAAAAACAAAAAAATTAACTAAAAAGCATGAAATAATTTGTTGCTACAACAATTAAATACTTTTTCTGTAGTCGTTGCCAATTTGAACAGCCAAGTTGCAAAGTACAACTGATTAATGTACTTCACTTTAGCTGGGCACCGAATTCATAAAAAGTATTTAATTGTTGTTGCAAAAAATTATTTCATGCTTTTTAGTTAATTATTTTTAAGTCGGTCTTAGTTTTTTTAAAAGGCATTTATGTCCATACATAACCCATTAAAGTCACCCAAAGATCCGTGTATTGTGGAACAGGTCATTGTTATTTTTGTGGAGTGACTTAAGGTAAAATGGATAAATATAAAAAGACATATCGAAGGGAGTAAACTTGAAAAATGTTAACACACAGAATCTAGCTCTATGATTATTAACAATAGTAAAATCGAATAAAATTTTATAGAACCTCACTATCAAATGACTACAATATTTGAAAAACAAAAACTAATATAAATCAATATACAAAACAATTGATAGCGACTCCAAAACTTCCAGTGCTAGACAAACACAGCATACTTATTTGGTCTTAATGTAGTTTATTCTTTCTCCAGAAATATCAGTATGGCAGACAATTTTCCGATGCTATCAGTTCGTAAGAAATTGAAATATTATATTATGTTAAGATTTATATATGTACATAATTACCACTACAAAAATTTAATTTTGTAAGATAACAGTGAATTACTTATGAATTTTAGACGTTCAAAGACTTTTCTAGGCTCATTAGTTTGTCTGTATAATAAGTGTTCAGAATTTATTACTTCCAAAAAATTTTGTCAACTGTTTAAAGACTAATTAGATATAATTTACCTAATAATTATTAGTCAGAAAATAGAATAAGATTGCTTAATCTAGGAACCATACCCTGATAACGGTAGTTTTATTTCGGTTCTGTTATTAAAATATGCCAGAATATTATTGACCTTGCATGAATTAAATCTTCTCTGATATATTTCCATAATATTACTCAACTAAGTGAAAAACCACTGTCTAGACAATCTTATGTGATAGAACTTCATAAACATTTATGTGGACCGCAGTAGACATTTCGTGTATTACAAACTTCTAACATGAATCGCAGACTGAGGAACAACATTCCTAAATAAGGCACATAGAATGTTAAAGCAGAATAGTAAAAACCATCTCAAATTTAAAACTTGCCGTTCATGCATAAAGACGTTTACGGCACATACCCAGTTAATTTGTCCAAACGTTTTTCGACGAATGCATTCACAATTATTTAAAGCATACATAATCATGTAAATTAATGCTTTTGTCTTTCAATAAGGAAACTAAAATTTTTGTTATTACTGTTTGTGTTCAGAGAAATATAACAAATTATCATTTTATCTGGGGGCACGGTAATCCTCCGCCAAGACGAGCCAAGCGAAGCGAACGGGCACTAATAGCTTTTACTCTCTTCGAGGAGTAAAAACAATATGTATAATATATATTGTTTCTGGTTAGAGAACCTTCATCAGTTGCGCTTCCCACAATTGAATGTTCTCTGGAACACTTCCTTATGTATTTGATACATTTCGTTTAATTTGACACCTCGAAGAGAGTATTCAATATCTCTGACAGGTGAAGTCAACCTGAAAATTTCATCTTGACATTCTAACCTAGGAATTACGAGTAACAGCAATTACATGGAACGGCTCCAGATTCGGAACCTCTATGTTCTAGTTACCGCGAAATCCTAGATGTCGGTCTTTACATCTCGCGTCTTCAAACTATTAGCTTTTCTCAAAGCACCTCGTCTTTTTTTGAAGCCTCACAACTTGGGTTTGGCTTGAACGAGATAATCAAAATTTTAGGGACATGATATCAGTCCTAGACTCATTAAATAACTAAAAAACCCGATTTCGTCACTGACTCACTGAGTAAAGCTCAATTTTGGTATGACAACTAGTATTATTACACAAACAACAAAAAAATTCTTACACTTGAAACTTTTATCCGCCAACTCCTCAAATTAGGGGATGGAAATTAGTATAAGACTGTCGTAAATTTTGATGCTAGAGGTCTAAATTTAGGGACTTAATGTCAAAAATAATAACAAAATACACATTTCAGAGGTTTTAATAAATCCTTTTAAATTAGTGTGATTGTTGATGTAGCAATCGAGAACACGTGAGTGTACACGTCGTTGCTATTCGATTTTTGATGCGAGTTTTCTATCATCTTTTGCCTATTTAATGTGGCAATTTTTTGTCGATAATGATTATTATCAACATATATTTTGATAACTAGTAGGGCGCGATCGCCATCTGCCCCCTTGACTGCGCGCAGTAGCGGCAAATAATTGTCTTATTAGCAAGCGTGCAGATTATCTTGTTGAATTCAAAATTTTCGGCATACTTACTTTGACGTAATTGTAATTTAATTGGCAATTTTCCTACTGATTTAAAAGTGAACATGGATTGTAAAAAAGTGTCACTCGTAGTAGAGGTGAAACCCGCCGTCATCATCATCATCGAAGATATAGACTTTGAGGTGGAGCGGCAAGCCTGCAATTCTGGTGTGCGGTATTGTGTAAATCACCGGTGCAGTTGTATCTACTATATTTGAACAGACATCTCAAGGCTAATATTTAGTATATAAGAAATGTACTCTTATTCTACACGGGTAAGGACGTTAATCAGAGAAATGTATCAGTTACAAAGTTATTGTGATACATTAGAAGAAATTGATAACTCATTAAAATTTCTAAACGTGGAAAAAATAAAAGAATTAGGCGGCAATCATGTACCTGGAAGTGTAGAAGTTGGAAGCTTCGAACATCAAGATATTGTGGAAAATTCTATTATCTGTTAACTTTCTAAAAATGTTTACATGCACCTAAATTAACCTGTATGTTTTGTAATAAACTTTACTGTTCAAAGGATATTTCTAATCTAAATTCGAATTCGAATGAGAAGAATAAAGCAAGAAATGTTGTACTATCTTCTAATAGCGGTCTTAGACACCAACTACATGTAAAATCAAAATTTTCAATTATAAATAGATCATTCATTCACAATGAACATTTTTCAATCTACATTGTGCATGTGTCACCATACATAAACATCAAGGACTAAATCTAAATAATGCTCTCATTGATTGATTATCCACGTTCTCTTGTGGCAGACTTATGTAGCAATCTCTAGAGTGACTAATTTGCTAGGTGTTTAAATTATAAATATTCACTTTGTTGGTATTAACCCACAACAGTCAGATAGATTTCAATATAATCGCCTAAGAGCCCAGTATCGCCTGCTTACTATAAACAGTAAACTAACGACTAAAAAAGTCAAATAAAGAGAGTAGGCTATGAAAAAGGCACCTCTATAGTGCAAGAATTGTACACAAAAATATTGAATATGAACACAATCAAAAAATATAGTCATAACCAACTTACAAAAATAAATCAATTCCCAAAAAAGTTTTCATGCAAAATGTTGCCAAGACGAGACCGCACCTACAAAAAGTTATTAGATCTCATGTAAAGTCAAGCTCTTAACTCTACACATCCGAACTCTACAACCCCAACCTTCAGAAACATTCTGTCGACGTAGATATATTTAAGTTGATGATTCTTTTTCGTTGCACTGTAAAACTTTCTCAACTTACGAAAACTAAGTAAATAATTCCAATGAGAGAAATTAAAGAACCAGCGATATCCAGTCTTGTCCTGGCCATTTCATTCGCTGTTTTTTCAGTCCCGCTTGAGTGAGCGCTGGCTGTTGATCCTGCGCAACACTTTCTGCGGGTGGAGTTCTCGTTCTCGTTTGACTCCGTTGGTGCTGGTTACGTTGTTGTTGTGACTGTATTGGTGAGTGTTGTTGTGGTTCTTGTGGTTCTTGGGCTGTAGCTCTTTGGACGGCAGGGGCCCGCCTCCTGCCACCGACGTCTCGCATGCTGTCATGTCCAGCGCCGGCTCCAGATATGCCCTGGCGATACCCAGGCAGCGGCTCTTTTCCGAGGCATCTACTCCTTAGCTCTATTTTCTTGGGTGGTGTCACCAATTGACCCTGGTGACCCAGGTAACTCGGACCGGTGGGGTTGTCACTTCCCAGATGAAATGATTTAAACCAGACCATCCCGTGCGGGTTATGGAGAAGGAAGGAAAACTAGGTAGTAGGTCAGCGGACAGCTGCCCCTTTAGTCGCCTCATACGACAGGCCGTGGATACCGTGGTGCTATTCTAACCCGGCCACCACACGGGATCAAGTAATTAATTTATATAATTGTACACAAAACAAAATATCTTACCGTAATATGTTATTTGGCCATTTCGCTACAGTCTAAGATGTAGAGTTTGTGAATTTAGGGCTTGTAGGGCGTGTAGAGTTAGGAGATCTGATAACTTTTGACAGTGCGGTTTTGTCTTGGCAACATTTTACATAAACATGTATTTGGTGGGATTTATTTTACATAAACGGCTAGATATTATAAGTGGGGACTCTTCTTTATTTCTTTCATTTGATAAACAGGCTGACTGCTTATAAAGTGCTTAATGCTCTCTTCGAGTAGTCATTATTTTGTACTATATATATATATATATATATATATATATATATATATATATATATCATCATCATCATCATATGCAGCTAATTTCGACCATTATTTTATGGTGTAGCCTCTCTTACATATTCGTTTCGCAAATGTCTCCATGTTGTTCTGTTGTACGCTTTTTGGGACCAGGTTATGCCTGCTATTTTCTTGATGTCATAGTCCCATCTTACATTGGGGCGTTTCCTTGGTCTTTTAACACCCCTAGGATACCATTGTGTGATTTTTGTTGACCACCTATTATCTTGTCTTCTTGCCAAATGCCCTGCCCATTGCCACTTCAGAGATTTCACTCTGTGGATAACATCTATTACCTGGGTTTTGTTCCTTATCCACTCTATTCTCTTCCGATCTCTTCTCGTTATTCCGATCATGCATCTTTCCATAGACCTTTGTGCTACTTGTAGTTTTCTTGTAAGTTCGGTTTTCAGAATCCAGGTTTCACAACCGTATGTCAGTACTGGTAGAACACACTGATCAAATACTTTCTTCTTAAGGCGGAATGCCATTCGTGACTTGAAGATTATGGAGTTTCTTCCAAACGTCATCCATGCAAGTTTGATCCTTCTGTTTATTTCTGGTAGTAGCGAACCTGATATGTGTATTAATTGACCTAGGTATATATATTGTTCTACTATTTCCAGAACTGTGTTATCTATTGTGATGTCTTGTGTGTCTATTAGTTCGTTATACATTATCTTTGTTTTTCCGATATTTATTTTTAGGCCTATTTCCTTGCTTACTCTGCTAAGTTCATTGATTTGATTTTGTAGTTCTCCTGCGTTATTGGCAACTAGGACAATGTCATCGGCGAATCTCAGATGGTTTAGATATTCTCCATCTAGGTTCAGTCCTTTGTGGTCCCAGTCTAATCGTCGAAAGATACTCTCTAATGCCGCTGTGAATAGCTTCGGTGATATTGAGTCACCTTGTCTCACTCCTCTGTTAGTAGGAAATTCAGGGCTGCCTTCGTATATTCTGATTTTGGCTTTGGCTTCCTTGTATATATTAGCCAACGTTTCTATGTATGGCTTATCTACACCTTGTTCACTCAGGGCGTTGATTACCGCCTTCGGATATATAGTGTCGAACGCTTTTTCGAAGTCAATGAAGGCCAAGGCAAGTGGTATTTGATATTCTCTAGTTCGACTGATAACTTCCCTTATAGTGTGTATGTGATCGATTGTGCTGAAGCCACTACGAAATCCGGCTTGTTCTCGGGGTTGAGCGGAATCTAGTGTATTCTGTATTCTGTTTTGTATGATTTTAGTGCATATTTTGTACACTACCGGCAGGAGACTTATCGGTCTGTAGTTCCGAATGTCTTCTTTATTGCCTTTCTTATGGATTAATACTATGAGGGCGCTATTCCATTTTTCTGGGATGTGTCTGGTTCTTAGGCAATTCGTATATATTTTGGCTAGGCGTTTCCATGCTTCTCTACCAGCGTATTTTAGTAGTTCAGTTCAGTTCATATATATATATATATATATATATATATATATATATATATATATATGAGTATTCATTAGGATTTTTTGTAAAGTATTGTACATTTATTTTGGGCCACATTTTGTTGAAGCAGTGTAACTCCAACTCTCTTTATTTTTGGGTATAACATTCTCGCACGCTCGTAGAAGAACAAGTTCTCGACGGCAGTGCCTATCAAGTCTCTCAAAATACAGCCCAGACCCTATGGAGTCGCCAGCAGAGCAAGCAACGAAGTTAAGTCCTGTGTTATGAACGTTTATTTTTCTATTTTTATTATCAACTTGACACATTAGTACTTATGTTCACAATCATATATGCTATAATATATCATTTATCTGGTGGGGAACCGTTATCAGTTGTGCTTCCCACAAGAGGATGTCCTCTCGATCAAATTTTGATTTGATCCATATTGCTGAGTATGTTGAAGCCAGATGTAGTGTAAGACAACTAAGATTTTCAGGAAAACTAGCATAGGTAGGATCCGAATCTTGTCCGTCATATGTCATTCCAGTTATTCCGTAATTCTTAGGTTACAATGTCACGTTAAACTTATCAAATCTATTTCAGCGTTCAGAGGTAAAATTCTTTTGCACGCAAAACCTTATTTATAATAACAAAATAATGTCATAACAACAGCTTTCAATAGAAGCTATTAATTTTTTTAAAATTAACCACCCAATCGAATTTCAATTCACAATGACTAAATTTCAAAGATAAATATGAGAATGATCAATTTAGTTTCATTATTACATAACATAAAAATTTATTTATTTTAGCCCACTTGACAACGTTTTATTTTTTTTCACATAAGAGAGTGCAATGAACATTTCATTCAGAATCAGCCCCGTTCACTTACTTTTTTATAATCTTATATAGGTAATGAATGTATTTTAGTATTTTAAAATTCTCTAAATAAAGAACAAATCACTTGTTTACAATGACTGATTTTTTTGTTTTAGGTAATAGCTACAGTTAAACAACTTTGCCTGCGGTCGCGGTAGAGATCAAAGTGAGTAGTAACTAAAAACTCAATTTATTTTTCTTAAATGTCTTTTAGAGTACATTCTGTTTGGAGAATTAATTAAAGTCAGCAGACACAATAATTTTCTTTTAATGGGAAAGGCTTATCGCTTGCCTAGACTCGCTATAATTTTATTTCGTCATAAATCGAGTTTGAACAAATAAAAACTCGTACATTTTTTAGGAATAAATTTCCTTTGTACATAATTTTTATTTTCTTGACTGCCATTAAGGCATTGAAGTTGATTAATAAAAGTGAAAGAGTTAGTGCATTCGCAATAATAAATTTTTTACTACAAAATGATTGTGCCATCATTGTAAGAAGTAAAACCGTCCGATGTGGAAATATTATTATTGCGTTGGGAAATAATTTTAATTCTGAAATTAAGTTGAAAATTTTATGTCTGTAAGAACTTCGGTATACTTTTTTGAATTTTCAATGCACTTTAACCCAAACAATCCTAAACTCCCTTTGACCAGGGACCATACAGATTTCACTATTATTAGCAGGGATCATACAAATACAAAATAAACTGCATCAATTTAAAAATACAATTAAATGAAATGTTTATCATAATTAATTCTAAAATAGAACTGTAACATTAAACAAGAATGTTATAATTGAAAAACATGTCTATTAGATACCTAATTTTATTGTCAGCAATGAAATTTTTAAGCGTCTTTCTTCTGTAGAACTTTTTGAATTATTATGGGCCAATATTTTAGTAGGAGATTGTAATCTTTTGGAACCAGCGCAAAATCGAGAAAACTCTATATGCAGATAGTACATAAAATAAAGCTTTTAACGAACTGGAAGTATATTGCAGAGAATTGCAGCAGAAAAAAAATTGGAAAAAGGGCAGGAAGACATTATGGAGACAATTGTTAATAATCCTAAACAATCAACCGCCATGGACTTGGAAGAAACAAAAACAACCGTGGAAAAATAATTTAAAAAATGTAAGTTTTAAATTTATATACTCGAAATAATGCATCAACTAACAGAAGATGACCCTAATCGAAGGTGCATTATTTTAGACCAGTTCGAGATTGACTAAATGAAATTTATTATAATCAATGGATTGTTAAACATGGTCATATTGAAAGGCCGCTCGTTCACAACATTTGACGCCGATATTACAAGTAGTTTTTCTACTTATGGAGGAGACCTGTAAAACAGTATGAAGCATTTATGCTTATATCCAACCAGAAGGATTTGCAAATGTAAAAGTTGTATTTCGAAACACGCTAGTTTTTGTCAGGAACCGCAAGGCCATCATTCGGATTTCTGAAAATACAAAGCCAAATAATGACAAGACTACCTCCTTTCCATTTGAGGAAAGTTGAAAATAGTACCCATTTGGCACTGAGTAATGTGGCACATGTCAAAACTTTGATTGATAACGTTTTACGTGACTTTTATCTGAAATCGATCTCCTCGTAATGAGGGGCCATTAAAAACCTCACTTTACTGTTAAGTATGTAGTATATTTAAAGAATTTGGGCAGATACTAAAACATTAACTTAAAATTGAAAATATATACGGCTATTTAGCTAGTAAAACTCGTATATTTTAATTGAAGGTAGCTGTAGCTATTCATAGAGCCACGTAGACGAACTGATACGTCACAAACTTCAGAAAGAAAAGGATTATTTCAAGTGGGTATTTAAGAATTTTGTCAATTATTTGTGAGTGCTATTATTTTTAACCGACTTCCAAAAAAGAGGAGGTTATCAATTCGTCGATTTTTCGATTAGGTACTCCTTATGGATGTGTATAGTTTTTTAAGGTTTAATATATTAAGGTAGATCCTTAGGTGATCTCATATAAGTTTTCTGCGACGTGCAACTTGCAGTTTTGCAGAAAATCGCCGAAAATTCTAAAATTCTTATCAAAAATTTCTTCGAAATGACATAACGGACATTTCCTCATAAATATTTTAATTCCAACGTAATAGTGCGGTAACTTTAGGCATTGGAAGTTTTAATTGCGAAATTGAACATTTTCTATGTACTTCTCAAGCATATAGGTAGTAAAGCATATATTTGCGGCTCCTTAAATCAATGAGTACCAAGATCGTTTTGTTTGTATACCAGGCAAATACCTATTTAAATGCAAATTTTTCCATTATGCGAAGACGGTGCTTTTTGTTGTCACATTCTCCCGGCCTAATTTAAAATTCAGTGACAACACATGTCAAACTTTAAACTGCTATTTGGTACGTTTATAGACAGAATGTTTAATTATAGCAAACATAATAACAAAGTAAAGTGATAGAAGGAGTTGCATTTATATGAAGATTGAAATATAGGACGGACTAGAATGATAGTGGTCTGTAGGCAGCCTTATATACAGGATGGTTGGAATATAGGGTGGACTGGACGTTTAGTGGTATAAAAATGTTGGAAACAATGTGAAATTAAAATTATATAGGGTGATTAAAAAACTGTTATATGATGTGGACATAAGCAAATCATATACAGGATGGTTGAAATATATGCTGCAGTTGAATTATATTTATACAGTGTGATTAAAAAATTATTTCTTTTATAGCTCATAAGAAGTTGCATAATGTGTGGAGAGGAATTAATGTTACACAGGACCATAATATAAAATGTAAAAAATTAACTAATTTATGGGCTAGCCCACAAGGAGTTATATACTATGGTTGAAATATAGGACGGATTTGACTCCGTAAATATGGGATGGATTCTACTCCGTCCTATAGAAGGCAGCTAACTAATTTATGCTTGTCCGTGGGCAGTCGTATGTACAGGATGATTGGTACATAGGTTGGAGTGGAATTATCTATAGTTAAACAGGGTTGTCAAAAAAAGTTGAAAAAAGGTTACATTGCGTAGTGCATAAGGCATAAATATATTTTGGGATTAATAAGTCAACGCGTACTAGTACATTTTGTTCGTAAAGATTTACCTGTCAATTTAAATGAGAAAGTATCATTGTGTAATGTTGAGGCTTTCGATGTTACCTGGTTCTGTCTATTAAGGTTATACATACAAAATAAAAAATAAAGAATGAAAACGACCTGAGTTCAAAAATACTAAAAAGTTGAAAATAAAACATTTAAAAAATATATATAACCGACTTCTACCTATAACTAAAAAGCTAAAAATAATTATAACAAAATACAACTCTAGCAAATAAATAACACATTCAGTGTTCTTAGGTACCTACCCAGGAAGTAAAAAATGTAAACATTAAAAGGTGCTCATTCTGTACAAATTAATTACCTACCAATCTAGTATATTTTTGAAGTCGGTGCCAATTATTTATTGCAAAATCTTTGTGTAGTAAGTACCTACGAACATATTTTTTAGGTCAAAAAACAACGTTTAAAACGATTGAGAACTCAAAATATCAGAGAATGGTTACAAATATGTAACAAATCAAAAGTCATAAGTTCTTGTTTATCAAGCAATTGTTGCCCGCAAATTAATTTTCATATCAAATTTCCCAGTCGAATGTAGCGAATGATAAATAAATGTGTGAACTACCGTAAATATTGATACTTCACTTTCCGTTTCGAAAAAATGTTTACTAACTGTTTATTTAATATAAAGTGTAACAACTCTATTTATTTTTAGATCGCTACGATCATTTAAACGCATCCAGAATATTTACGAATGCATTGACACTTTGATGATATTATTTAAATTACTGCAATAGATCTTGTAATGGCTTATTGACATTATCTGATCAGAAATTTGTATAACTAATAGCAACATACATCCCAAGATATATTGTTAATGGACTTATTTATTTTAATAAAAATTTAATAAATCATATACTGGCGTGAGCTCTTATTCACGTTTATGAAATTATTTGTATTAGAGCACAGTTCTATAAAACAAGAGGCCAGCTGACACAAAAACAATAAAACTAAAAATTAATTTTCTAATTAATATTCTTATTAACAGTATATATATATATATATATATATATATATATATATATATATGTTTTAGGTGGTTTCCGGGAATTCATCCGCGTAGTTGATAACTGATCCCTGCCGGGATCGATGGTAAAATGACGACGTTTCGGCAGAGTCACATCTGCCCTCTTCAGGTCGGTTCGCTTAATTCTCGTAGCCTTCTGCTTTCGCTTTTAGTTACTCGAATACTAAGTTTTTCTGAAGCGAGCGCGCTGTTATATAGTCGCGGCTCAGCGCCTATCGGTGGACACCGTGAACGGCTGCGTGTGATTGGCCCGTGGCGCTCAGTGGGCACGGCTCCATCCTGCTGATTTGTTATTTCCGGTTGAGTTGTTATTGGACGGGTCCGGGCCGGTACGGTGTTTAATAGGATTTTCCAACAATTCCATAAGTTCTGAATTTCATTGCGTGCGTTTAGACTGTGAGGTCTCTTCGCTATTTAGATTGCCTCTCTTACGAGTCTTGATTTCGGGTGTTCTATATTTGCCAGAACTCTGGTGTTCTCAAAGTCTATTCGGTGTGACATCGTGGTGGCGTGTTCCGCAATGGATGTTATTTTTTCCTGCTTTCTTACAGCGTTCTGGTGTTCATCACGTCTAACTTGAATTCTTCTATTAGTTTGCCCCACATAGGTTTTATGACAGTCTGCACATGGCATCTCGTACACTCCCTGTTGTTCTAAAGGGATCCTCGTCCTCGGAGTCCTCAACACCGTGCTTATTTTTCTGTCTGTATTGAAAATAGTATCGATATTGTGTCTCCGTAGAATTCTTGCCATACTGTCCGTGGTCCCCTTGACATACGGTAAGTAAGCCTTGGTTATTGGTGTCTCATGCTCCTGTTCTGTTTGTCTCGGTTTTGACTTTAGAGCTCTTTGTATATTTCGGTCTGAAAATCCGTTTTGTGTCAGAGCTGTTTTTAAACTGTCCATTTCCTGTTTGATGTTATCCTGGTCAGCTATCGACGAAGCCTTGGATATCATAATAGAAAAATACAAACCACCTAAACACCTTGTAGACTTAACAAGGCACTGTCTGATGAACACCTATTTTGTTTACGAGAACCAACGATATAAACAAGTGGAAGGAGCTCCAATGGGATCGCCACTCTCACCAGTTATAGCAAACCTTTTATGGAGAACTTTGAGGAGTTGGCACTAAGAACAACAATTCTTAAACCCAGTTTGTGGTTGCGATATGTGTATGATACATTTGTGATTTGGCCTCATGGGAGGGAACACCTCAATACTTTTTTAGATCACCTTAATGGCATCTATCACAAAATAAAATTTACCATGGAGGTTGAAGCCAACAATCAACTGCCATTCCTTGATGTTCTCATAAATAGGAAGCAAGATGGAACCCTTGGCCATACGGTATATAGAAAAGCAACTCACACCAACAGATACCTTCATGCTAATTCTCATCACCACCCAGCCCAACTACAAGCCGTCGTCAAGACTTTAGTAACCAGATCACAAAGGCTAGCTGACCAGGATAACATCAAACAGGAAATGGACAGTTTAAAAACAGCTCTGAGACAAAACGGATTTACAGACCGAAATATACAAAGAGCCCTAAAGTCAAAACCGAGACAAACAGACGAGGAGCATGAGACACCAATAACCAAGGCTTATTTACCGTATGTCAAGGGGACCACGGACAGTATTGCAAGAATTCTACGGAGACACAATATCAATACTATTTTCAATACAGACAGAAAAAAAGGCACGGTGTTGAGGACTCCGAAGACGAGGATCCGTTTAGAACAACAAGGAGTGTACGAGATTCCATGTGCAGAATGTCATAAAACCTATGTGGGGCAAACTAATAGAAGAATTCAAGTTAGACGTGATGAACACCAGAACGCTGTAAGAAAGCAGGAAAAAATAACATCCATTGCGGAACACGCCACCACGATGTCACACCGAATAGACTTTGAGAACACCAGAGTACTGGCAAAATATAGAACACCCGAAATCAAGACTCGTAAGAGAGGCAATCGAAATAGCGAAGAGACCTCACAGTCTAAACGCACGCAATGAAATTCAGAACTTATCGAATTATTGGAAAATCCTATTAAACACCGCACCGGCCCGGACCCGTCCAATAACAACTTAACCGGAAATAACAAATCAGCAGGATGGAGCCGTGCCCACTGAGCGCCACGGGCCAATCACACGCAGCCGTTCACGGTGTCAACCGATAGGCGCCGAGCCGCGACTATATAACAGCGCGCTCGCTTGAGAAAATCTACCATCTACATGGTGAATCTAATGGATGGTTGGGTTAGATTCACCATGGAGAAGGAAGAGAGTGGGTTCGTACCATTCCTTGATGTAAAGTGTCAAAGGACTAGGACCGGAATCCAAACAACAGTCTACAGGAAGGCTACGTATACAAGATTATACCTTCACTACAATTCCAACACTAATCCATAGAGCCAAAAATATCTGCAGCACACCAGAAGCCCTCAAAGAAGAACAAGAGAAACTTAGAGAAGACCTTTTGGCGAAGGGATATCCGGAAACGATCATTACCAAGGCGTTTGAAGAGCTGGACAAACCACCTAGGACACCACGGTAGCAACTCTACTATTACCGTATACTAAAGGCTTGTCGGATAAACTTAGAAGAATTGCACACAGCTATGGGATCAGAATAATCTTCAAAAGCAACGACACCTTGAGGAGCATGATAACAAGAACGAGGCCCGACGCACCAACAATGCCAAATAACTGTATATACAGCATACCGTGCGAATGTGGCAATCTTTACATTGGAGAGACAAAGCGACCGCTGAACACCAGGATTAAGGAACACCGCACAGCTACTCAAAGGGCAGAGGTAACGAAGTCTGGGCTAGCTAATCACGCATGGACCGAACACCATAATATCAACTGGGACCAGGCTAGAGCAATTCACAAGGAGGAGCACTGGTACAAAAGAAAATTCATAGAGACGGCATATATGATCTCGAACGAAAATATAATTAACGAGCCCAGCGTCCAAATTAAAAATATTTGGAGAGCTCTTCTCCAGGTACGACGACGCTGATTGGACCAGATAAGACTCAATGATATGACCGATTCTCTGATTTCCTATCATTCACCTGATGACGATAGCAGATACACTGCTATTGAAACCTTGTGAGATCAACCACTTCAAGACGATGGAAGTCCAAGGAAACTTGGAGAAACGAGTTACATTGTCTACAAACTTCAGACTTATAATAGGTTGAGTTGATCTACAATCTTATTTTTGAAAACTAGTAAGAATACAGCGCATTTATAAAATAGGGTTCTAAACGTCTGTGCATAGAACTCATTAAATTAAGCAGAAAGTCCTGACTAACATGTACCGCAAAACTTATTCTTAGGCAGTTATAGGCCCTTAAAAGATCTGAAACAAAACTGTTTATTTTTTCTGATATTGACAAAACGGTCGAAAATTAAAGGAAAAAATGTATGGCTCTTACATAACTTTTAGTTAAATAACAAATACTACTCCGTTTTTCGACATTCAAATCATAAGCGTCCTATTTAGATTGGTAAATTTTCTCTACAATTTTATAAATTTTAGCAATTTCATGGAAAAAATTATATTTGTCCAAATCGATGTTTTCACGATTTTTAGAGTAAATTGAGTAAGATTATTTAAACTAAGACTGTTTAAATTTAGAGTTACACTTACTGATTAAAGAACTAATTACTGATTCAGACCATAGCTAAATGTGAAATAGACAATATTAAAATTAGTAATAATAAGTCAAATTACAAGAACTGGCCGAAATTACCACCTTATATTTCTATGCATAATCTAGATGGACGCTATACTGATTTGCGAACTCTTTAGAAAATTCTAGGTGTTTGCCTTATTTCCATGCACGCGGTTTCAACTACCTCTCTTAATTGCTGAATGGTCTCAATTGGATTTTTTATAACACAGAAAATAGTCCAAGAGGTTAAGGTCAGGGGAACCGGGAGGCCCAGGGAACATGACCCATTTTTCTCCATACAACTCATTCAAGTGTTCTCTTACATTATGTAGTTAATGAGGTGACGCCCCGTCCAGCATAAACGATATGCTTTGGCGTTCAATTAAAGAGACATCTGCCAAAAGTCCTGACAAGTCGTTAACTAAAAAATTTAATAATCCTCACCATTCAATTGATTAGGCAAAACAAACGGTCCGATTAGCCGATCGCCCAAAATGGCTGCCCATATGCTGACAGAAAACCGAATCTCATGTCTGAACTGAAGTATGCTCTGTGAGTTTTCATCGGCTCATTCATGAGCTATATGAAAATTGACATAACCATCATGAAAAGGATGAAGTTGTTCGCAAAAAATTCGTCAAACTACTGAAAAACTTATGTTATGCATACGTGTGACCCCTTTTTATACTAACCCTCGGACTGTGGTGCACAACTCTCAATGCATCTCTTCCATCACCAGTGTTCTTACAAAGCTCTTGGTTGGAACGATCCATTTTCTATTAAACGTTGATGAATTCTCTGAAATACTTGTTGACAAGGAAGTCTTCTATTCGGGTATGCTGGCGCATATAGACTTCTCCTTTCTGATACATTTCCTGCCTCACGGCCGTACATAAAGTGCATATCTGTCATTACCGTGTTTAAAAATCACTCCATTTTATGAGTTGCAATATCTAAATTTTCACCCCTTTTACTAATTAAACACTGCAAAGCTCAATTGACAGTTTATCAATAACTTAAATTGTTAATCGTTGTGGCATCTTCAATCTCTTATTTGTAATGCAGAGCAGAGAGTAATTTTCAAACTCAATTTACTCGAAAACCATTGGAAATATCAATTTGGACAAACATAATATTTTTTACGTAATATTGTTAAGATTTTATAAAAATGTAAAAAAATGAAATAAAAAAAATGGGCCGAAAAGCCCCTTCACCAACCTAATCCTATTTAGGTTGATAGTGGCTTATGATTTACATGTAGAAAAACGAAATAGCATATGTTATTTAACGCAAAAAGTTTTGTTAATAACAGAAAACGCCAGTTTTATTTGAGCTCTTTTAGGAGCATAACTTCCTAAGGGTGCGTTTTAGGGCACCAGTTAATTAGGAATTTTTGTCTTATTTAATTGAGTTCTACTATATTTTAGAAACACGCTGTATAAAATGATAACCAAAACAGTCTTAAATTTTCATAGAATAAGGTTTTCATGACCGGATTCGAACTGGGGGGTCTTGTTTTCCGGGCTATCAATCCGTTATTCTTTGAATTTTTTTTAGTAACTATTCGTCTAAAACTAAACTAGATATTTTTAGAAGAGACGATGTGGAAATGGTTCAAGTGGGCAGCTGGTTACTGACTATGTTTTACTCAAAAATGTAGAATGCTTCGTACATCTCTACACGCGGTAAAAGGGTAGCATTCCGATTGACCGATGACCCTTCGCTCTTTGTATTGTGTGTTTTTCAACGCCATCGACCAGACTCTGTTGAGATTTATTGTTTCTTCTTTTCTGTTGAAATTATTAGGATGTTCCTGTATCTCAATTGTTTCGGTGTAAGTCTTGGGGTAGAAATGGCTAATTGATGCTAAAACTTCTTAATTAGTGTAGGCATCTTAAATTGTTATTAATAATAGTGGAAGATGGCTTATACACATTTTGGCGTAATAACCTATTTCTTGTTGAGCTAAAAATTGCTGAATCTGGTCCAAATTTCACCGATAATTAGCAATTGTGTTAATATCACTCTGGACAATCACATCTCAGTATTATTACCATAGAACAACTAAAGAACTATATAATTTGTCATTATTCTAACGGTTGGAAAGATTTAATGATTTCTTTTATTGTAACTCCACTTTTTCTTCATAGTTTTTTTAGTTTGTTATCACTGTTTTTTGTCTTACAGTTTGCTATGGAACTAACCTTGTCTATATTTTAAGAAACGATTATATGTAAACTTTAATATTGGTATATCAAGAAGGGACAATTCGTTAATTTTCAAAGAACATTGATAAAACTTATTGCCTTGCTCTTCGCTGTACAACCTAAACTCAAGTGAAAATCGACAGATAAATGCAATAAAGAACATGACTGCTATCATTATTTGAACAGTTTCTAGCTGAGAGTTATTCTAAGGAGGCATTTTAACGGAAGCTAGGCTATATGTACAGCAAACATTCCTTTGTCTAGAGTGAATACACAAATATCACAAAAATGTGGATCTATTATATTAAACTACGTCATATATGTGTCAGACGGATAAGACGCAACCGTGAAGTAAATTTGCATTGACTCCAGGAAAAACTTTTCACTTCCTGTTGTTTTCTGGACACGAAAACTTTTTGTTTACACGACATAATGGTAAACATCAGACATGGAATAAAGTCACTTAGAAAAAGGTTGACAAAAATGGGAAAATCAAGCATGATATAAACAAAAATAGATAAAGAGAGTTTTTTCAAAATGTTTTGCTAATATGAGCTTTATTATATAACCATATTTCCAAATCCTTACAGAGTTCTTTCATATAGGCATTATGCGATTTCGAAGAATACATATTCTAATCACTATTTTTTATTAGTACTTTCATTATGATATTCAGGAGATCTTTGATAATTCTGTTCCTTGGGATTTTTCATTGTCATTATTTCTCAGTAACAGGTAAGAATTAGAAAATATTTAAGGGAAACAAAGGGATTTTCCCAGAAATGCGGGAATTACTCGTCCATTCAGAAAGTATTTATTCAGAGCATTTACAGTATAATCAAGCAGTCTTCCTTTGTAAGTTTCTATAATGTGTTTTCTTAACTGTTTCAATTCTAAATCTAAAGGGTCAGCAATCACTGTGCATTATACATATTATACTGAAAGTTTCGCTTTGGTATTCTACCATTTATGTCTTCTTTCGTAATTATATTTCACTTATATTCTATATTACTTTTCCAAGGCCTTTTATATCACTAAAATCTATGTCTTAAGCTAAGGAACCTGTGGTTTTCGGATATGTTTAGTTTGTTAGCACTTACTAACTCGTTAAAGCCGTGGAACCGTTGGTCTGCCACAGATTTATGAACACAAAGTTTTGTACTCTAAAACCAAACATGTCTTTTATCACTGAACACAGATTTCACCAGCGAAGCTGTCATCATAAAGGAACATAGTCACTCTATAGATTTAAATTCGTTACTATAAGTTAGACTAGTCAATAATTGAAAGGAATTAGATTCGTAAGTAAACATAATGTTATATAACCATAATAATTCCAATTCCAAACAGCCCATTATATAATTTATTATTATTAAAATGAAAGTATTTAATAACTCAATTACCGTAAGTATCATGTAATAACGTTAGGTATTTAGGTTTTAGTATATTAATACAAGTGTTTTTCCCCACTAATTTACCGATAGTTTTTAAGTATGATATATTAAGGGATAATCCTAAATATTTTCAGTTTTGGTTTGCCCCCTAATGATGACAGCTTCGCGATTGAAAAGTTCGTTGAGTAAAACAAGAAAGGTTTGATGACAGGGTACAAAACTTTGTGTTTGTTTTTATTCGTAAATATTTAATGTTGTGATGTTGTCTGTCCAAAAGAACATCAACATAAGCGAGTTTTTGTAAATATTCTATCGCCATAGCGAATATGAGTGCAGATCTTTGCAAATTCTATTTTAAATTGAAAATATGTCGTTTTTGTAATATCATTTTTCATTCATTTTTGTATGTACACTATTATATTAAAACTAACTATAGAGTTGTCAGTAGATGGTTTTTATAATTTTTAATTTTATTAAATATTAATGTGGTTTTAACTTTTTCTCTTATTGTTTGCAGTACAAATTTTGATATTGCACAATAGTAGATACGATTATTGAGTAAACACAGTTATGCCGTTATTATTTTTAATACTTGGTAAGGAAAAAATATTAATCATGTTTTCATTCATCTTCTGCTTCTGTTCCTTATTAATGGATTTTGTTATTTAGTTTACCTATAATTTCAGTTAAAATCTTGGAGGCCCAGTACTTTAAGCTTTGCAAGACATGCTGTACTCTAGTCTCGTGTTTTTATTAGGAGGAGACCATATTTTTCTTAATCCATTATCACGTTATGGCTAACTGCCGACTCCTAACAAACAAGCAGTGAATCTGACTCATTTAGATTTTGTCTGTAGAAGAATAGCCAGACATCAAAGCCGACCGCTTAAAACAATGGATGATTCCCAGGAATAACTTCAAATTTGTAAGCTAATAAAAAAACGTGAAATTTTAGAATTTATATCTTTGATTATTTAAGCATTTTTCTCATGATTTCTTCTTCCAGACAATTTTGTATATTCTCTATTCTATTGCCACAACTACTAACAGTTCGTAATTACTTGAAATTTGTATGTTATTTTATTAAAAATATTTAAAAGATTGTTGGTTCATATACAGAATTCTGATTTAGACTTTTGCGGTCGCCTCCCGATCAATGAATTTTTGCCACTTGATGTAAAACTTGTGGATATAATTCAGCAGGAGTATACAGGGTGAGTTTTTTTTTGATTATCAGTATGGGGACCTCGGAAACTAGAGGAGATAGAGGAATGGTTAAATTGGGAAAGATTTGCAGTTTTACTGGCCCAATTCAATGACACTTTCGGATTTTTGTAAAAAGTCATGCCTTACTAGATATTTTCAAAAAACGAAATTCTGTCGATTAAGTCAAATCCCTCTAGCTCCTTTGTTTTTTATTTTATGAAAAAAGTGTAAATTGCAAAATTGTATCCCGAATATGATTGCCATGTCCTTGTTTGCGTGACAGCTCTCGTTTTCGAGATATGACACAAACTTATCTTTTTTTGAATGGAAACCATAGTTGGCTATGACCTCCAAAAATCAGACATTTTTAGAGCTTTTCAACGATATAATACTCGACATAGTTATTCATAAAAATAACGGAGTTATGGATGCTTTTCTCTCTTATTTTCACTTCTAACGTAGTTAGCCATGAAATAGATTGATTTATTAATAACTATTCCAAAAAACATTGAATGATTTTTTTATTAGGTATATCAGATATAACGAAAAAACTAAATAAGTGGGTACTTACTAAAAACTTTAAAAATACAAGTACATAATAATGGTTGCAATTTATGTACGAAAATTCCACCGTTGTTGTTTAGACAAAAATTGCATCTTTTTAAGATAGAAATTACCGCTTTCCTCACAGACCACCTATCAATTTCTTCAATTGCTTGTAATACTGCTCCCCTTATGTCACCAACTGTCTCATACTTTCTTTTGTATAATTTGTTTTTTAGCGCACCCCATAAATAGAAGTCTATAACTGCCAAATCGGGAGAACGGGGTGGCCATTCGCGAGGGTCATTTCTTCCTATCCAAGAGTTTGGGTATATATTATCTAAGTGTTGTCTTACTAATAACGAGTTATGAGAAGGTGCTCCATCATGTTGTAACCACTCAATTTCTAAACGAGTTCTCAAATTCAAATTATGCAACATGTCTTGAAAAGTGTATTGCAAGAAATGCAAGTAGCGCTCCCCAGTAAGTGATTCGTCATAGATAAAAGGCCCCAGAATAGTAGACCCCATGATACCACACCAAACATGGAAAGGGTTTTATTTAGTCCAGACATGCTCATTGTGTCTATTGAACATACCGCAGTTACTAAATCTAGTTTCATCTGAACATAACACCTTTAATGGAAACTGTAAAAAGGCACATGTCTCTAAACCATGTACAAAACAAAATACGTCGATGTTCGTCACCAGCATGCAAACTCATTTATTAGTGCTGCTTCGTTAATTTGATTACGTTACTTTGGTTGTTTAGTAAAAGATCCATATCAGCGTAAACTATCGTAAAGCCACTTAAATGTACATAGAGCAAGTTGATGACGATTAAAATATCTATGAAATTATTTCTCAGCTGCACGACCTGAATTTCTATGGCATATGATATAACATTCCACCATATTCAGTTTTTCTTCATTAGAATATTTCATTTTATCACGAAAACTTGTCAATATCGACTGTCAGTTCAGCACTACTAATGGCATTACTCTCAAATGAGGAAACGTCAATGTGAAAACAATATATTTCATGGCTACCTAAGTTAAAAATGAAAATAAGAGAGAAAAGCATTCCTAACTCCGTTATTTTTAGGAATAACTATATCGAGTATTATATCGTTGAAAAGCTCTAAAAATATCCGATTTTTTGAGGTCATAGCCAGCTATGGTTTCCATTCAAAAAAAGATAAGTTTATGTCATATCTCGAAAACGAGAGCCGTCACGCAAGCGGGGACATGACAATCATATTCGGGATACAATTCCATTCAATTTTGATATTAACACTTTTTTTATAAAATCAAAAACAAAGGAGGAATTTGACTAAATCGACAGAATTTCGTTTTTTCAAAATACCTAGTAAGCCATGACTTTTTGCAAAAATCCGAAAGTGTCATTAAATTGGGCCAGTAAAACTGCAGATCTTTCTCAATTTAACCATTGCTCTATCTCCGCTAGTTTCCGAGAACCCCATACTGATCATCAAAAATACTCCCCCTGTATAAGATAACAATTTTCCCGTTTGCCATACCTGTCGTATTCGACATATCAAATATCCCTTTAAACATATCTTTATATATTTTCTCTTTTATTTAGTTTATTTAATTTTTTTTTAAACTTTCTAAATGACTATTTTGTTAGAAATGACGAGTCTTGACCCAATTAGTAAGTTTTCTGTATATTTCAAACAAATGTTGTGGGAATTAATATCAGATCCTTATTTGAATTAAACTATGGGTAGGTACGAAGTTTAGTTACAACAAAATATTAATAGTTCATAAGGGGTTGTAGCAGCAAACAATGTGATTTTAAATTATTTGGTTTTCAATCAATAGTGAGAATCAACGTTTATTTTTTTATTTATTTTTCACTTCACTAAAATATTTATAGGAAAAATTGTTGACACAATTTCAGCCTTATAGGTGAAATTCTCGTAGAATGTCATAGTTCAGAATTATTTACAAACCCCACCACTAACTCAAGTTAATGAAGTTAAATATCGAATTTATAATTTTCAAAAGACTATATATTTCAGTATTTAGGAAATGTATCATATAAAATATCTGTTGAAAATAATTTATCTAAATTGATTACGACGGTTAAGTGCTACATTAAGCTTATTTTAGAAGTGTACCTAAGAACTATATAGAAATCATTGGCTGCTCATTTGAAAATATGAAAAATTAAATGCACTTTAGGTATACTTAACATTTATAATTTCAACAGACTACAGCAATTAAAATTAGCAATACATAATATTAATAATGTAACAAATGTCTTAAATATTAAGATATTTTATCATCATTTCTCACTTTTTACTTTATGTTTATGTAAAATTTCCACAATTTCAAGCACAGCATCCTTCGCCTGACTAGGGGTCAGTATGTCGAGGCTTTCTTCGACAAATTTACCGAACACATGATTTTCGTTTTTCTTAATATCACTTTGAATGTCTGTATTTGCAAGTTTTCTCAAGATTTCGCTCATTAAAAGCATATTGTTTTTGATTTCACTAATTTCACTAACACACACTTTTATATCGTTTTTAATACTATCGATATTTTCTTCAATATTCGTTAGTTTATTTTCGTCACAATTCTTCTTAGCTTTGGAACTGGTTTCTTCCGGAGAGTTATTTGGATCCATATTGATGTGAGTCACGTCAAAATCTATCCTTGGATTGCGGTTTTTGTTTGTTTTTGAAAGAAATATCCTAGCGATTTTTTCCTATTTTGTCATAATTGCATTCTTATCGACCATATATTTCTCTTAGATATAAATCTGTAAAGATTACGAGAAAATCCATTATCACAAGAAGAGTGATGTAAATGTAACTGTTTTCAATATTTTAAAATGAGCTTTCCTTTTTTTATATAGTACATAAGAAATTGTAAATTAGAAATTTTTTTGCCATACAAATAGTCACAAATGAGCAAGAAACACTTATAATTTATTCAATACTTACAACTTAATTTCTGTATAACACTTTATTTATACTTCAATGTTGCACTAGATTCTTAGTTTAGAATGTTTACATTTTGACAGAACTTCTGCCTTTATTGGTGAGAACTTAGCAATTGATTTCAACGAATTTATCATAGATTTCTAAATCACCCTTCAACTAATTGTGTTTGCAATTTCTTGTCTAATATTTTATTACCCATAAGCTCATTTTTAATGAGCTTTGCAATTCTTATTTTATAATAAATTTTGAATCATATCTCCCAAGATTCAAGAATAATAGTAAACAACTAAAACAAACAAACAATAGAGATAAGCTGGGTTGGGTATAATAATATTTATTTCGCTAACCGGTAATGCTTAAGAGCAACACTAAAGTTTTCACATTTTTATTAATTTTTTGGAATATCACTTTGACATAAATTAATATCGTAGCTACAAAATATTAATAATTCCATTGGTATATTATGTTACAGAAGGTTTTCTAATGTATCACAGATTTTTGCCAGTAGTATATAAAATTCAGGTATTTTTTTGGGAAAGTAATATTTAACCCTTAGACTGGAAGCCAATATGTTATTGTTAAGATACGGGAAGACAGTACGTACAGGAATACGATGCAGATAAATGTGTTGCAAATTATAATTTAATATAAAGTGTAGTTAGATTGTGAAACTAAAACTTTTTTACGAACTCTGCAAACTTTAGAAATAATTAAACTGCGAGATATTATTGGCAAGTGTAAAATTCATTTGTGTCCTACACAACCAATCTTCATTCTTTTGATCTATAGATCTTTGATCACTTATTTATTTTTTTAAAGTACACTACAGACGTTTTTATGCAACATCTGCACAATGATTGTTCAAGATTTTGTTTAATGTTATATCGATTTAATACCCCCATGTGTTTGTTGGGGCAACAAGATTTATTAGAAAACAGTTTCCCATCAAGGGGCGCTCGGGAGATGTTAAACATTCCAGTTAATATAAGAACTTATAATTAATAGAAACCTAAAAGAATTAAATGGATCTTGGTCATTATTATAGTTTCAGTTATATTATCAACTATATGGTGCGTTGTTTGTGTATTAAAAAGTAACTAAAAATTAATTGATTAAAATTTTAGCAATAGAAGTCACACACATAGAGAAACGATTTGAACCGGTAGATTGTCTTTTGTAAAGCAAATGTTCTGCACCTATATTAGATATTTTATTGGAGCTTGTATTTTGGTCATCATTGACAATTTGTTTCTTTTGGCTCACTTGATTGTCCCTGTTACTCATAATTGCATTTAATAATAATATCACTAATTCGAATTTTTTCAAGTACTTTTAGAAACAATAAAATTTTACAGAAAACATAGGAAGCGTGAATACATGTTGTAATCGGATTAGATATACTACAGCCCGATAGAAAAAGTACACAGCCGAAATAGAGAAGCTCAAATATATGCTGGCACACATATACAAGGGAGTTGTAAGGGATTTGATCACCCCAAGCTGTTTTCCGTGGCGGTAAACCAACCAATTTTATTACTAAAGCGCCCCAAGAGATGTTTCATACAAAAATTCATGCAATATTATTTGACAACTGATTGATATTGCTCCACAGCTAGCATGTTCGTACACAAGAATTAGGTTCTCCATCAGTGTTAAAACCTGTAACCTTAGTGTTAAATCACACCTGATGGTAATTTCACTAGAATTCTTAATACTGTGTCTCCGTTATGATCTAACATCAATATAAAAAATGCAAATAGTAACAAAAAATAATAATGAAAATTTTTTGGGATATTCTCATAGTCAACAACATATAATCCTAAGTTGGATTAAAAGGTATTATAACTTAAGGGTACAGTTAGACGGTAGTCGTGTGCAAAACCACAAACTGAAAAGAACATACGCCTGCGAGAGAAAAAAATGCATTAGACCAAACACCACTATCCTCAAGGATTTTTAATGCAAACATACTTCAAACCAATAAGCATCTTTGTGCTTGTTATATTTTGGTGTTCGCCCATACTGTTGATCTAATTCGGGTTTATATCCAGGGTTCCATATATATTTTAGCATATGTGTTGTTCTTTACTGTTGCTTAGTTATCGTAATTACATAAATACCATTCGGCTAAGATTCCAGGAATTCTTAAACACTCGAACTTTTCGTCTTTGTGGAAGGAATTTTGGTGAAGTAACTGATAACTCAACAGGACAGCGAATGAAAAGACAGGGGCAGATGGAAACCAGGGCTACACTAAGACATCCGGTGAAAGTGACGAAAAATAAAAAAGGCATAAAGATACGTACAGAAATGAATCGTTATGTGCTATGAAAAAGATTCAATAATCAATAACCCAATTATTTAATGAAGGGAATACAATGGATTCGTAAGGAATTTCATCACCTTGTTAATGTACGAACAAAACACACATTTTGTTAACGTAAAAATATAATAACATACACAGTTGACAGAGCAAATTTAGAACTACATGGTAGTATAAAAAACTACCTTTTTTCAATATGCACAGTTTTTGCAGTCAGGTTAACATCTTGTTAAGTATAAAGAGACGGATCATTTATCTGTTTATCGTCTTATTGAAATTGCACCACGAATGTTCGTATAGGGTGACTCATTAATAGGAAAAAATAATACATGCCGTCTCTAGCTATATTTATGGCTCACACTGTATATTATATAAAGCACATCCAAGAAATTCTTACTTTAACGATATATTAATTTGGTAATAACATCTTCTAATGTTTTCAACGTTAAATGCTTTTTTCCAAAAAACATGTTACATATTTTTGCCAAAAAATTTATTGCAATTGTTTTGTCAAATATTTTTTTCCAAAAATGTACAAATTACGATTTCTCCAATAACCGGAATTAAAACACGTCTACCATGCGAAATCTAATATCAAAAATGCGTGCCTTATATCTTGAAAACTAGTTATAGTATCTGTTTGAGCCAATGGACTCTTTTTGTCAGAACATATACTTCTACAACATAGCAAAATTTAAAAAATTATGACAGAAGTTCATTTTTCCAAAAAAAGGTGCCTGGTCCTTACGACGAATAGACACCTTCTTGAATTTGCTCTTTTTTTAATGTTATTGATGCTGCTCAATTCGAGGGTCCACGTATTATTTAGATTGAGCTCTTTGTCTATTCTGTTACAACTGTATGTGTATTTTAGTAGATTCTTGATACAAACGTGTATATTAAGAAAGTCGAACAGGACAGTAGGAAAATCTGCAATAACCGCTCATTACATATTCAGAGGTTCTAGCCAACATAGAAGACTAGAACCTCTGAATATGTAAAGAGCTGTTATTGCAGATTTTCCTACTGTCCTGTTCGGCTTTCTTTAAGTTTGCATACAAAGGAATGACACCTCGAAGAGAGTATTTAATATCTCTGACAGGTGAAGTAACCTGAAAAATTTGATCGTGACATTCTGTCCTAGGAGTTGAGAGAGAACAGCAATTACACGGAACGGCTCCAGATTCGTAACCTCTGTGTACTGATTCTCTCGAAAATCCTAGATGTCGGTCTTACATCTCGCATCTTCAGATTTAACGAAGTGCATCAAATGCATAAAGAAGTGTTCGAGAGGACATTCAATTGTGGGTAGCGCAACTGATGAAGGTTCCCTAACCAGAAACAATATGTATTATATTGATATATAATATATATTGTCATGCGTACAAAGGAATGACACCTCGAAGAGAGTTTTCTTTAAGCTCGTTAAACGGACTGCAATATCAGTAAGCGTTAAAATAAAAATTTCGATATTGCCCTGATGGTGCAAGCAGATAATTATTGTAAGAAACTGCGGAACTATTTAGTCCTAATTATTCACTTATTGCAAAGACTTGTCGCTCCTAGTGACATTTTTTTTGGATTACCTACCTAAATACAAGGTAAAACATATTGTCAATCCATAACCACTGTGTGTAATATATAATAAAAAAATTTTCATTTATTTTATTAGTTTCTCGGTGAGGATTTCTAAAAATCTTCGAGTGACGCCCATTATTTTTTTTAAATTGTAGTATCAGATACTTAAATTACTTCCATGGACACAAATCGAAAAAGTTTTAACAAAGCATTGGGCGTTACGTATATTAATACAGTTACATCCGAACTGTACCTTACAAAATCTGTGAATCAAGCCGATGAACTAACGACATCTAGTCCAGCTATTATAATTGCTTATGTTTTTATATATAAAAAATCGGTCATTACATCTGCATAAGGGACTGTCCGTGGGATTGTGTGCAAGTGCGGTTTTGAATGCAAAGGTTGAAAAACAACTTGCCATAATCAACCAAGGAAACAAAGTAGGTGTATCAGGACTAGGTAAATAATTGCTTTACCTAGTCCTAATCTCTGCGAACTCCACTGCAAGCAATATGGACTAATATGAAAAATTTAAAAAAGGGGAGAGAAACTTTAAAAATACCATCAACAATTTGTAAACAGTTCGTCAGCAGCAAAAGGATCAAATTGCAAAAAATTATCTTTGAAATTAGGAAGTCCTGCTTGCAAGAAATGAATTTGCCAAGAATACAACATTCAGCAGCTGTGATCGGTGATTTTGACCTCAAGTGTTCGAAACTATCACTAACAGCACGATTTTCTGTTTCCGGGACAAAGACGCCTACAAATAACAAGGCTTAATGGCGTGTTCTATTTCTTGACAACTTTCTGAGTGTTTGTTCCTACTTTCAACTTTTATACGATTTCTGTTGTTTGAATGTCCAACTTTCCCAAATTCATTGTCTCGATTTCACGATTAAGTTCCTCACTTAAATGATGCTGAAATTATTACGGGAAAAACCGGAATTGAGAAATTAATTAGTTCATGGCACTTCAAAGTGCTTTCCAGAATTAAATTATAATGGCTTTTGGTAGACTTTCAGATTATAGAAAGATTCCATTCGATTTGTAGGAATTGAGACGATTGAAATATACCTGCTTCTGTTATAATTTACTTTTTGTAGTCTGAAAAGTTAAATTGTTGTCCCTGTTCCTATACTTTGCGACTACAAAATAAGTTCGTTATATTTTTTATAATCATGTCTATTGTAATATAAATGCTACTTATCTAATTAAAATTTGAGATAAAGTTGTAAATACCTTCATTTTTTACTTTTTGCAAGTGTTTTAATGATAATATACTCTTTCGTACAAATGATAAGGAAATATGGAAATAGAACGCAATATTGAAACACCATTAAATATGTAGGTAGTAATAAAGATTAATATATAAAATGGTTTACAAGAGTTCCATAATATTCTCTGATAAGCAAAAGTTGTGAGGCTCTTTTATGCTATACCTTGAGCCAAATTTCTTTATTTTGTGACAGCTACAAATAAAAAAACAATATTATAACATACAATAGTGAAACTAATACATACAGAATAAAATTTTCTGAAAATAAGTCATTTAAGTTGCGGTAACATACCCTGGGAATTTAATGAATTAGAGAATATTAATATAGAAGTTGCGAATAAGTTGTATTGAACACAAAGATTGAGGATACATCGATCGTATAATTGTATTAATAAATAATATTATTTATTAGGTAGAAGAGAATGCTCAAATTAAATGGTGTAGGGAATATGTAAATGATAAATAAAGTTGAGAAACCAACTACAAAGAGAAAAAGAAATCAAAATAACAAACATAATGCTAAACGGTGATCATTATCATCATACTTGTAGAAAACGGATTGTAGTCAACTAAGATATTTCAAAAAATTAAACACCAAGTATATATTAAACATTTAATTATGATGAAGAATCATAGAAATTATTTATCAAAAAAAAATTGAGGGTAGACGTATAATCTCAAACGTTGTTAAGAATTTTGAAAGTCCTGGAACACTATTGTATATATTTGCTTCGAATTTAATCAGAAACTAAGACATTTAATTGTTAAAAAAATTCAGTAGTTGAGGCCATTTCCCATAATCTTCCCCGAAAAGTGTTTTTGATTACAAATACTTTCGTTATTTTACAAAAAATAAACAGAAGTTTATTACTAATGAACCAAAGTAAAACGTCCAGAAACGTAAATATATAAAGACAATAATTAGTAATTAAATCTAAACAACCAAACTCGAGCAATGTGGAATAGCAGACCCCGGATTCTTGATGTATAAGACTACCAGAGCCATTAAAGCAGGAGAATGGGTCTCCATTTATTTAATGTTTTTTTTACTATCTTTGCAATTTGTAAATTTTATATTTATAGTAATCAAAGATGGATATAAAGTATATACTTATCCATTTTTGTAGCACAATTTAATTTACTTTGTAAATGGGGAGAAGGATAATTTTACAAGTACTCAATTTTATTATCCTTATCTTTGGCTAGTTGCTTGACATATTTTATCTTATTTCATATCTACACTTATCAGATACTGAATTATATATTTTTGTTTTGATACACACTTTCATTTCTTTTTTGTCATTATTTTCTTGAATTTTGAAATCAGACTAAGTTTTAGACATTTTTAGGTTTCCGTATTTACAATATATGGATACCTTTATCATATCACTCATGATTTCTACATCTTTCACATTACAGGAATTTTCTCCGAAACTACTGAACTGAAATGTTGAATTTTGGTATCAGTATTTAGTTTGCTGACCCGATTAGGAGTACATATAGTTAACGAGGAAATTTTGATTTTAGGGGACCTTCTCGAGGTAAAGTTCTGAAAAAAAAGGAATATAGAATGTTGCCCAAACTTTACAGGAAAAATAAGGAGTAACCATTAGTTATAATATTTTAAGGGTCAAATTTCAGAATTTTATGAAAGATAAAATTTAAAATTTTGTCAAATCCATCAAATACTGAAGAATACAAATACATGATTTTCATATTTTAAAAATAATTAATTTGAAAGCTATTGATAAACATATACAAAAATTTACCAATTCCCCTGCCTTAACTCCGACACCATACGACCTAAATTTTAAAAGAAGTTAGAGATATAGGGCCTGACCTGAGTTTCACCGGTAAAATAAGGAGAAACCCCTAATTATAATTTTGGGAAAAAAATTACAGAATTAAATCAAAAATGTAAAATTAAAACTATTTCTAACTCATTCTATAATATACCAAATCAAACATCTCGTGAAAACGAATAAAAAAATATTTTCAAAATCCAGAGTTTTACCGAAAAATTAAGGAGAAACCCCTAATATTATTTTTAGATTACGTCCAAAACTATATAGGACGTAGGAGATATGGGAAAAATAAGGAGGGATCCCTAACATTAATTTTGGAGAGCAAATTATAGAATTAAACGGAAAATAAAAAAATAAAACTTTTAAACGCATCATGCAATATATCAAATGAAGAGTCTCATTATAAGGAACACAAATATATTGTTTTCATATTATTAAAAACTATATACTTAACAAAATATTTAAAAAATACCCTTTCCCCCGTTATTTCCGAAACCACACGACCTAAAACTTTGCAGAAAAAATATAGGATAAATACACAGAAATATTAATTTTGGGTGACAAATTATGGAATTAAACAGAAAATACTAAATTAATATTTGCTAAACGCATCATGTCATATATTAAATGAAAGGGCTAATTATCAGAAAAACAAATATATATATTTAAAATCATTTGCTTAAAAGATATTAACAATAATATAAAACATGGATTTATTCCCCCAATATCTTAGAAAACTTAGAACCTAAAATTTTGAAATAAAATAGAACTATAGCTGCTCTTTTGAACTTTAAAGGAAGACAGATAAGAGGAAGAAAACTCTGATAATAAGTTTAGGGTCCAGATTACAGAATTAACTGAAAAATGAGCAATTTTTTTTTCCAAACGCATCATGTAATAGTGGAGAATAAAGAATATAGGTATGTTTTTTCATATTGTTAGGTAATTTGTTAACAAGTTATTAATATATATATATATATATATATATACAAAATTCAACACATCAAAAAAAGTAAAACACATTTTCTAACAGTAATTTATAAACTTAAATGGGAAATAAAATTTTGTTTTTTAAAGTGCACAGGTAACGTAATGTAATAAATGAAAAAAATCATCATAACAATAAAAAGATTTTTATTATTATTTATATTTTAAAAGAATTTGTTTTAAAAAATTTATTAATTTATTATTAAAATTTTTACCCATTATACCCTTTATCTTCCAATCTACTGAGCCTAAAATTCAGACAAAAGATTATACATAGTTTCACTGAAAGTTTATTGGTAAAATAAAGTGAAAATTCTAATCTTAGTTTTCTAGGCCAATTAGAGAATTAAATAAATATTTTTAAACATATCAAAGGAATCATGTAGCAGATAAAATAAAAATGTCCCTGTGTGAGATTTAAAAATGTATATTTAATGTAAATTTAACACGGTGAGTTTAAAAGATATTAAGGTAAATATAAGAAAATCTACTCATTCCCTGCTTGTCTGGAACTAGAATATTAGACAAATATTTACTTTAATTCACCTACATTGTGTCATATCTCAAAGGTGGTACGGACCCCTTAGTATATGAGTCTAACTCGCACCTCACCAAATTATTTTAAATTACCTTATATTATTCTGATTCAATTCCTAATAGAAACTATGGTTGCTGGTATTAATGCTATGTATATCAGTGGATTATTTATTGAAATATAAAAATTACCTTTCATATTATTTCATCATCAGCAATGCTAACCTCTGTTCTTCACACCCAACGGACAGTTGTAAATCAAAACATCAGTTAACGTCCGAAGAGTCATTGGTGCTGAATAAGAGTCTGAACTTTTCGATCACCCCTGAATTAGTTCCGGTATTGACTCGGGAATTTGCAACCTACCATCTGACTTTGAAGAAGAAATCCTCACAGAGTCTGCAAGAATTTTGCAAACATCTAATCCACCCAATAGTAACATTTCAAATAGCGAATGACTAGCATTGGTAGAATCTCAATGGAAACAACGAGATTATAATCCTGTTAGCCGACAAGGGAAATGCCACCACGATCTATGATACTGTGAACTATAATCAGAAAATTCATGATTTACTTGATCCGGGCCCATACTGACAATGAGAGAAGGATCTAAAGTCGAGAATACTAAAAAGAGTAAATGGTTTAATCAAAGTGTCATCGATTTCTGTCGAACATCAGAAGAAAATCAACCTACGACCTTAGAAATTTGGGTTTAAACCACACCTACCGGGTGAGAGTGCATGCATCTTACCCCGTTGGAACAACCAGGTTATATCAGCATATAAGTAAGCCACTTCCTGTCTACGTTAAGTTTTACATTGCATTAAGCTTATAAAGATGCATGTGTTTACAGTTACGACTTTGTTAAGGAATTATTCCAACCTAAAAAGTTTTAAGCTGTGGGTGCAACTGCAGTCTATCTGTGCATAAGCGACTTTGGTCAATACCATAAGCACTTCTATCACATTTGTACCTTATATTAGTAACTGCAAACACAATAAAATAATAAAAATACTCATTTGATACCTGCCTTCCGAGATTTTCGAAACTTTGAAACACAACGCATTGCCTCGGGGCGTGTATTTAATTACGCTACCCTCAAAAGGACCGATATTTCCAAAAATTATTTCACTCTTCCAATTGTAAGTTTGACAGATGAAAATTACAAAAATATGTCTCTAAAACAACCGTGGATGATAATTTCTTATAATCTTGTACTGTGCAAATATTATTATATTGGATAATAAATTATTAATTAATTATTAATTTTTCCGGTTTTGACTAAATTATATAAGTAGGTAGGGAATGTGTGTAATGATTTTATGATTCAGCTCCGCTTGGCTGATTTCATATAACTCATATCCAGGAAATGTCCCATGAGAGTGCTCTCAGAGTTTAAAAGAGCTTATTTCGCCACTACTTGACTACCTGTAGACTTACACTAATAATTGTTACATCTATTAATATTATGTAGACACTAAAAGTAACGACTGGCATCGGGGAAACTAGTACACAGAGAGGTTCCGATTCTGAAGCTGTTTCCATGTCACTGCTGTTATCTCGTAACTCCTATGTTAGAATTTCAAGTTAAAATTATCATGTTAAAGTCACCAGAGGTGTGATTCTTTTATAAGCAAGACAGTATGTATTAATTCTTTCTGGTTGGGAACCTTCATCAGTTGCGCTTCCCACAAGAGAACGGCTCCATATTCGGAACCTTTGTTTTATAGTTTTCCCTAAAAATTCTAGTGTCGTTCATTACGTTTTGCGTCTACATATTTAAGGATATCATCAAGGTTCGCAACCAGAAAGAGTATATATTATATATATTTTTCTTAGTACAAAAAATGAGATCTCGAAGAGAATATTAGTAAACCAAATTGACTACAATAACAATTCTGGAAATGCTTTGGAACCTTGTCCATCCGATTATTAATAGCTATCAAATTAAAATGCGTTTATATGATTACAATTTTTAACTATCTATTTATTCCACTACGGTGTAATGGAAACTTTTCTGTAATTATTCTTACTAAATTAACTTCAAATGGTATCTATCGTTAGCGAAGCCTAAGGTGTAAGTTAAAAAAGTCAATTTAAAAATTTTTCTATGTTAATTTCATAGTTCATAGTACTCTATTAACACATTTTAGAAAGTACTTCCGTATTCAATTTTGCCGCCTGTTTTCAAGTTTCATAAAACCGTTGCTTAAAATTGTAGTTTCGAAGGGATGGAAGTATTTCGTAATGGTTTATAAGAATCCCCTATCCTACATTAAACTGCCAAATTAAGTTTAGTCCTATCACAAGTCCCTCAGCTGCTAAAAAATATTACCGTAAGGTATAACTATTCAAATAAAGGAACGCCTTAGAATTTCATTGTGATCCCTTGTTATAAAACGACAATAAAATACGGGAAAAATTGATGCGGGAGTCATGGATATAAGCATCCATAATTCCCGAGATAAGGTAAATTCAGCTCTTGCAGTCGGATCGTTTAACGTCCGAATTTACAGCCTCAGGTCCGTAGAACTCGGAGCAGTAATCAAATAGTGAATATGTTAGATATGTTAGAGGAAATAATCGAGACGGTTCACGGAATTTGAAGTTCGACAATTCAGAAGCGGATGTACGGAGTTTAAAACATTTAAAATCCCTACTGGCTGTCTCAGAATGGAATAGAAATATATCTTTTGCGAAAGAGTTTCTATTTGGTAAAATATATTGCAGAGGATAAATGCCTTAGGCGAGAGTAGGTTATTTTTAAATCACAAGGATCGCAGTTTAACTAGTTTCAGAGAGCAAACCTCGAAGAACATAAATCAATATAATAAATAATAAAGTCTATGCAATGGTTTCGAAGTAAAATTAAGCCATTTCGCTAAATCATACAAAAACTCCAACCGTAGTGTGATGCAAGTGTTGCTCGAAAAATTGTGCTATCAATTTTTGGTTATTATTTTTATGTGTTCTTGGGAAATAACACCACAATCGATACAAATATCTATATATTTAAGGAAAAACTAAACGTGTCCAGGTTTATTCAGACCCCGTTTTCAATTGCTTTAAACAGGTATTGAAAATATAAAGTGCAAAATGAAAGTACTGGGTTGTTTAAAAGGAGATGGCCATTGTTAATTTCTTCCTTAATTGTCGGTAACCAGATACGATTAAATTCTACAGAAGTAGAAGTGATACAATCGTCTTCATTCAAAAGAATTAACCCAGACTCTTTTATTGTTGGTTTTGTGTTGTTGTTCTTTGTGAAGTACAGTTAAATTGTCAAACTGTATTTTATGGTCTAGATCCCAAGCATGTTCACAAATTTACGATTTTTCAAATTGTCGTTTCTTTTTGTAATTCTTGTGTTCATTAATTTGTATGTTTAATGATCTCGATGGTATATATGGCATAGTTGAAACTACAATGTGGTTGTCCTGAATAGTACTGTTACAAAGAAAATTTCCGGGATGATTCCAATGGTGTGTTACAGAAAACACACCACTTTCTTTATTGTATTCGTATACTTTCAATTGAAAATTAGGTATCTGTTAGTATGAGTAGATCTCCTATAAACGTCTGTTTCGAATAAAGATTCTGATTTTGTTATTATGTATCTAGGAAACATAGCGTGTAATTTTTAAGGTAAATTTGATATTTGGTTCTTTGTTATTTATGTCATTAAACAATTTATCTAATTCTTCAAGGTTGTGTTCCCAAATTACGAAAATGAAATGTCTTGCCACCAAACTAAAGGTTTATTTCCTTTTGAAAAAATTATTTGTTGGTCAAATTTTTCCATTAAGTTACATATTTATGGAAAAATTTTAACTTCTGTAGAATCCAATCGTCATCTGTAGTTACCGACAATTAAGGAAGAAATTAGTAATAACCATATCCTTTTGAACAACCCAGTACCGGGATAGTTCATAAGGTTTTTCCTAGGTTTTCCCTTATGACGTTAATGGGATCACTGAAATAAAAGAATTCTTTGATCACATTTTTAACGAATGCGCTCTCTTATACCAGAGTCGTATTCTTCCAACTTGAAAGCTGTTTAACTGTAATACATGACTTTTAGAATTTTGTGGGCTACCTTTATATATAGGAACAACAAATTTCTCTTATGTCAAATTAAATGTCATATATGAGACATTCATTTTATATTTTCAATACATGTTTAGAGCCATTGAAAACAAGGCCAGAATAGACTTGGAAACTTTTGGTTTTTCCTTGAATGTGCAGATTTTTCTTTCAATTGTGGTGTTATTTCCCAAGAACACATAAAAATAATCAAGAATATGCCACAAATAAGATTTAGAAGACGATTACATATAAATGTTTGAAAATAATGAAACTGGGAAATATACAGAATTTTCTCTCGCAGTAAAAATGGTCTAACCCCCTATTTGCGGCATTTAAATGAATTTAATGAAGTTGATAAAAACACACGTACAACCTAGAAAAAGACCATTGGTCGACATTTGCATAGGAAAAAAAATTCTTGTACAATAGTGTCGCCTTTACCTGTCTTGCCAACTAGGTTACCTGCGGTTCTTAAGCTAGCATAGCCATTTTGTAAAGTCCCATCGGGACCAGACTTTATTACTGCTCCTCCTAGAAGGTTGGGGTTATAAAATCCTGAAAAACTTCAGCAATTAATTAACCAGTAATAATTCACTAATTTTTACAACAAAAATACTGCAATATAGTCGGTGGGTTCAATTTAAATTTATAAAACTAATATTCACTCTTACTTTTCTAGAAAGTTTTATTTACATCGAATATACAATGTGCTGATTCAAAACTCGCGATCGTGGTCTGCTTCCTTTATAAAACCAGCATAGAAAACTCTCGCAAAAATCATCATAACTCCTACAGGTGTCGAGTCTTTTCGAGAACCATTTTTTATCTCAAAGCGATTGTTGTTGTACTGAAATGAAACAGGATCGGCTTTGGGTATATTTCGTAACAAAACCTAAATAGCCGTTGTTTCTCGGAAATGGTTAGAGCAATAGAAGAAATCAGGTAACAGACATGCAAAAAAAAACGAACTGCTCGTAGGTATTTGAATTAATATTTCACTTAAGATATTTTTTTTTCGTATCATTATTTAAATCTGACTTCACAAAATTTGTTTCTATATTTCTTTTTTTTAACATTTGTAATCTCATTTATCTCAATCATTGTATTTAGGAAAGGGTTAGAGCAGTAGATTCGTTTTTAAGTATAACGTTATCAATTAATTAGAAATAAATTTTCGACTAAGTATTCTAAGGACAATACCACAAAAAGTGTTTCTTAGTTTTCTGTATGTTAGAGATGCATAGAGGATAAAGGGGTTAGTTTTCGGGTACTTATTCTGATGCAATTAACAATAAAAACATTTTGGTCTAAAATTCGCAGAGCCATTCCTTCTCGGAATTGGTTGGAGGAATAAATATTATTCTTGCGAAATAAATTCGCAAAACTGGGCGAAACGAAATGGCTATGCTCGTTTAACAGACATGTTAATTTTCGGATAATACATATCCTTGATATAGGTGATGATTTTCGTAATAAAAATGCAACTTTAAAATTTCTCGTTTCCAAAGCTTTTATTTATTGAGACTGATTAGAATTAAAAATAGAAATATAAGTAAGCCAAACAAAATACTTGCAAACTGAACCGAACTCAATTTCCTTTAATCAGATTTGTGAAAAAAGAACAATGAAAATAGTCATAGGAATGTTTTCCTGCCATTCTGCTTACTCGCACAAACCGTACTCATTCTCTTGGCACGTTTCCTAAATTATAAAGTATAAGAAATCAATACGTTCTTTATATATAATTTATTGAATAAACTTACAATGTGTATATCGGTGCCGAGTGAACCTAAAATCCTGCAATTGTTACGTGTCTACGACTTCATCAAACTTGATTGTTACTTGGCACCGACTTCAAAAATAACAATGGTAATTAATTTGAACTCCTTTTTTATGGTATACTGATATTTACTTTGTTGTAGGTACCTAATATTTTCGACTTTTTATTTCTACTTTGAAAAATTAAAAAAATAAACACTTTTTTCAAACTTTTGCTTGTTTTTTGAAGTCTCTATTTTTATTATATTTCCTTTTCACATTTTTTTTTCTATTTTTAACAAAGGTAGTTTTCATTCAATATTTTTTATTTTGCATATATGACAATAGTTCGGGAGCTTGTAACACAAAAAGCTCTGTGTCAAAATAAGCTTGGTACGCGTTGACTTGATAATCAAAAAATACGTTTTAATTAAATTAATTATTATTACTATATAATTAGATTACCTTACTTTAGGATTTTGTTTTCAATCAATTTTCTGTTAAGCCTGAAGTCGGTGAGAGTAGCCCCGTCATCCCAGAACTGAAAACTTTTCATGCAAATCGATAATTAGTAGATAAACAAACAAAATGTGCTTGGTACTAGTTGACTTAATGAGCCAATAATATATTTAATAAAATTTTGATATTCGTGATTAAAATGTCATTTTGATTTACTGACTGTCGGCGATTTTTTACAAAACTATACGTTACAAGTCACAGAAATATATAAGACTATTTCGATTCCTTAAGTAATTAGTATAGGCTTTTGAAGAAATCGATCAATATATATGTTGGTCAGTTCCATGCATGTATATGTTTAATCTCAAATTTCAACACTTTGCCAATTAAATTATTTTCTGAAATGTGGAATTTCAACCCAGATGTAGGTACATTCTATTAAAAAAAAATCTTCAAATCTGTTCACAAACGGAGAAGAAATCAGGTAACAGACATACCAAACAACATCGCACTAATAACCTCTTCCTTATTGTCATTCTTCAAATCTGACTGCTCAAAATTCGGTCTTTTATTTCTTTGGCGTTTTTTTTTAAATCATTTCTAATGCTATTTACCTCAATCGTTTAGATTTTAAAAAAAATAATGGGACCCTATTGTGACAAGCAAGCCATTAGAAACTTATTCTGGTATTACAAATCATCTAATAAAATTACATTTCAAATACTTAATAGCTAAACATAATAATCTCATAGTGGGATCTTCTACTATAATTCTGATATAAATAAAGTAATTTGATAATAGGATTTTGTGTATATCACGTGAATAATTTTAAAATGACTCCTGAGGAGATCTTTAATCTAACTGCTAGTGAGGGTTTTCTCACTTGCTGTATTTCTTTAACAAATCCGCAAGTATTAGAAAGTTGTACTGGTCAAAGTAAAGCAGGATTAATTTCCAAAACTTTCCTCTTTACTGGTTGTCTCTTAGGGAAATTTTTCCTCACAGATCTTCTGAGAGAAGTAAATCTCTACTATATGATCCACACATATTCTCTTCTAGTGTCCAAATATATAAATTGTATGTTGTGCATATTGTGCATTATGGATAAGTTTCAACTCCTACACTGATATCGTTGTTAACCACTAAAGCTTTTACTTTTGCGATATTTGTTGTATGTGCGATGAGAAGCACCAATTTGTTTGTCAAATATGGCAAAAGTTTGACCATTACATTTTTTAAATATTTATCTGTTATAGGAAAGGAGTAAGGAGAGAAAACCCTAGTGAACAATAAAAATATTATGTGTTATCTAGTATAATTATTATATTAATACCAAATGAAAGTAACAAATTTATTATATTATTAACACACCATTTTGATTGTTCGTTATACGAATATATCTCGATCTGCTGACCATTAAAAAAACAAATCGTAACAGAAATCTTGATAAGCAACAGCTATTCGCCTTTTTTTAAATATTTTATTACCAGCTACTAACCTTATAATAATTACAAACAGTGCAATGCTTAGTACAATAACTCTTTTTCTTCTTCAGTGGCTATTGTTTGTTTTAACTGGAAAGTTCACAAAGATTAAAACTTATTTTCTGCAATATATCTTGTACTATCACGCGATTTCACATTGCAAAAAGTTTATAGTGAAGCAAGATATTGAAGTTTGTTTTGTTACTGGCATGTTTGAGATTTAAAGAAAATAGTTTCGATGAAAAGATTTCGAAATCATTAATATGTTTAGATTTACAAAAATAAAGTAAATAATTAAGCAATTCTGGGTATGCTCTAGTATATATGTCATTTTTGAACGCAACATTGTGTTGTACAAAATACTCAACCCTTGGAATATGGCAACTATGGTATCGGCCATTTGCTACAATTAAGTAATGATGTAGTAAAACATCTAATCTTTAGTGTAGAGTTGTTCATAGCATCCTTTGTAATTTACGTTAATGTTTAATGCTAACACATGATATGCAGAAAAGATACAGTGGATAAAAATTGCATCTACATTTTAAATTCCATTATTTTACGTTGCGTAAAATAGGAAACTTTTACGAATTTATTTATTTTTCAACATTTACCCAAGAAATTAAGAAAGGATGATCCTCTAAGAAGAAGACCCCCTAAGAGGAAAACATCTGAAAATTCAATATTTTTGAGATAATCATGATAAAAGTTAACAAGTTTACAGTAGGTACTTATCTATATTTTACGATTTACATTCGCTATAAACATTACAAAATAAATAATTTGAGAATATATAACATTCTTTTAGTTTTTAGCGAAATTGAAATATGATTTGCTAGAAGGTTTTAATGATAGCAGTTGTTGTCGAAAGTATTGAAAAAAAAGGATCTCAACAGCAAAATATCTCTAAAATTGTATCATCAATTAGGTGATACTGAAACAATTCGTCTTAAACCATATGATAGGCACGTACAAAAAATATGACAAGATACTAGGAGTATGTGGTACTGGTTCGAGTTACCGAAAAAGATCAGGACAATTAGTTGCTAAAATTAGTGTAATTTTTAGAAACTACTAGTCTAATGACTGTATCAATTGTTTCACTGGCTACAATTCATTTTAGACTTATATTAGCAAAGAATTAAGTGATACATCAATTTCCAGTATATTGCAAAATGTCAAAACAAATGCTGACTTACATATTTTTAAATGCATTTTGCTTCCTGATGTGGTAACTTTCAAGGCAAATTTAACTTACTGCTTACTGCGTTGCAATCGGATAATATCTAGTTGGAAAAACCTAATTCATTGTTTTTTGTAGTAAGGAGAGGACGCCTAACAGTTTGCACAGACTTAGTAGTTGGTATGCTTGTCAACAAAACATGGCACCCAGAACATGAATCACTCAAGCTGGAAAATTTTCTTTGGGTTTTGGCCTAACAGACATGAATTTCAAAGTCGCCATTAGATATAGGATGATAAAGTGCGACTTATGGTCCACTCTATTCTCTGTACTGGTACTATAAGCGTCGAAGGTAACAAAAATCAACAGGAAATATACTTGTGAAATTTAGATTCTGCGAAAAATGCTAAAAGTGTCGACCCATTAACTGTTCTTGCGTTAAATAAGGACTATCTTAGCAGAGCCAGAGTAACACTTTTCTAAACCATCAGGAACAGGGGAATACTCTTAAACATTCATTCTCCATAGTAAAACTGAAGGCGCAATAAGACGAGTAGACAGAAAGTGTCCTCCAAACACTAAAAACCGCTAAAAATAACAGAACTATCTGATCTAAATAAGAAAGTACCAGTCGGAACTTGTTTTGTTTTCCACAAAACTGGTGTCACTTTAAGCGAAAGAAGGAGAGACAGACACTATTCATTTCATAAAATTGTTTCCAACGAATTTTATACTACGTACATCACTGTAAATAATTGATTTGGTTTTAAAAACAGAAACAGTTGTTGGGATTTACAAGGTATCTCTATATAATAATAACTTATATTATTTTACCAACTTAACATCACCTCGTGTATGATGGAAAAATTCTTTAGATTTTTACGCTGTTTATGAATACATGCCAACACCTAGAAATTTTTACCATCTACGTGAATTTCTAATTAAATTATTACAAATTACGTAAGATGACGTAACGTTCTAAAAATAATGCTAGCGTTGTTTAATTATTCAACCAAATGAAATTTAATTATTTTGTGAAATGCATTCCTATAAATTGAGTTTTGTGAATTTGCAAACTTAAGAGACGTAAGTAAGAATTTCCAATAATTAATCCTCTTTTTCAGGTAAATACTATCCAAAATAATCATATGCACAAAGCCAAAATAGATAGGTCAAGTATAAATATTGCAATATTTTATGATTCGCATTCTGCATACACAATATAGTTTTCACTACATAATTTTTGTTGGGCGAATCCATATGTTTGAGACTGTACTACCTGTGGGTTTCTACATGCATTTGTGTAGTCTTAGTTTTTGGTTTTACTTTCAAATGTGGCAAGATCTCTCTATAATTAAAGTAATCTCTACGGTTAATGAGATTATTTGCATGTTTTATATATTAGCAAATTTCAAATTTCACATTTTTTTGTTAAACAGTTTTATCTCTACGTCTAACTGCTGTATTCTGGTCGTTATAATTGAATTTTTATATACGTTGCGCATGTCATCTTCATTTTATTTATATTTTAATTGTATTAATGCTTTTGTTTCTTACATTAATATTGGAACTGTATTACACTTACTTACTATCTCGTGCCTTTTGGTTTGTTGTCATCCTTGTGGCACATTGATCTGTAATTACTAGGAAATCTGACTCTCTTTTATTAACTGAATACATTCTGGAATACAAGACTAACAATTCCTGCTAAATTTTGGTATTTACAAAAATAGAATTAGAGACGAAATTAAGGTGAAATCTCGATTATTTGAGAGGTTATGGAAGGTAAAAAGAAAAGATTGTATAGTAATTAACACTGATCAGCATTTCTTGACAAAATTTGTTGACATATTGAAATTAAATTAATTGAATTTGTTTGGGTTTGATCATACGAGAAACCTGAACCTTGAACTTGACTTTGACCATGACGTTCAATATTATCCTTACACCAAGTTTTTTTTAATGAGATCCCAAGCTTTAACGTCGTAAATGGAAAATATAGAAAATTTGACATTTCAATGCGGTCATCACCTTGATTTTAACCACGACTTTTAAGGTCATTTCAAATAAATTTGATTTCTTTATAGAAAATTATTATTATCACACCCAAAATGGAAAAAACTGGAAAGCTTAAGTTCCTGATATGACCTTTGTCATGAGCTTGGCATCCAAAAAGTCAAAAAGTCTGAAAATAAAGCGTAAAATTTTTACATTCTATAATCATATCTAACTTGACCTTGAAAATCATGGTTAAGAATGAGATCACGGATAAGGCCATTCAGAATTAAATTTTTCTGTTATTTCCATTTTCCATTTAAAAAAATCAACTTGAGATAGAGAAAGGGAGACAGCTTTTTTTTCAACCTTTAAATTATAATTCCAAAACAGTTGGTTATTTATTTTTATGAAAGACTGCGACGTTTTAACCTTATCTATTAGCACGTCTTAAAATTCGCAAGATTTTTTTGTTTTGTTCCTTATCTTGCTGCGGACAACTAATATAAACTCAATGGAGTTGGCCGTTACTTGGTGACAGATAAAACTCATGATGATTTAATACACAGTATTACTAAATTTCACTTAATTTAGAAGCGCTTGTAACAATTGTTTCGCTTCTTTCTAGCTTTATAGCTTCTCCTGCCAATGGTGCTATTATTCTGCTACATTGTGATATTCATTTATGTGTATTTGTAGTAATGCTAGTTTCAAAGGTTTTGTCTTATTGACTTATTCAGACTGTTTCCCATTCTCGCTTGTACATCATCTATGACACCTTGTGTTATTACCGATACAGTGTTTTTTAATTTACAATTTAGTATACTTCCAGTTTATAAATCTCTTGGCAATAATATTTCAGTGTTGTGCAAATCTTTCAATAGCAATTTTTACATCAGAACATTCAGAAATTTAGTTGTTAGAACAATGTATTGTTTAAAACAAATATGTCCAGGACATTATTTAAGTAACACTAAGTAGCACTACAGAAAAGTGCCATCAAAATAAAAATGTCCTTTCGCAAATAGCAATGTGTTTCCTTGCAAAAAGATATTTATCATACAATCATAAGCTGTAGAGACTAATTACGAAGAAATAAAAAAATAGCTAATATGCGCCCAACATCAAAATAACACCGGTGACATTTTATGTAGTTGACACTTGTGTCGAAAATGTACAAATTGAAAAATGTTCTAATGTGGGAAATATGGTCTTGTCAACCCAGTACACTTGATATTGATCACTCGGTAGTTCTTGACAAACACTAGAAAATCGGATAATCTAAGCAGGCCAATGCTTCTGAAAATAATCTATATTAAATGTATTAATGCAGCAATTTATTTATTTAATGTCTTGGAACCGTATTTAGATGAAGGAAAATAATTTGTGAATTTTAGCAAATTGGCAGTAACTGTCATTAAAAATGGGTAGGGAAAGTATATTACATATTTTACAATACAAATGAATTTTTAATTCGTAATATTAACATCATTAATTACTAATTTCGGTTGTTTCCTAGATGTTTTACTTAACTGGTTTTCTGTAAATTGATTGTCTTGGTTACAGAATATGACTTTCGGTTAAAGTTTATAAACAGAAAACTCAGAAAATTAAGTAAATATTATGCAAGGTTAGAAAAATATTTTCACCAATATACTCATTAATATCTTAAACGAGACCTAAAGCTTTCCTGATGTTTTCCATTTATTCTCAACTCAACAAGTCTGTTGCATTACGATGTTACTACGAAACGGATAGCTATAAATTCCCAGTTGTGTAGGATTCTCGTTTATCACAATATTGACGAAGGCTTAATAAACGTTGCTATCGTTTTTAATTAACGAATGTTTATACATCAGATATATATCAGTCGATCTGTCGATATTTCTAGCCGATTTGTTTTGAATTACATGTTGCTTTTCATCGACCACATTTATATTAAAAATGTGTATTCTTAAATATCGATATAACATCTGCAGTTGCTTCTTCTGACGCCATTAAAAGAAAATACTTAGAATTGTGCCTTTACTGGCTGAAGATTGAAAATGAGATAAACAAGCCTTTTCAAGATGTGAGTGTATTACTAAAAAAGGTCAACAAATCTATAAAAATAATTAACTAATAAGCTTATTACAGAATCTATACGAGTTAATATAACGTTTTGCAAGTTCATTAGTTTTCCTTGATTCTCCAAAATAAATAATAAAACTTTAAATATCGTTTTTTTTTGGTTGGATTTATACTGAAATTTTCTATAAACAGTATAGTGTAAGAGATAGAGTCGGTTTTTGCTCGACAGAATGTGTTGTGTTAAGTTACATTCCTAAATTACATCACGTTTCTGTCCAGGCGTCAGTTGAAGCGATAACCGAGCACAGCTACAGGGGCTGAAAGTGGTAATTTTTGGTGAAGTTCCCGATGGGCATCTGCCTAGAGCGTCACCATCAGGGAGGCGGGCAGGGGTGAAGTTGTCAAAAAAGTTGTGAACTCGTCATCGAGTAAATGGACGCAACTTTCACAAGTTTCTCGTTTACATATAGGAAATTATAATCCAAAAGGGCGTCCAGCTTAGTATTGACAAACGACCTTAAAATAGGCTAAATTTGTTTCACCCCGTTAAGGCTTGTTATCCTGAAAATGGACGCTAATTTTACTAATCACTTGTTAACATATATGAATACATAAATCAAAAAGGAGGGCAGCTGCATGTTGACGAAGGATCTTAAATTTCGGTAATTTTGAAATATCAGGTTAACGGTCGCCATCTGGAAAATGAACGGTATTTGCACTAATTACTTGTTTATATATAAGAAAACAATACTCAAAAGGCCGGCAGCTTAGTGATGACGACGGAGCTCTAAATGGGGACAATTAAGCCACAAATTCAACAATTTAGCATCAGCTACAGATATATATTATAAAATAAAAGTAGTATATATTCATGTTTATTTTCTATACTAACGGCTGTTTAAATATATACTAAGCTGATAATACTGTGTTTTCATTTTGAGGGAAAAATTTGGAATTAAATTTACTCAAAAATGGTATATAAACAATGGGTGACTAATCTCATTTTGACTTTAAATGTAAAAAAATATGTATTGCATTTAAAACTACTGTTAATGGGTTGCCTAATTATACTCATATAACTTTCCACCAGTATACCAAATATACTAGCTGCGCTTGCCCTAATAAGCTACATATTGTTCCTAGTAATAAATATTTACGTGTAGAAAAAGATTCAAATTTAAAATGGAGTACACATATAATATTAACAGCACCTAAACTAAGAAAATTGTTTTAATTGTTTTAACAAATTATACAATTTCTGAATATAATAGAACTTAGGAATGGGTACCATGCATTAGTTTAATTTAAAATTCAATATCGTATAAATAACTGGGGTCCCACTTGCCCATCGACTCTCTCACCATTAAAAACTGCTCAATTTAGAATATAAAAAAAATATTAACAGAAAACAATTTATGTATTCGACTACCAGCTCATGGGAAGAATTAAAATTTTAAGTAGCCTCACTAATAAAATGTTTGATCAGTTTATTAAAATATTTAATTATATATATATTTTATATTCACTTTGATTCAATTCACTTTTAAAAAAAAATTATTTATTTAGAAACATACAATATTAAAAGTGAACAATTAAAATAGTTAAAGTACTTGAATAACTTAATAGTATAAATGATATTATTTGAATGACTTAATACTAAAAGTGATAATATTTGAATGACAACACGAGAACGTTTCCAGTTGCTTTTATAACATTAACAAAAGTGCTGATGCAAGTCAGCGTTTTTACTGGTTAAACGGACTCGTGTAGGTTTCCGGGAAGTTGTTTGCATATAATTCAAGATGTAATTTGATATCCCTGAGAAGTCACGTACGCTTTAAATTCCGTTGACTTCTCGACTGTGTGAATTAAGTGCTGATATATTTTGCATATAACAACTCCCCTTACATATCAAAAGTTGATGCTATAACATCAACTTTTAGGAACAGAAACATAAAATAGTATAAAATGATGTTTGCATGGTATGAATAATAAGTAATAAGTGTATAAAATATGAATAAAATAAAGTAATAGGTAAAAATCAAATTAATATTTGTAAAATAAAATCAAAATATGTTAAAATAAATGAGCAATAAAATAATACGAGTAATAATTAAATGCTTAACCTAAACATATCAAATAAAATATAAAGTAAAAGGAAATGTGAATAAAAATAATGTGTAGAAAAATAAAAAGTTAATGATATAAATTAATATTAAAAATGGTGTTTTTAGAGAACATAAAGGGTATACCTAAACTTGCGTCTCTAACCTTTGTTCTGTTTTCAAAACAGGCCTAAGCTTGGGGAAGAATTTGAGTCTTGGCTGAGGCACTGAAGTCTGGTCAGGATTGCAGTCCTTTGGAGGATTTACCATCCTCTTTTTGACAGCTTGGAAGGTGATGAGTGCTGCTATGATCATGAGAGCAGCTATGGTTGTATAGGTAAACCAAGAGATATTTTTGGTTACAAACGGCTGGTTTATGAGACCATCGAGGTCTCTGGAATATTGTTCCAATTTGTGATTTGCTACGTCTAATTCTTCTACGTTAAGCGTGTTCAGCTTCAGGGGCTGAAGTTCAGGAATTATAATTTTTTCTGGCACTGCGTCGCTACAGTTGAACGGCACTGTTACTGGTTGGAAGGTTTCTAGAACATCGGTTTGTTTACCAGATTCGGCTTGAACTTTTGTAATTCCTATAAACGCACTACACTCTGATTGAAGAGTCAATATGGAGTTGAGGGAGATTGTAAGAGTTTTTGGGTTTGTTTGAGCGCAATTCACTGTAACACTTATGGGTTCAGAAGTAATTATGAGCCATGTATTGGGTTCTAGTTTTTGAACGTTGTATCCTTGAGTGAATATTAGTGAGCTTTTACAGTTGTCGGGTACCTTCTGGACATTCTTTAGAAGTTGAGCTTCACATAACGCGTTTGTGTCAATAGGATATGCGTAAAGTTCAGAGCACAGTTTCTTACGAGTGGATAACGGTTTACACGCACTTAAGTCTTTGATCGGAATAAACATTAAAGAATCATCATTCTTTGCAAGATATTTTTGAGTGAAGGATAGCATATGATGTAAACCTGTTCTTTCATCGTATATAGGGATAGGATATAAATGAAAGACTGTAAGGATGTTGTTCGACTAAAGGGATTCTTAACACAAATATAAGATCGGTATATGTTTGAAATGCCTCTAGTTCAATAATTTCCAGATATTGTGCGATGCTCGAGTACTTTACAGCCAATGGAAGGTTACTTTTGACTAAATTTTGCGATACTTCCTGTAATGAGGTAATAAGATGTTCTGGTGTTAAAATTGAATGTTAACATCATTCAAATTATCTTCTAAGTAGAGATAATTCTCCATAAGTTTTTCAAACATTTCAAGTAGTACGAGTTTTGATTCGACGTAGGCGACCTTATCATTAATTTTTCCGATAGTGTTTTCCAGCTTTATCATGTTATCGTTAAAAAGTTTCTCGTCAATTCTAAGATTTTGGATAGTTTCGTTGAAGTTTTTAATTACGGATGTGGTGACACTTATTTGGTTTTTTTGTAAGTTCTCAATTTGAAGTTGGCCTTGATTTAAGCGGTTTATGCTTTCGGTAAAGTATTTTCCGTCGGCGGCATCTAAATTGCCGGTGATTGCCTTAAAAAGGGTACCTGCCCCATCAAGTATACCTCGTTTGTGTCTTTTAGTGTCCATGTGAATGTCAGTAAATTTCTGTTTGATTGAGTTAGAAATTTGATTGAGAAGATTAATGTGGGTTTGTACGTCTGCGCGAAAGTAGTTCATAGCAAAAGAATTGAAGTTAACAGTTTTTACAAGAGTTTGTAATATTCTGTTATTTGTTGTAAATACTTGTTCTAGTGTAGAAATGTTTCTGTGTACTAAAAGTGTCCATTTATCATTGGATACAGTTATTTCTGCTTCGTTATGGAAGTAGATACCTAAAGTATTGTTTATTGGTTGTATTTGAAATTGGGGTACTGCTGACCCGAACAGCAGGCAAAACCTGAAACAGAAATTAACTTTCTGAAAACGGTTTCATTCGGTCGAAATTAACTTTTGATTTTTGGTTAGTTTTAGGGTTTAGTACTGTTGCGGAGTTTCTGTGAATCTCCAGGATTTCGAAAGGACCATTGAATTTATTTTGGAGTTTGTCCTTGATCTGGGATTCTTTAATATAGACTTTATCGCCTATTTGATAGTTAGGGAGATTTTCAGAAACGTGTTCATCAAATCTGACTTTCGCTTTATGTTTTGGATTTCCGTTCTTTCGCGAGCAATTTTATAATAGTGAGAGATACGATTATTGAGATCTCTGATGTACTTAGTTATCAGGGCTTGTTGGTTGTAGAGAGTTTCTGGAGTCCTACTCGAAGTATGTCCATAAACAAGTTCGTAAGGGGTGAATCCATGAGTTTTGTTTACAGAATTGTTATATGCAATGATTGCATAAGGGAGGATGTTAAAAGGGTGTTCGTCAGGATTTTGTAATTTATGGATTCTAATCATCTCTAATAGGGTCGAGTGGAATCGTTCTAATGAACCATTTGACTGGGGATGTCCCACACTAGAATAAGATAGTTTGATGTCAAATAGTTTACACAAATCTCTCATTAGTGTGTTGTCGAATTCCCTGCCATAATCACAATGTATCCGTAATGGAGTACCGAAGTGTTGGAAATAGAGTAGTAAGGTACTAACAACGGTTTTTGCGGATTTGTCTGTTATGGGGTAGGCCTGAGAGAATTTTGTTAGTTCGTCCCGGATAGTTAATGCGTAGTTTTTTGTCGGGACTTCTAGAATATCGATGTTGACGCGTTCAAAGGGTGTCCGTGGGGTTTCAGTAATGACAAGTGGGCTGTCGAGATTTTTCCGGTAAACTTTTGCTCTCTGGCAAGATTGACAGTTTTTGATAAAATTGTCAACGTCCTTAGTCAGTCCTTGCCAATTGTATTTTTCTTTTATTCTGCGGATAGTTTCATTGATACCACGGTGTATATTATTTTTGCCGTTATGGAATTGGTCGAGGATGATGGGTATTTGGTCTTTCTCAACCGTTTGGACGATATTTTGGCAAACTTTCCATTTGATATCGATTTCGGAAAAGATAAACGAAAGCATTTCCAAAATGGGCAGTTCAATGTTATTCTCAACACAGAATACTTCATTTTCAGTAAACACATCTCTACTATTATACAGAGATGCGAAAAGAATCTCGTTGACTATTTCTGGGTCAGAAGGGAGAGGGACGATGTAATAGCGTCTTTTTCTGACACTTTTGCTTGCAAAGACATTTACTCTAGGGGTACAGAAATCAGCATTTTCCTCAAAAATGTCTTCGATGATGTCATGGTGAAAATTTTTCATGAGAGAGCCTTGGGGAAATACTAGGATGTTTTTGTTTCCTCGGTCTAGGAGTTGGCAATTAGAAAATTGAATTTTGTCGTAATCTATGAGAGAGACGGTTTGATATCGCTCGACAAAAGTTTTAAATTCTTCGGAGATTTGTTGGAGATTAATGGGACTTCTCGTCTGGGGTTCTTGTGAGTCATCGTCAGTTTCGTTTGTTGGGAGTACTGTAAATGGTGTTAGATGATTGTTTGCTTGAAATGATATGTATTCATTAAAGTTGTTAACTTTAATGCGAGAGAGCGCGTCGGCGTTTTTATTTACTTTGCCGGGTTTGTAAATTATTTGATAGTCGTACTCCTCGAGCTTAAGGCGCCATCTTGCAAGTTTACTTCCAGGATCCTTTATAGAAAACAGCCAAGTTAACGGGCGGTGATCGGTCAGAAGTAAGAACTTACGGCCAAAAATTATCGGACGAAAGTGTTTAACCGCCCACACTATTGCAAGGAGTTCTCGTTCTATGGTTGAATACTTAGTTTCAGCATTACAGAGAGTTCTGGAGGCATAGGCTACGGGTAAATCTTTACCTACGGGGCCTTGAGAGAGCACTGCGCCGATAGCAAATGAACTGGCGTCGGTTGTAAGAATAAATGGCTCTTCAAAATTAGGGTATATGAGTATGGGAGTAGAAGTAAGGGCTCTTTTTAATTCGTCAAAAGATTTGACACATTCTGAATCAAACTGGAAAGGTGTGTCTTTTTGAAGTAATCTTGTCAAAGGTTTTGAAATCTTGGCGAAATTGGGGATGAATCGCCTGTAATAACCAGCTAACCCTAAGAAGGACTTGATATCTTTTGGGTTTTTTGGTTGGGGAAAATTTAAGATACAATCTACCTTTGAGGGGTTAGGCTTCACGCCTTCGGGAGTTATAAGGTGGCCAAGATACGCGACCTCTTTGCGAAGAAACTCGCATTTGTCGGGTTGGATTTTTAGATTGGCTTTTCGCAATCGTTTGAAAACTTCAGAAAGTCGGGCTATGTGCTCATTTATAGTCGGGGAATAAACGATAATGTCGTCCATATAGACTAAACATCTCTCGTTTTGAACACCTAAAAGAATATTATCCATTACCCTTTGGAAGGTGGATGGAGCGTTTTTAAGACCGAAGGGCATTCTAACAAATTCGAAATGGCCATTATCAACTGTGAATGCTGTGTTTTGGATGTTTTTAGTATCGATTTCGATTTGGTGAAACCCGGAAGCTAAGTCGAGGGTGGTGAAGTATTGGCATTTGCCAAGTTGGTCAAGTAAATCCGAAATGTTCGGTAGGGGATATTTGTCGTCAACAGTAAGTTCATTTAATTTACGATAATCGACGACGACACGCAATTTTTTGTACCACATGCGTCTAGTTTTTTGGGAACTACCCAAACCGGGGATGAACATGGCGAATTAGACGGACGTATAATGCCTTGGTCAAGCATCTTTGATATCTGACTTTTTACCTCTTGTTTGTGTATTTGGGGGTACCGATATGACTTTGTGAAAGAGGGTTTTGCATTATTAGTGTCTATCGAATGTTTGATTTCGTTTGTAAAGGTCAGTTGGTCACCTTCTAAATAGAATATGTCGGAATATTCGAGGCAAAGTTGAGAAATAAGTTCGGCTTCCTCCTCGTTCAGATGTTCTAACCGAAGTTGTTCCATAATTGTAGTTTGTCTATCAGGCTGGGTCAAGTTTTGAGAGTAATTTTCAGAAAGAATGTTTACGGAAAAATTGTTTATCGGTTCGAGTTCCAAATTGTCGAAATTAACAGTCTTGGGGATAGCATTTGCATTTAAAACTGAAGTAAGGAATTCGCCTTTTTCATTAATTTTAACAAGGGCACGGGGAAGATAAACTTTTTCTATTTCGGCAGATGATAGGAAAGCATCAGTATTTTTGAGGTTACATTTTAATTTGCATATTTGTTCTGTTCGGGGTTCTAAACAGATTGTATTAACCGGGATGCAGTTATTGAAAGTTGAAGGGTTCTGAGTACGCATGACAGTATCATCCGTAACTTTGTAGAGAGGTAAAGTTTTAAAATTAGTGACAAGTTGTTTGCTGTTAAAGTCTATAACGCAGTTATAGTGTTCAAGGAAATCTGAACCCAGTAATCCGTCGAATTCAATGTCGATGTTGCAAATATATACCTTGTGTGAAGGGTGGATTCGTTGATTAAGATTTTCTGATCGGTGATTCCTTGGATGACTACGTTTTCGGGAAATCGTTGTTTGAAGCGTTGACAGGTTTCAGGTTTAAAAATTGAAAGTCCTGCACCCGTATCGATAAGAAGTTTATAGGTGTTTGAAGAGTCAGTAATATAATAAAGATTCTTTGAGTTGACGGAAAGAAGGGGTCTTACAGAAAGTTCTGTTCTGGGAAGTTGACATTGGGGCTGAAGTCGTCCAGATTCATTGTCTGAATTTGGGTTTGAATTTCTGAAATTTCTTGGTCTGGGGGTTCTGACTGAGTGGGGGTCAAATGAAAATTTACTTGAGAAGAATCAGGTTCGTCAGAATAAAATTCGTATAACTGTTCAGTATTGAAATATTCTGGTTCATTGTTTTGTTCGAAATCATTAGGGTGATAATCTTGTACGTTTCCGTACTCATCGGGTAAAGAGGTGTAATGATTTTCGTTTTGAGAGTAGTTATAGTCATTGTGATATGGTTCGAATTGCAGATTGTTCAAGTGATGAGTCTTTGGTTGTTGGCGTTGTTGATGTTTAAAGAAACTCGGGTTCGGTCTGTAATTGCCAGACATTTGGGGTTGTCTACTGGTAGATGGACGAAATTGTTGCTGTGAAAATTGTTGACTGGGATTAACACTTGTAGATTGATTAGCAGGTTGATTGGAAAAATGAGGGCGGTAATTCGAATAGTTCTGATTAGAATTCGGGTTGTGTTGAAATTGTCTCATTCTCAATAAGCATTCGTTGCTTAAATGGCCCATGCGTTTACAAAAAGAGCATTGTTTTGGAGGAGGACCGTTATTTGGTTTACGAGGGGGTTGTTGGAAACTTCTATTACCTGAAAATTTCTGGGTTTCTAAATGTGATAGTTGTAGTTCTCGTTTAATTCTGGAAATGGCAGTGAGAATACTGCAAGGGTCGCTAGCGCGAACGAGTTGACCAATTTTGGGCTCTAAACCCGTAAGAAGGCTATTAAGAGCCATTGACTCTATTAAGTCAATCTGTGCTTGTTTTTCTTTGATAGTTAAATTTTGCTTGTTTATAGCTGCTAGCATTTTCGCTTGATGCGTCTGGAGTCTAGCAGAGAAAGTGAGGGGGGATTCATTTGGAGTTTGCCGCATTCGTTGCAAGTCCTGTATGAGAGCCGAGAGATCCCGAGGATCTCCAAAATGATTTTCTAGGAGGGTTTGAATTTCGGCTAGTTGACTAGGGTTTCGCGAATTAATTAACTCAGCCGCTCTACCGCGTAACTTATTTTTGATATGGAGAATTAGCAGTACTTGCTGATTATCCGTTGCCATGCTGTAAGCAGTATTACAGGAGCATATGAAAGTATTCAAAAATATCGGATTACCATCATACTCAGGAATTATGGCAAATATTTCCGAAAGCTTATAGGGTTCTACAGTTGGTGTAGCTGCCTGTCTAGTCGTTGCCATTTTTTTTTAAATTGTATAGATTCGCACAATAAATCGAAATTAAACGTTGAATAAAAGTTTTAAATTGAAATGGTAGAAAATATACGGTTTATCGATTCAGTATTGAGTAATGTTTAATATAGTAATAACAAATTTAAAATAGGAATGTATAAATGGTAGATTAATAATAAACTAGAAATAATGTTTCAAATACTTCGAAATATGTGAGTCGAAGTAATGGAAATAAAATAATATGATTATGTAAAATATATAGTTTCAAAATTATTTAGGAATGTAAGGTTATGAGGAATAAAATATTATATAAATGAAAGAACTGGTGGTCATTCAAAATAAAATCAAAATAAAAAATAGTTACTTTATTTGATTCTTACGTTATTATTCCTCGCATCGGACTGTTCTCCGCGTCACTTAGCACTGGTTAGCCTGGTTGCGTGTTCCCTTGCTAGTACTTGGTAGTTGTTGTCCTTTTCAAGTAGGTTTTGTCCACAATGATTTAGAAATCTCCACAGTTAGTTAGTATTCACGTGTTCTAACTGTGTTGGACAATCCTACTGACTGCGCCAATTTTATATTCACTTTGATTCAATTCACTTTTAAAAAAAATATATTTATTTAGAAACATACAATATTAAAAGTGAACAATTAAAATAGTTAAAGTACTTGAATAACTTAATAGTATAAATGATATTATTTGAATGACTTAATACTAAAAGTGATAATATTTGAATGACAACACGAGAACGTTTCCAGTTGCTTTTATAACATTAACAAAAGTGCTGATGCAAGTCAGCGTTTTTACTGGTTAAACGGACTCGTTTCCGGGAAGTTGTTTGCATATAATTCAAGATGTAATTTGATATCCCTGAGAAGTCACGTACGCTTTAAATTCCGTTGACTTCTCGACTGTGTGAATTAAGTGCCGATATATTTTTGCATATAACATATATATATATATATATATATATATATATATATAAGTAATACTTGAAAATTGTAATTATCTAGTTCCTTAAATATTCTTATGAAAGCAAAACTCTATTTTTAAGAATTCAATTCTAGCCAAATATTTTTAATATCAAATTTTAATAACACAATTAAACTTAAACTTTGATTAATTTTCAGCAATTTATTGATATTAATTTAAAATAATTTAAATCGAAGACAAAAGGTGAAACAGTAAGATGAGGACATATTAAACTAGTCATTAGTTATTTAAATATTTAGACAAGGTTTTTGTTTCATCAATATGATACAAATAGAGAAAGATTGCAAAGTTATTATACAAAAATGTAAGAAATTTTAGAAAATCACTATCAATAAATTGATGAAAATTAATTAAAATTATATTATTAAAATTTGGTATTAAAAATATTTGGCTAGAATTGAATTCTTAAAAATAAAGTTTTGCTTTCACAAGAATATTTATGGAATTAAATTTTAATAAAATTTTTACAATTTTCAAATATTATTTTATATAAAATTGAATTTCATTATAAACTGATCAGCCATTTTATTAGAGAAGATATTTAATATAATATTAATCTACGTTCAAAACATGAAATTATAAATTTTACTGACCTAAGTAATTTAATTTTTAACAGTAAGTTATTTTAATAAATATAAAATTATAACAAACATTTTCAATTTGAGCCATATTCCAATAAAGGTCACTATTCAAGTCAGTATTCCCGTAAAAAACAAAGGCAATTTATACACGATATTTTAATTTTTTTTAATAGTCAACCCATATTTATTTTTATTCAAAAATTTTATAATTTCTACAGGATAGATTGTGAAGTCGAGGTATATTTGCCATTTTTAAGTAAATTAAATTCCATATTTTACCCTCAAAATAAAAAAACAGTGCCATTAGTGTATGAAATGCTTAAACAGCCCTTAATAAAAAAAATAATGATGAATATATACTATTTTTATTTTATAATATTTATCTGTAGCTGATGGTAAATAACTGAATTTGTTGCTTAATTGCCCATCTCATGACTAAGCTGTCGGTCTTTTGAGTATTGGTTTCTTATATATAAACAAGTAATTAGTGCAAATAGCGTCATGACTAAGCTGTCGGTCGTTTGAGTATTGGTTTCTTATATATAAACAAGTAATTAGTGCAAATAGCGTCATGACTAAGCTGTCGGTAGTTTGAGTATTGGTTTCTTATATATAAACAAGTAATTAGTGCAAATAGCGTTCGTTTTCCCTATGGCGAGCGTTAACCGGATGTTTCAAAATTTCCGAGATTTAAGGTCCTTCGTCAATACGTACCTATCCTCCTTTTTGAATTATGTACTCTTGCATATTAACAAGTGTTTAGTAAAAATGGCATGCATCTATTTTCAGGATAACGAGCGTTAATGGGGTGAAACAAATTTAGCTCATTTTAAGGTCATTCGTCAACACTTAGCTGGACGCCCTTTTGGATTATGATTTCCTATGTGTAAACGAAAAGCTTGTGCAAATGGCGTCCATTTAGTCGATGACCAGCTTTACCACTTTTTGACAACTTTAGCCTCTAGGCAGACGCCCATCGGGAATTTGACTGAATACCTGATAATCTTCTATATAGCCAATTTTGGAACGTTGGCTCCATCACGAGCTTGACAAACAAAAATTACCACTTTCACCCATGTAGCTGTGCTCGGTTATCGCTTCAACTGACATCTGAACAGAAACCTGATGTAATTTAGGAATGGAACTTAACACAACACATTCTGTCCATTTTCGCGATGACGAGCAAAAACCCGCTCTATCTCTCCTACTAGTATGTTTGTGTCTTTTCTCAGGCAGACCAATACAATCAAATTGATGTAGTAATTTACACCCACGTAAATCAAGTGAGGATTTTGTGTTGCACATTTGTTTTTATTTAGGCGCTGGGTGCATACAGAGATTAAAGCTGGACAGGGAGTGTGGCTGGTACTAAAGTTGACTATTTATAAGTAAATAAGAATTTCAAATTAACTTAATAAACTTTGTAAATATTTCTTGATCCACATGATATGATCTATTTATATACTCGTTCGCTAACAATTACAAATTGTATGATAATAATATAAACCTTTGTTTTCGTATTAATAGTTGTCGCAACCTTTCTTGTTGTTTATGGGGTCCTGAGGTACAGCACAACAGTTGTAGAAAATTTTTTTATAACTCAACAACTTCAAACGTTTCTGAATCTAGGACAATGACAACAGTTGTAGAAAATTTTTTTAAAACTCAACAACTTCAAACGTTTCTGAATCTAGGACAATGACAGTACAGATACTTTATGAAAATATAGAAAATGTAATGTTTAAAATTAAATTATTTGACAATATTTAGTGAGTAAATAAGAAAAATTAATTTTTATTATATACAGGGTAGCACAAATATAATTATAAAGGTCCTTTCACATTGGAAGAAATTGAAAATTATTTTCAAAACTTAATATGGCGCTCCTTGATGCTGTTTTGGTGTCAGTGATCTCAGTAATATCATCAAGGAAAACTTAAGTAAAAAGTTATGAATTATTCCGATATAGGGTTGTTCAAAATGGCATTACCATTGCTAATTTCCTCCTCAATTTTTGCCAACCAGGAATGACTGAACTGTACGGAAGTATTAACGATGCAGTCGCTTTCATTTTATAAAACTCGAGCGTAATCTGTTTCTAAATCATACCTTTTAAAAAAATACCCCTAATAAAATTGCTCAGCGTTAACATTTCATAACAAACCTTCACAGCATAATGTTCGTCTATGGATGCTACCTTCATACAGTCTTGATGGAACTGATACTTGAATATGAGTGTAACTATATATTTTGCAAACTTTGGGATATTTCTCTCAGGAAAATTGTTTTAATAATATCTATCATTGCTAATACGTTGATTTTATTATCGTCATTCGCAATAAATCATGGGATCATTACTGCATTCCGTCTGAGAACCTGTTCTACATAAGAAATATAGTCACTGACAAAATAAGGTAAGGTAAGGTAAAATAGTAAGGTGTAAATGTAAAGTTTGGTGGATGTTTTTTCATATCAACTTGTTTTATCAATTAATATTGTAGTCGTTTATTGCATATTTCAATTTATCAAAACAAAAACAACCTGATTGATGGGATCCAGAATCCATGTTTAGTAATGTAGCTGAAATGTACCGATGACGTACATATGCACATGTTAAACTGGTAAATGATTTGTTGTGTCTAAATTCAAAAAATATTTTGAAAGTAATTTTTTCTGTGTTAATAGAAGTATTGCAGGCACTAATCTCTAACGAACAGAACAACTTTCGCGTTAATAATGCAAAACTCTTTATAAGGAGAAGTGCAGCTTACTTGAGCTTATAAACTACTTATAAATTTATACACCTTTTACCACAAACTTTTCCCATCCATCTCAAAAGCCAGCTTTCAACTTTACGAAAATGATACTCTTTTATCCGTTTAATCTTACAACACAAGCCTTTTCGGATTATCCAACATCAATCAGGGCTTGACAAAGTTATAACAGTAGTATTCAAATTTAATCTTGAAATGGATTCCCTTGTTAATTATTTATATTAATTTTGTTCCTTGGAATAAAGTTACTATCTGTTTATGTTTTAAATTACCCATTAATGTTTAATAAAATATATTTGACTTGTTTAAGTGAAATCCGTAATGTACCAAATGAATTTATTCCCTGAAACTCATATTTAATCAAGTTATTATATTGTCGGTAAATTTCGCCACGAATATTTCTATTAGCATTTATAGGTACCTCGGTCAAGACTTCAGTTGTCCAATTAATCTTTTATTAAATCAGTATAGGCAATCTACTTTAGTACATCTATTTCATTTGGTGATTGTATGAAATTGTATCCAGTGACAAGAAAAAGTTGGCTGTTTAAAATTTGTTACATGTAGTTGATTTTTATTTAAATATCAAGTTGTGTTCAAGAAGAATATCAAGACAATAACTCAGTCCAAACAAATGAACTCCTAACCCAGAACATTGCACAGGACATTGCTAGTACAGCTTCTCTTTTAACAATAAACATAAACCCAAACTCTGCCCTCCACATACCCATACCACTATGTGACTTAAATACTGTTCTAAATGGAAAACGCTATAACTATTGCGAAGGTAAAAATACCTATCAAATCAACTGAATAAGTTCTGCGCTAGGTGCATAATTATGATTAAATTAAAAGAAATATTATTGGAGGGGAAAACATCATTTTCTATGACCGAAATCGCAAAGAATTTTCATACTGTCTCTTCAACATAATTGTATTCTCATATTGCGTAATCCAAATAGGAAGAACGATACTTCAAAGTTCTTTACTAAAATTGTTCCTTACACATATTCGGTTATAGAAATGTGCAGAAACAATTAGAAGTTTGGTAGACAAAGCAACTCATACCAAAGTGAAATAGTAGCAGTTGACACTGAGTAACACCAGCTCATTATAGGTGTGCTATCTGTGTGTTAAAACACGCCCTCTGTTACCTATAGGCGAGTTTTCTACAAAGAAAGGAATATTGAATTCAGATTTTCTTAGAATCGTAAATATTATTCCTCTATCCATATCAAAAAAGTTTGGTCTAAGAACCTCTCCAACACTCTCCGTTATTTTCTATCTCCAGGTCCGAAGTTTGGTATCCCCCACTCCCTCGCTCGTATCAATAACTAATTATCTTTCAGATATAGAGCATGCTCTACAATTTGTGCAAAATAAATCGTCATAAAATATATTTATTTCTGAGATCAAAATTATAGTCACCAACAGTTTTAGTAGTAACTGCAACCGGATTAACTTTTTAATTAAATTATTTTGAGATGGGACGCTTCCTAAAGAACAATCCAGATATTTTAAATAAGAATGTTGATAAGGGCAATGCTACAACTGTTACTGGCAGAAGTACCTACACATCCCTTTCGAATGAACTTTGGATGAATAAAAATTACTACAGTGTTCTGAGTAGATATCCTATTTTCATTATATAAAACAATGTGAACCAACTGATTTCTGAATTAGAAATGTGAATAAATTAATGATAGAAATACTAAACGTATTTTATTTATAAGGCAAAATTATATATTCTCCCATCCATTAAATCTACTCTTTATCTACGACCCATAGACTCCTCGGATGATTCTCCGGGGCTTGGTATTTGTAGTTTTTTGTGCATGTTCTGAATGCACAACACAAACAATCATTACTAAAAGAAAACTCTAATACTTTTAGTAGTCTCGATACCAGGATATATCATATCAATGTCTAATCCCTATTTCCAATATCTCTGTTGATCTGGTCTTACATAATTTAAATCTTCCGTTTGGAGTCTTCATTAGCACAAATGATTTCTGTGAATTGGTTACTGTTGAAGTTTTTGTGTTTACCATAAACATATTTTCTGCTCAAAGGTAGGTCCAAAACTGTCTAGAATAATTGAACAGCTCTTGACCTATCTAAATTTACTATTAGTGTGCCATTCCTTACAATATATGTCGACGACAACATCTACTGTTTGCCCGGAGGGATAAAACTGTTACACGTATTCAATAGCTATAATACGTCCAGTTCACTATTGAGGAATAAGATCATCACCCGAGTGCTCCCTTGTTAGGTCTTCCCGAAAAAATCACAAAACAAACTTTTAAACAAATTGAAATTCAAAAACATACAGCTCTGCTCGCTCAATTGCGACCAAGGATGCCTTCGTTAGCATCTCTCAACGATTCAAATTATAATAATTCCAATTTCAACTGTATCTCTGTTTCATATATTAAACCCATTAGCTATTTTCTATTACATATTTGTGGCATCTCTGGTTTGTATTTTTCGAGAAATGTGGTGTTACCACAATTGCTGGAAAGTCTGTATTTTTCAAATAGCCCAAACGATTATATTTTTAATTTTCTTGTTCAATTCTTTAAAGTTTTTTCACGATTAAAAATAGGGTCCTATTTAAACACTGAAACATTTGGACTGGGAATATACAGACTTAGCCTCAATTGTGGTGTTAATCAAAAAATATTAACCTTAGAATCCACAAGTTTTCAAGACCGAACTGACATACGGAAAGAATTCTGTTAAACAAAATTTTCTAGATATGATTTGCATCTGGAATTTATTACAACAGTTTTACATAATCTGAAAACTAGTTTTAGTTAGGTTTTAGAGACATACAAGAGGTATAGACATCTTATGTATTCCTAAGTTCCTTTATTTCATTCATAATATCTCAATGATCAGAAGATTTTATAATTAAAAGTGTAACTGAACACAAAGTGGCAACAATAAAATATAAAAAAACAGTCAACAAACTATTAATATATAAAAAAACACCAAAAGAAAAGAAAATAACATGGTCAAGGCGTATTTGAAAAATTTAAGCGTTTAGGACATGAATGCGATGTTAAACTGGTTTTTAGAACAAATAATCCATTACAATCTATCCTTACACAAACGAAGCCATTTAACGAACATCAGAATTCAAAAAATTGTGTGTAGTGTAGTTTGTGACTGTAATTCATCTTATATTGCAACCATCCTGTATATGCTTCTGTGCACTGGTCACCCACTATAACTCATTTGTCTATTATTTTCTGAACTACCTTGTACAACTATAATTAAATTATATTGCAACCACCCTGATATTTTATAGACCACCCTGTATAACTGTAAATTCTCTCCACTCTATTGACTGTTTCTAATATTGTTTCTCCCTCATTGCCTATAATTTTATTTCAGCCCATATTTCAAGTATTCCATATATGCAACTGTTAAAGGTCTACCCTATATGACATTTTCAACCACATTGTATAGCTATAATTTTACTCTATAATTTATTTCAACCACCCAGTATATGCTACTGCTTCTAATTTTTTTTAAACCTATCACAATAACTATATTATAACTGCTTATGCTTATATGACATTGTGAATAGCTATAATTTTAATACACGCTTATTTAATTCACCTGTATAAGCAAGTACTGATGTTCCACACTATATAATATTTTTTGAACCACTCGTATAACTTTAATTGTCCTCCATCTTATATTTCAACAATCCTGTATCTGCAACTGCTTCTAAATTTTTTTAAACCTTCTGTATTATTGAAATTATACTCCGCCTTATAACTCAAATATTCTTACTGCATCTGTCTATTTAACAATTTAACATTTTCTGATCCACTCTGTATAACTATAGTTTTACTCCATTCTTACTTCAACCACCTTGTATAGGCAACCACTTATGTCCCACCCAATTCAACATTTTTTAACAATATTGTATAAATATAATTCTATTCCACTTTATATTTCAACCTTCCTAGCTATGCAACTGCTTATGTAAGGCCCAATATCACATTTACTTTTGAGTTTTTTGATTGCTGCTAGAATTTCTATGAACGCACACACTCAAACACATACCTACAACCGTATACCATATAGAATATATACACTAATGGAATATTTTCTCCCATTTCACTTGACCGTAAGCTCCGTAAAAGAAATTCATTTGAAAAAGAAACTGACTTCAAATGAATCCAAATGAAAACCGTTACAAAGACCCTGAACGATATACCGTTATGAAATATTTTGACATTTAAGCGAGATATTGTCGACGATAATTGAAGCCTGTAGTCAGCGGGGGGGTCTGGGGGTTCAACCTCCCTCCCCGAAATTTTGGAATTTTTGATTTCAACATTCAATTTTAACAAATTAATCATGTTTTTCGTAAGAATAAATTTTATATTTATACAATTTTATATATCCTGGATATATATGAACAAAAATATACATACAGACCTGATTAGCCCCCCGGTCCAGATGGCATACCTAACATCGCGCTAAAATGCGCCATAGCCAATAGGCCCGACATGTTTCTACACATGTATGAGACCTGCCTAAAGCAGGGGGTTTTCCCGACTAAGTGGAAAAAGCAGAGGCTTGTGCTCCTCCCTAAAGCGGGAAAGAAACCTCCCGACGAACCGTCATCATATCGTCCCCTCTGTATGTTGGACTCTGCGGGAAAACTCCTTGAAAGGATAATAGCAGATAGGCTGGAGCCCTACGTTGAGCCGAAACTTTCCACCAACCAATTCGGGTTCAGAAAGGGAAGATCAACCATCGATGCCGTGAAACTCGTTACCAACATCGCCAGAGAGGCTATCTCGGGAAAGAGATGGAGAAGAGGTGGAAAAAAGTACTGTCTAATAGCCACCCTGGATATCAAGAACGCCTTTAACTCGGCCCGCTGGGACCGCATTTTGGAGGCTCTTGCCAGGATGGAAGTTCCGCAGTACTTGCGCAGAATGGTTTCAGCGTATTTCAAGGACCGCATCTTGTTGTACCAAACTGAAAATGGGCAAGTAGACTATAAGATCACAGGAGGTGTACCTCAGGGCTCTGTTCTTGGCCCCCTCTTATGGAACGTAATGTACAACGACCTGCTCCTGCTCGGTCTGCCTGAGGGCGTCAGGCTAGTGGCATTCGCCGATGATGTGGCATTGATCATAGTGCGCAAGCACATAGAGGAGATACAAACAACCTTCTCATTCGCTATAGCCACAATTCAGCATTGGATGCTCGCAGCGGACTTGAGTTTAGCAGAACAAAAGACCGAAACACTTCTTGTTAGCAGTCGAAAGGCAAGGGAAACCATCACCCTCAAAATAGGCGACACCTACATACAGTCGCAGCCCTTCATCAGCTATTTGGGGTTGCTCCTGGACGCACGGCTCAACTTCAAAGAGCACATAATCGCGGCCAGCAAGAAAGCAGCTGGGGTACAGGGGGCATTATCTAGAATAATGCCGAATGTCGGAGGCCCTAGACAGATAAGAAGACAGCTACTGGCAACAGTAACTACTTCTGTTTTGTTGTACGGGGCACCGGTATGGGAGAAATCGCTCGAGCTACCATCGTACCGCCGGAAAATGAAATCAATCCAGCGGCTCTCAGCGATTCGAGTGGCATCATCCTACCGCACTGTGTCTTACGAGGCGGTGAGTGTGATTGCCTCTACCCTACCAATCGACATCCTGGCTGCAGAAAGGGGACGGCTTTATCGCAGAAAGTTAGAGAAAGACCAACCGACAGGAAACAGCGATGAAAGAGCCATGAGTCTAGGGCAATGGCAGGAGAGGTGGGACAGCTCTACTAAAGGCCGGTGGACATATCGATTGATACCTAACATCAGTCGTTGGGTCAACCGCCAGCATGGGGAGGTTGGGTTCTACATCACTCAACTCCTGACTGGACATGGATGCTTTCGAGCATACCTGCACAGGTTCAGGAGGGCAAACTCCCCAAACTGCCCACACTGTACGGACGTTATAGAGGACGCAGAACACGTGTTCTTCTCCTGCCCCCGGTTTCAGGATCAACGTGCTGAAGTGGAGAGGATTCTGGAGACTAATATCGTTCCAGAACAAATAGTAGAAGCCATGCTGAAGGGCCCCCAAGCCTGGAACTTGGTATCAGATTACGCGGAGACTATCCTTAAAGAGCTCCGCAATACCTTCGAGGAGTAGGCTTTAGAGGCTTTCAATGTAAGAGCAGTTAACATCTGCAATGAACCACCCTTGCGAAGTAGTATTGACAAAGAGTGCCGCAGGGGACCATGGTTGTAGGAGAAAGAGGTTAGGGTTTTAGCGGGTATACGGTATACTGGTTTCAATGCAACGATTTACTCTTGCTTTGAAGTCATTGCATCGGGAGTCCCGCACGACGGCTAGCACGTGCTAGTTAAGTACGCAATGTATTTCCCCCCTCTTCGGATAGACCTGATTAGCCCATCAGCAAACAAAAAAAATTATTCACCCCCCCCCCGAAAACCCACCTTGAAAAAAATTATATTTCGTAATACAATGCAATTTATGTCATCAAAATTGCCCATGCCGTTTTAGAACAATGATAGAGCATACATAAAAAAAATGCGGACGTATTGATAACCTCCTCCTTTTTGGAAGCCGGTTAAAAAGAATTAAATTATGTTTGTGTTTCAGATTAGTTTTCTGAGTTTTTTATTATACACACTTCAAACAATCCCCTCTAAGCTTACCATTATTTAACCGCGAAGATAAATTTCGCTTTACTTGCCTCCAATTCACACACAAACTCCTCAGGCAAAGTAAGGGCTAAACACAACTTCCACAGTGTTGTAACACCGGTAAACACAAATGTTATAATATCAATCCGTTACCTTAGGCTACAGACTTTTGAAGCGTTTACGACAACACAGAATTATCTGGAATTGGAATCCCTTTTGTAAGACTGGATTCGAGAAAGCAGTTGCGAAACAAAATTATTAACTGAAGTTGACTGAGTTCTCGACAAGTTCCTTCCAGTAGAATTGTGCTCAATAGAAACCCAAAGATGAAATTATATAAATTGTCAGGTAATTTCGATCCAGATTCGCAAGCAGAAAGATAAAGGAAACGTTTGTGGGATTAAAAGTGTTGATGTAGTGTAAATAAAGACGCACTTTGAAAGGATATAGAAATAGTCACAGAAAATCGTTAAATTTGAGACAGAAATTTCAAACAAGAAGTATGGCAAAATGTTATATCCTGGAAATGCAACAAAGTTTGGGCACTCATTACTAACATAAAACCAGATATTGTGATTACAACTGTTCATGTACTGTAAAAAACGCAGCAAGCAGATAGGAGTTAATACCTAGAACAAGGAGAACTACCAAAGAATAAGAAATTGAATGTGCAGTAACGTTTGAATGTTGATCAATAATATATTTTTTAAAACTAACCGAGTAAAAACAAGCGGGTACATTTACAAACACCGTGTGCAATCAACAGTATTTAATGCCTCTTATATTGACATTTATATTTTGAAAATGTTGCACTTCCTATATATTATGGGTCACTGCATTTAATTATTCTTGTTTTGTGAAATATAATGTGTTTTTTTGCGTTTTAGGAAAATATAGTTTAACCTGTTCAAATTGACTTCTCAGAATCGGTAGGGAATCATTACTGGAAATCGACCGATTTTCTGGAATGCGTCAAGCCTCCTGTAAATAAAGAATTATGAGCTACCACATAGGTATAACCTATTATTACACTTTAAGCTACCCAGATCGATTAAGCTGTTTGACGAATTATTAATAGTGTCCTCCTCTTTTTAATGCGACTAAAAATTCTTGCTTAAAAAAAAGATGTACCATAAGAATTTCGATAAACAGGACTAGACCTGGTTGAGTCAGTATAGGAGGAGACAAGCACAAAATAAACGAAATTGGAAATACATCAAAATTTTTTGTAACTGTCGAACGGAATTATAACGGAATTACAACTTCCCATCTATGATCGTATAGAGAATCTGCTTTGTGTCATCTCATTCGTGCACGAGCGGTCATTGAATTTAAAAAACGCATGTATTAATAACGTTTTGTGTTGTGTATGAAGCTGAGAGAGCATGTTAAATTGATAAAAATACTGAAAACCAGAGCAATTCCATCATAGAAGAAAAGTATAAAGAGTACTTGACAATGCAAGAAACAGAAAACGAGGAATGAAACATATGGAGACTTTCGAAAATTTACATAATGGTAGTTTTTACCAAGCTGACCAAATTTTCTAGTATAACAATATATTGAGATCAACACAGAATAGGTGATGGGTAGTCGTTCCATTCAGCATCCTCAAAAATCAATGTATGGCCCGTTATACTACGATGCTTAGGCCCTGATTTTTGAAAGGTATACTTTCAAAAATCATGACTACTAAATCAAGGTGAAAATCATGGGCAAGGTCAAGTCAGATTTAAAATGATTCGTTCATTTCATTTCCATACCAGGTCATAATCAATGTCAAATCTAAGGTCTCCATTGAATATCCAAATTCTGCAACTTTTTTCTGAAACTTTATTCTCCAAAATGCATTTCTCGTAAGTTATTAAGCCGATTCCATAATTTTGGATCACAACGAATGTATGAACTTAAATTTATGATGTTTGAAAAATTAAATATAGTCTGGCATGTTTCATAGAAAAGAATTCCACAAAGAAAAAGCTGAGTACTGTAAAATAGTAAACGAAGTTCACTTAAGTAATTCCCGGTTGCTTGAATGGGTTGGTCCATTGAGTTGGCATTGTAGCTATTTTGTTTTTGAAATTTGTGCAGTAATTTGAGAGTAACACTTGATGTTCCAAGGTAAAATCAAAATTATCCTCAAATGGAATAAAATTATTACTATCAACAGCAGTTTGATGTACCTGATTTTCTCATGTTCACCTGCTGGTTCATCCAATCAATGAGCATATGAAATGTTACTAATTTGAGGAGTCGATTACTTTGCTTTTCTTTTCCACAAAACAGTTTGCCATCAATGAGAACAATGTTTTACTATCTCTCGGTTTGTGCTAAGTTACTTCCATGCCAAAATAATATGATTATATTTGTTTTCTGAATGATACTTGTGGCATATTTTTTAATGTCTAAGTTCTTCTTGGGAAATAACACCACAGTTTAAAGAAAATTGCTGTATATTCCAAACGTTTCGGGGTCTAGGTCAGACCCCGTTGTCAATGGTTAAGAAACTATGGATAAAAAATGCACATTCGAAGATGTAAATTAAAATAAATCAAATACACACTGTCAAATATGTTAATTTACATCTTAGAATTGTGCCTTTTTTATCCGTAGTTTCTTAACCACTGACAACGGGATCTGTCCTAAACCCCGAAACGTTTGTAATTTACAGCAATTTTATTTAAACTGTAGTGTTATTTCCCAAGAAGTAATTAGACAATATGATTATATCTCAAATTTTATAATATTTTACCACAAAATTAAGTCAAATAGGTGTAACTTTACAAAAATTTTTAACATAAAAAATTCTATCGATAAATAATTTGGCACACGATGTATAAGAAACTTGAATTTGAGAAAGATCAAGAAGGCTTTTCATGTTATACCACCGATTTATTGTCCTTTCACCTCAATTTTCAGGCACTGACAAAATCTTTGAGCAAGATTAGATAAAATGTCAAGAAAGAAAGACCCTTCTCAAATGTAGCAGTAAGATAAAGTGTGTAAAAAAATTATGCTATACTTCACTGCCAGTAGGATAATTGTGATTACAAAGTTAAAGGGTCACAAAAGTTTATTACTAATATTTTGAATTTGAAAAAATTGTCATTTCAGAAATTACCGGGGTTTGGTTTTACTTGATAAATATGATTAACTGATTTACACGAATTATAAGTATTATTGAAAAATACATGAATCTTATTAATCAATAAGTAACGATTGGTTGCAAAATAAAAAACAATAAAGGATAGAAAACAAAGTACCTGTTATTTAATTAAACAGCGTTCTGGTAATTTAACTGCATAATTATACCTTAACCAAATTTTGTTTTCTGTACTACAGCCATTCATTCTAAATTACCGTTACTTTACTCATAGCTATTATAAGCATGATTAGCATACCTTGGTTCGGTGGGACGCTTTCTTTCTTTGAATGTTTTTATCTCGAGTATACCTCCATTCTAAGTTTTGGTACAGTGTGGATTCTTTCTCTGAGCTGGTTTCAATATTGGAAACTACTCCTTGTTCGCTTCTTAGTAGGGGTACTAAACGCCAGGTACTATTTTGCAGTAACCTGGTTGATTGTGTGAACCGTTTTCTTTATCATTGCAGCAGATAATTTAGCCTTCTTTGTACTATTTGTACTATCCGATTCAAAGCACTTGCTCAGAACGTTTCATAGGGCAAGCTCGTTATTTTAATGTATCTTCTTGAATTGTCTTTCTGTTGCATTTATTGTAATTTCACTACCTTGAAGAGCTGCTCTTATTTTCAATATTATGCAGTTGGCGCGTGTGGTGTGTTTCAATGTATTGTTTTTTTTCAAAAACATGGCAAAGACCACCTCTGAATGTTTAACATTTTGGGCTTGACCAAGACTTGTGTACAGTACTGTTCGTTAGCCAAGACATGTAGGAAAAGTCTTTAAGTTATATACTGAGGAAAATATATGAATTGGCCACTGCTTAAGACCTTGAGAAAAAACGCAAGGACCAGACTTGAGCCTACAAATTAACAAATTACGAAAATATGCAAGTTTCGGAGCACTTATTGGCCTTTGGAAAAGTAAGAACTTCAAACAGACAACATTAAACTGTCACCGACAAGTAGCTGCTGTCGCTAGATGAAATTTATCAACTGGCGTAACAGATTATGTGCTTTGCTCTTCTATCGTACTTTATCATATATATTGTGATCAGTTTCTTGTTTCCTCCACTTTCCTTATTTGATCCGGGTAGATGCAAAAAAATGTCTTGAACTTATTTAAACCATTAAATAATATAATCCAATTATTGTATGGACATGAATTCTATTGGTCAGCTAAAGTCGGCAATGTTCCTATGAAAAACAATTTGGCTACAAAGTTTCCAGCAGTTACAATTACTAAAAAAAATAAGGTGCAGATATGTTGGTGCCCTACAGTGTTAAAATCGCTCAGTCGTTTCTAGATTACATCAGTGGTTAATCACTCAGTCGTTTCTAGATTACATCAGTCGTTAAAACACATTAAGACAAATATTACAAAATCTATTTAAGTAACATATTTACTGTTCTGAATACAGTACAATAGTACTCCGTCTTATTGTAATTGTAACAAATATGTGTATGTATTAAAGATTTTCCCATAAGGTAGTCAATATTTTTAAAAAGCAATAAAAATAAACCTAATAACCATATCAATATCAACTATAAGTAAAAGAAAGTTATCACATTACAGTGATGGATTTAATATAACACAGGGAGTAAATAATATGTTAGAAGAGATTAAATAACAAATGAAACAAACCGAATTATTCTAGCAGACAAAGTCATTTGCTACTCTTCAAAACCCCAAAAACGTTTGTATATGCTGTCGACACTTCCACATCTGTGGAATAAGGAAGAAACTTCGATAAAGTATTTCACGTAGACACGTAGAACACCCAAAATTGGCTAGTTACTAGATTAAGAAATAGGTTCGCCCTCTTCAATTCTCATCGGAAAACAAATCGGAAGTTGTTGAATAAAAACAAAATGTTCGTTTTTTATCACTGATTTTATGTTACAAATTGCGTTAGTATTTCATCAATTTAAGTGCCATCTTCATTAGTAAATCTGAGCGTATGGGAATTATTATAAACAAAAAAAAAAAAAAAATAGGGAGACAACTACTAATTACGCTTTTGCATTTGATTATTTGTTACCATGAACATCTGAAAAAATACACTGAAATACATAATGTAAGAAAAGATGATAAAACTAGATGTATGTACTCGTAGTAGGCAATAATATAAATTGATGATTAAAGTTTGCCATAAGTTAATAGATTTCTGTATTGATTAATAAAAATAGAATCCGTTTATCCTTATAAAGTCGGTCAGTGAATCAGTCAGAATTCGCCTAATTGAATTTAACTCTTGCAATTTTTTTAGTAGCAAAGTTTCTCTTCTATTTCTACTTTTTAAGCCATATTTGTCGAAATAGCTGAAATATATTTTATTCTTTTATGTTATTGATATCTACAGAATTACTTTCTCCTTTGCTAAAGATTTTTATTATCTTATTTTTATTTATTTAGGTACACAAGACACGAGTTGCAGATTACAATTTCTAGATATGGTGCCCTCGGTATACAGTTTTTAAATTTAAATACAGGGGCCGAGCAAACACAGTTATTATTCTACTAGTGTTAATTTAGATTAATTTTTCCAAATGTCAATTTACAAGTTATTAAATTACACACAAATTTGAGTTTATAAAATAAATTTTAAATCTAGACAGTAAAGTGATTTCTCGAATATTTTAAAATCATCACAATATTTACTGACTTTTTCATGTCCTAGAAATTACTAATTATTATTATTAGGAAATGGTAGAAGTAGCCGCAGTTTTCAAGTTTATTAATTATAATTTTAAAATAATTTTTGGAATTATATCCGTACAGATAAGTATTTAGTCAATATTTTTTCTTCATTGTGTTAAGGTAGCATTAGGAATTTTTTCAACACTACAATACTTATTGTATACAGGGTGACATAAAAATAAGCAGACAACGGAATAACTTGGAAATTAGGTATCAATGGAAAAAATGACATGAACAAAAATTTAAGAAATTTTAAAATTAAAACTTCAAGGTAATTTCAAATGATAATTCCATTTTTTTCAAACGGCTTATTTTGTACCACTAAGAGGAAAACAGCAGAAAACCCTGCATTCAGATATGTCGTTTTCTGAAGCTTATTTGTTGTATCATACAGTTTTAAAATGGTTTTCTTAGTAAATAAGACATTAAACAAAAAAGACTGCATATTCAAATGATCCAAAAGGTGTTTTATTCTGATTTCACTGTCAATAGCATTAAAATCTGATTATAAATTTGACTATGGTAAGAATTCCACCTTCAAAACTCATATTCATATCAGCTACATAATTGCAATGCAATTGAGTCTTGTGCAGTTAGGTAACGCATCATAAGCTCTTACCCAACTGATGGTATGAGACTTGGTGATATGTAACCAATGCAGTGAAGACTCGTCATTTCCCAGTCTATTTATGGGGACAAGCTCTTGTGCGTATAAGACGCTACAGTACATTCAGCAAATGAAGCAGAGACTGATTTTCAGTAAATGCAGTGGAGATTCGATATTATCGAACCGATTAAGACAAGGTAAGCTTTTCATCAACCCATTGGGGTGAGATATGATAATTCGGTATCAGTTAACGCTATATTCTCTAGCTATTATTACGTCCAGCTCATCCGCCATCTTGAATACGTTATTTCCAAATTTTGGAATTTTTCTACATTTCCACTCTGATTTCTCTGATTTAGACCGTGAACTTCAAAGGTTAAGTTATGACCATAATGAGGAGCATACATGAAATTAGAATTTTGCGTTCTCTTCAATTTTGTGGTCAGAAGTCTACGAATTCAATTGAAAAACTGACTTGACCTTGAAATTAGCTTATGAGTCATTCTGAGGTAAAACTGCAAAGTCACCACTGGGTACGGAAATATCCAGAAACTCTTCTCGGGGTCATCTTGTCCATTGGTACCTACTTTTCAAATTATTCCGCCATCTTGTTAGTTTTTTGACAAGCTATATAATAATATTAGACTTAAATGCCCGATATTTAAAAAAAACTTTGCATCTGATCTACAATTCGAATGGTTTTAACCTCGAAATTCAATAATTCAAGTTTAGATTAGTTTTTCAAGTCACAATTAATCCTTGTACTTCAAAAGGTTTTAAGTTCATATACGGTCATAAACATCAAAATTAATTATGCTCCAAGCATTGGGATTTGCATTCGACAAGTTTTATCAACGTATTTAACGGCCCCTTTGTGAAGCTCTGAGAAGTGAAAGGAACCCGTGAGAAGGAAGAAGTAATAACAATAAGTTGAAGATCCACATTAAAATTTGCTAAAAAATTTAGCAATTAATATCTTAAATTTTTGAATATTAATCATATTCAAATTATTTATATATCTAAAATTTCAAAATTTGCTTGCCGTTTAACGTTTAAAAAAATATCTTTTGAAAGTTTATCCCAAAACATATATTCGCAGCGTTTTTGGTTGAATTATTCTTATAAGTTCTGGTTCAGAAGAGCTCTAATACTGGCAAAAGTTAATGTTCGCACGTGGAGCTGGAAATTATTTTCAATGCCGTCTTAAATGATGTACCCGGAGGGGAACTCGTCTGAAATGAAGCCGAAAGGACATGTCTCAGTATGACAAAGTCGCTCGGAGGTAGGCAAGTTACAATGAATTTTAGCCAGATAACATTAATTCTACGTCATCTTTATCATTACGCGCAGTGCCTACTCTTCTGTAAACTTGTTTCCCCTGGCAAAGGGTAGCTTCCGCATTGTTTTCATATTGTATTCCACAAAATTCTTACTCGGAGTCATTTCGGGGGGATTTTAAGCTTTGACGGTGATTGAGAATACACAAAAAGTTGTTAAATTAGGGAACAAAATTTTATTTGTATTGTCTTTGTTTTGAAAAGGCACGTTATTTATGTTTTACTCCTAAATGAGTTACATAAATATACTTTAAAAGAACGTAATGAAAGCCTTTTTGGATGATCTCATTGCATGAAATTCCTAATAGCTAATTACACATGGTTGATCCATAAATATTTAAATATTTAATTAAAGTAAAACAGAATTAGCTAATATGCTAACTATATACAGAGTGTCCGTTTGAGTTCTTTACAATTGTGATATTTTTTATTATTAATATATTATTTGCTAAAAAAAATATTCTTCCTAAAAAGTGCTACTACGAAAAATTTGATTTTGCTGTTTTGTGACAGAAACATGTCCAATATATTACTATACAAAAAATATTACTAACAGTCAAGGTTAAATTATGACGTTTATCAGAATTTTCACTAAAAGAAACTGAGAGGTTTGTACTGTGACTAGAGCCAGAATTCGTGTGGACATGGAAATGCAATAGTTCAGAACTTACAATATTTTTCATAAAATACCTGATCATGTCATTTGTTTCAGGATATAATACATATATTTTTTCTGGTGAACCTAGAACCACAGATATGATCAAGACAATGTCAGTAAGTATATATCATTCCTTGCGTCGTTTTAATGTATTAAAATTTAATAAAACCACATTTCAATTATTTTGGAACTCTTAAACAAGTACTTTTGCATTTTTCTCTATAATATTACTTTTACATTTAATGACATTCGCCACTGATTACATTTAATTTACCATCCATATATTATAGAAGATGCTAGTATTTAACTATTGGAATATTCAAATACACTTTTATTTTTTTGTGTTCTTTGGGAATAACACCATATAAACTTCAAAATCTGTGTTAATATTAATGTTAATTAAAAAATTAAGAGGATTCGTAATGACAAATTTTGTAAATCACAATTTTTCATTAATGTTTGACAATCAAACTGATGTAACTAAGGGAATTTACTGCAAACTTAAAATATACAGGGTAGCACTAAAAACTCTAAAGATCCTGTGAAATAACAAAGCTTATTTCAAATTGGAAGAATTTGAAACAGCTATCTTTAGAATTTCATGTGGCGTTCCTAGGTACGACCTTGTTCTACGATAGTGCATTCGCCAAAAATGTGGCAAAGAAATTTTGATGTTTCAGAGATCTCATTAAAGTGACAAGCGAAAACCTAGGAGAAACTATATCAACTATCCCGATATAGGGTTGTTCAAAAGGACATTACCATTATTAATTTCATCCTTGATTATTGATAACCAGTAACGGCTGAATTCTATAGAAGTACTAGCTATACAATCGCTTTAATTTAATAAAATTAAAGTAGACTCTTTTAGTTTTCGTTTTGTTTTGTATTCTTCTTTATGTATTATGGTTGAATTTTAAAATCGTATATTATGATTAAAGTTCCAGGTATGTTCACAAATTTTCGAATTGTCGTTTCTTTATATAATTTTTGTGTTAATTTATTCGAACATTTATAGGTCTAGAGGTTTCTCCAATATAAAACTTGTTACATTAGCAAGGAATCTTATAAACGCAATGTTTTTAGTTTTGTGTTACATTATTTGGTTTATTTTTTGATTAAAGTGATTTCAGTGTATTTATTGTTTCAATATTAATTTTTTTTAACACTTTTTCCAGTCTTTCTGAAAGACCCTGTATGTATGGTATGGTTGTTGTAGTAATGTGGTTATCAAAGATATTAGTATTGTCTGGAGTAGCTTGGTATTGAATGTTTTGTGTTCAATACCCGTGATAACCACATTACTACAAAAACCATACCATACATATAAGACCTTTCAGAAAATCTAAAAAGAGGGGGAAACTGATTTAATATTAAAACAACTTTCAAAACATAAAATAGACTGATATCAATTGTGTCAAAAACTAAACCAAATAACGTAACACAAAACGAAAGCTCAAAGAGTCTGCTTTAATTTTATTAAATGAAAGCGATTGTATAGCTAGACTTCTATAGAATCCAGTCCTTCCTGGTTACCAATAATCATGGATGAAAATAATAACGGTAATGTCCTTTTGAACGACCTATATCGGGATAGTTAATAAGGTTTTTCCTAGGTTTTCCCTTGTGACTTTAATGAGATCTCGGGAACATCAGAATTTCTTTGGTCTCATTTTTGGCGATTGCACATCTTACCTTGGAAAGCCACATGACATTCTAAAGATAACTCTTTCAAATTCTTCCAGTTTGAAAACAGCTTTGTTATTTTCAGTGCTACCTTATATGTATCAAATTTTCATTAAATTGTCTTAGTTACATTAGTTTGATTGTCTAATTGTCAAACATTAATATCAAATTGTGATTTACGAAATTTGTTATTACGAAACCTTTTATTTTTTTAATTTCTTGTTCATTCGTGTTAATATCATTGAAAATGGGGTGTGATTTAGACCTTGAGACCTTTAGACTTTTTGAAATATATAGACTCTGAAGTTTAAAAGGTGTTATTCCCAATGAATAAGTTGCACTTACAAGAGTAATTCAATAACTATTCTTAGAAAGAAACTAGTCACAATCAACATCAAGTTTTCTTTAACAATGTTTGTCATTAACTGTGATTTATTATGATTATGAACAAGTACTGGTTGAGACGCAAACTGTATCGTGTATTTATATTTCGGAATTGAATTCTTGGTATGGATTATTATTAAACCAATATTTTGATCTTTCGATAGTTTATGAAAATATCTAAATCTATATAAAGGGTTCGTAAAGATTAAGCTTTCAAATTCAAATTTGCATTTTAATAAGTTAGCTTAATGTTACTGACAGCGAAATCAGGTCTAGACTATGAAACGTTGGGATTTTTTGGAATATACGCCTTTTTTCTTTTTAAGGGTGTAGTATTATCTAACCAACAAACCATAGATTGATGATAAATTGTAACAAATAAGCTTCAGAAAACAAACAGATTCATAGTTTTGATTTTTTTTTTGGATTGGATTAAAATTTACAAATGACAGTGTAAAGTCAGGTACAAGCCATAAATGAGTATATTAACTAAATTTAAAAAATAAAGTAAAGCAGTAGTCAAACAAGAAAATTGCCAACAAGACTGCAAAAATGTAAAAACTCAATAAATAAAGTGAAAAATTATAATCTATATAGCATTGGAAATTGTTGCATACAACCTCATATAAAACAATATGTGTGAGTGTGATATATTGTTCATCTTAAAACGGATTGGCAAAACAACACATCAATATAATTATTTTCTGGTAAACTGCTACGACGTGTTAAAATTTCAAATAGCGGTTTTGTTTCAACTTTAACGAGAGTTCTAATATTACTTGTAAAAAACTCCAAAAATAAAAGCAACACTTTTTACTCGAAAATAATTACATTATCGGTATATTGTCTTTCTTTTACGCTGTCAGAAGAGCAGCCTCTTGACAGATGAGGCTGCTTAACAAAATTATCTAATTTGGAGCGGAATGAGTGTAGCGAGCAATACGACAGCTTTTCTCATTTGCAAGAAATTAATACATTACTATATTTTGTGCTCGTTACGCCTCGTTTATTTCTAATCTTCACAAATGAGAGTGGTAGCTTGTGTCTAGGACCCTTATATTATTTAATTGAGCGACTTAAGGTTGTATGTCTGCAGTCCATGGACACGTATTGTCCTAAGATATATGGGAAGAGATAATTGTGGTATATTATACGGTTTTATTGCTATGCTCTTGCTTGAAATTAGGCAAATAAAATTAATGTCAAAAATCTTGTTCAAAACGACCTTTTAGTACAAAATTTTTTATAGCAAAATATAACTTTTTATTGTGTGAAGTAATAATGTCAAGCTACTGAAGAACACCATCCTTGGTCGCTGATCAACTGCACAGGTAGTTCACACTGCTAATATTACAGCGCCAGCTTCTTAACGCAGACCTACACTTAGACCGTGTCCCACGTAAAAGAGATTTGCGCGTTGCGGGCGGTGCGTTGCCTCAAATGATAGCTGCAAATTACCAAACACTTAAAATAGTGGATTTTGTCCTTACTAGAAAATTAATTCGTGTGATTGTAGCAATTTTGTGTTGTCGCATCGTTCATTTGGTTTGTTTTAGCCTTTTATTGCAGTTTTTAATTGTCAGATTGACGTATCGCACCGCCCGCAACGCGCAAATTGCTTTTTCGTGGGACGCACCCTAACACATATAAAAATAGATAAGTGTTGAGATGCATAACTTAACATTGCATTTGTTTCGACATGTGCCAAACGACACTACATTACCTTGATCTTGAAATAGCCTTACCTGTACAACTCAGTTCTCTATTTAAGAAACGGATACCAGGTAATATATTAAGAGTCTCTGCATTCATAGAAAACCAATAAATTATAGAAAATAACAAATAAACATCCCACTAATATACAAGGCCTGCACGAAATTTGCATTTCGTTCTAATAAACCTTCCAGTTCTGTTTTTGAGACATATTAAAATACTGACTTGAGTCAGAAAGAGTACCACAAAAAAGTATTATTACTTGCCATTAAATTTGTGTGCTGAGTAGCTTCATATTACCAAGTACAGATTTTACATTAAGACTTCTGAATAGTAATTGAAATTAATATAGCAAATTATTTCCCATGGTGTATGGTGTAGTACAAACCGTAGAATGCAGTACTTAGAAATCGGCAATTTTTAACTAAATAAATTTAGCAAAAAATTCTGAAATGTTTTCGTTTTTCTAAATATCCATAATTTAGGTAATTTTCAAATTTAAGCAAATGTTGTTTTGGAAAACGATAATCTCTCCCTATTTTGTGGACTTTCAACACAAGAAATGAAAAAAAAATTCCATTAGTACTTTTTGCATAACTACATTAAAAACGGTTTAGTTTCCAATTTATCAAACCAATTATGACAGTACAGAATATTCTGGAGCAGGATTCTGTCGTCAATGATCTTTGCATGTATATATTTGATATTTTGGTTCTGCGTTGACTTGCTGAAGGTGTTCTATTATCCAGGGAGGTAGTGGGAATACTCGTTCCGCTTTCGATTTTATCTTATTCTCTTGTGTAGCTGTATAAGCAGTCACTTAATCTATTGTTGTTGAAGTAACTCCTTTCTTTTTGATATCCTGAAATTATTATCATTGTTCGATGTCAGCTAGCCTCAAGCAACAATAATCCCTCTATAAATGTGTTAAAAATTGCCTTTAGTCTAAAGTAACATTACAATATTACAGAACAGTATCATCACAAAGTTAGAGCAATGAATCTGAGCAGCCGTCATTTGTAAAATTAAAAGTTGACGATATATCTTCCAAAATATAATGGTGAGCGAAAGTAGATACATTAAACTATTCTTTCTAATAAAAAGAAAGATTTATTGAAAATCGTAGCCATTTTGATATCCTATGTTTGATGACGAATACACCATGTTACTCTCCTTTGTTCATCTTTTGTTTGTTCTTTCAACATCGTAGATTATAACTCCAATATCTAGCCAGGAATGTAGCAATTTTGAATTAAACTGAGATACGATAATAATTGCCATTCATGCAAATAATTTCAATATTAGCTTCATTTTCCTATTTATCCAACGCTTATAACCGAAAAGTGCTTTCAGTCGGATGAAATAACACTTCAACTTCGTTTGGAATTTTTCAGATTGCGGGTTGGTTGTGGATTTTACTCTCAAACTCAGATTCAAGGAATTTAATTTAGTGGAATATTTTATATATTCAAATTATCCACATATACTATTTAAAGTTTTATAAACGGTGAATCAATGCCAATAGACGAATATACGTTCTATAATGCTATAATTGAGAACATATTGAAATTTGGTGTGATCTATCTTATCAAAATTTCAGCCAGTTCTGTCAGAAACCCATGTCAGTTTAAAACATTCAAATGGGGTAAGATAAGAATTTTTCATGTTAAATTGATGCAAAATCGTCCAACGGCTCAGGGCGAAAATTATCCAATACTGTGGAAGTAGCCTGCAATTTATAAACATCGTGCCACGACTAAACGAAAGGTCTATAGAGAGAGCAAGAGGCTATTTCACTCGATTGGGAGCTGCTTTCAATGAAATACATCCAGGATGCAGTTCATTGGCTGCTTCCAACTACCAAGTCAAATAAAACGATGCTCTCTTTAGTCGCCTATCTTTCTAGTCTTGCCACCATATATGTGCATTGCAGACTACGTCCAGAAGTATATGCTCGAAGCTGCTCCTCGCCTACTATCACATGTCAGGTTATGAAATGTCAGAAACTGTGATTTAAAGAGATAATTCACAGGGTGTTTAGAATAGTAGACGAAATCATAAAGTAAGCTGACAAAAGTTAACAATAATAATAATTAAATTAAATTAATATATTCTCAACTTATGCCATATATCCACATTCAGTGGAGTTTTTTTAATTATAGGGCTTTTTGTGTTATGGGCTGCATTCCTAATGTTATGACAATTTCTTCTCTTAAATTTTCTTGGCAGGTATTTGACACTTAAAACATTTTTAAATAAAGAAAAATATACTTAGCAACAAAAAATGGAAAATGTAATTGCCTATTCAAATTTCAATAGGTTAAATTTCTGTTTTATTATTCATAGAGAGTGCACCAATGTGAGTTCTTGAAAATTCATGAAACTTAATAACCTATGTTTTAATTTACCACCTATATATGGAAAAAAAACTATAAAGAGAAATATAATATTTGTACGCACTTTTTAGTATAGAAAAAGATTTGATTGACGCCCAGTTTAACAAATTACAAAATTTATAAAACAAATACTTTACGAAAGCGGGAACTCATAAACTATTCCCCCCCTTATCTCCGAAACCATAAGCTGAAAAATTTTCAAAAACTGGAAGTATTGCCCCTCACCTGAACTTAGCTGGAAAAATAAAGAGAAACCCCTAATATTCATTTTGGGGGGCACATTAAAAAATTTCATGGAAAATAAAAAATTATAATTGTTTCTAACGGGTCATGTAGTATATCATATCACAGGGCTCATTATGACGAATACAAATATATTTTTTTATTTTTTTTAAAATGAATATTTTAAACTATATTAAAAAAATATTTAAAAAATACCCATTCTCCCAGTTATTCTCCAAACTCTAAGACCTCATTTTTTGTTTATAGGAAAAATATGAAAAAAATCCCTAATCCCCAAGTAATAGAATTAAACGGAAAATAAATTATTAGAATTCCCCCATAGTAATTTTAGGGACAAATTATACAATTAAATGGAAAATAAAGTTTCAATTTTCAAACGCATCATGTAATATATCAGATAAAAGGCTCATTATGTGAATTACAAATATAACATATTTTTAAATTATTTGTATAAAAGATATTAACAAACATATTAAACATCGACTTAATTCCCACTTTAGAAACTACACTGTTTAAATTTTGAAAAATATATGTTATTTATATTTTTAAATAATTTGAATAACAGATTTAATAATTTATAATTTAAACTTTGACTTATTTTGCCCTTTTTCTTCCAATCTACAGAGCCTCAAAACTCAGGCAGTAGATTATAAAAGGCATCTCTGAAAGTTTATTAGTAAAATAAAACGCTAATGTTACTTTTTGGGGGCCAAATTAGAAAATTGAATACATATGTATTCTGATAAAAATCAAGCGAATCCTAAAGCAGATAAAATAGAAAGACTATGTGTGGAAAATCAAAGTGTATATTTTTTACAAATTTAAAACGCTTCCTTTAAAATATATTAGGGTAAATATAAGAAAATGCACTCATTCCCAGCTTGTCTGAAACTGGAATATTAGAATCGTGAAGGAGCTACGGAACCCTTAGTATGCGAGTCCAACTCGCACTTGACCAAATTATTTTATTTATTATTTTTCTGAGATTGGTTGTCAACCACCCTAGGGTTGGAGCACTCATCGGCATCATACAAGTTTTTTGGGTGATTTCCTACCACCTGTAAAAATTTCAGAGAAAACAGTTATATAAATTTAGAGATAAAATGACATAATAACTGGATTATTATGGGTTATGTATCACCGTTAGTACTTGTAGAAAATAGAGTGTATCTATTGCGAAATAATATTGGCTTGCATTGGAAAAAAAATCTTTTTACCGTTAAAAAAATCCCTTAACTAGAATGATATTTATAAACAGTTTCTTTAATCAATCAATAGCGAAATATTTTGCAATCCAAACACCAATTTTGTTTTTTTAGACATCTCTATAACGGCTATTCTAATGAAAATAATAATACCGTCATTAAACAAATTTTTACAACAAATGTTTGTAACATTTAAAACAACGTTTTTGGATAATTTGATAAATGTTTTTTTCGTCTATATTTATATATATATATATATATATATATATATATATATATACTGTACTAATATGTGTGCCTCCAGACATTAATTTGTACAGTGATCAAAATGTTTTATTTGCGTCTAGTAATACCACCCAGATAATATCTGCTGCTCTTTCAGATTTAAATCAACTTTATATTCACGTACCCATTCTAGACTCTGGACTTCATTACTGGTTCTCTCTTACCTTCTTCTCATTCAGGACGAGGTTGCCGACTATGAGAGTAGTAAACCATCAAAGAGATCATTATTTAATGCCTTTGGCAGCATAATGAATCTACGTCCTTAGTGAGTACGGGTATTTTTAATTCCCGAAAATCTATTCACTGCATTTATTAGAAGGCTTTACTAAAATCTCCATGATTCAACAAGCATTTACGGTACGGTTATGTAATTAGACTAAAATATTCATTTTCAGTAATATCTACCGTAATGTGAATTGAATCTAGAAAAATACATCTTCGGATTGCAGTGGCGTAGCTATCAGAGACTTAACGAGGCAGTGCACCGTGTCCCCTACCATATTGGGGCCCACTGAACTGTCCTCCAGGAAACCTAATACAAAACTTGTGAGAGTTTCTCCCACCTTCACAAAATAAATATAAAAGCATGCGACATCTTAACAGGTTTTATATTAGATCATCGAAGCATTAATAAATGATTTTCTCATTTGTTCCAGTAAACTTAAGCCTTCAGAAGCAAAGATTATTATAAAATGATTTTAGTAGGTTAGTCCTGGTATGCAATTATGAAGTTTAAAAGGTATTCAATAAGAAATATTTGAGCAAGCTAGTTCATATTCCATTCGAATTGCGTTTTAACTTAAAATAAAAAATATAGTCACATACACTTAGAATTTATAACTTCATTCTATAAGAGGTTGAATCAATGAAGATTGGCGATATACATGAGTTAAATTCCTACATGAATAATTATATAACAGAACAGACTTTCATGGTTTTAATTTACATCCACAGATGGATAACACTTGTGGTTATGACGTGTTTTACGCAATCTGACAAATTTGTCGAAACTCTTCGGTCTGAAGTTAACTAAGATGTTAATGACGACGAGCTGCTACTGAACGAAGAGTGGGCTTGGATTTCGTTGGTTCGAACTGTACAAGTTCATCGTGTGCAGAGTTTGCCTCTAAATGACATTTGTGTTTAACATCCAGCTTAGCGCTGAGAATAGGCTAATAATCACGAGACGCTTGCGATGTTACTCAAGCCAATTGCGGTACGCAGTCAAGGAACATGTGTATCGTCCTATTCTTCGACACTTCAGACAGTAAAGGTAGCTTGTGACACTGATGTTCTACTATGTTCCATTGTGGCAATGCTTAAAATTGTCAAATATTCTTAGATTAAAATATCTAGTAAGAATATATTTTGTCTTCGAAATGATGACCTAAACTGCAGTATGCTAAAATTGTTTTATAATATTGGTTCATTCATTAAATACTAGCGATCGCAAAGTGGTCGAAATTCGACCAATTGTGTCAATTCCTAACAAAATTCAAGTTGTTTTTTATATGCAGTTAATAGGACTTTATTTGTGAGCACATACTTAATGCTTAACTTAATGATATAAGGTATGGCAAAGGGGGCAGTAAGTGGAAATTAAAGACAAAAATTTGCTCATCATGAAATTTCTTAAAATTAAATAATTTAGCTGTTAACCGGTAGGATAATATAACAAATACACGTAACTGACAATTCTATTTGAATAGAAATTCTAAAATAATCTGTTTCATTTTACTGCTAATACTTATTCAATTTCCATATGTATGTTTAATTAATAGTACATGGGTGACCGAGCTTTACTCGTAAATTGAAAAGTTCATGAAAAATGTTGGTAGGCACATACTTATATACATATAATCGGATATTTGTTCTAATTCATCTCAAGATGAAGTGATTCAGTTTAATTTCAACTCTCTAACACTCATTATAATAATTCCACTTTATAATATATTTCCACCACCCCGTATATGTAACTGCCTATGGACTACTCAATATATATATATATATATATATATATTCAAACGAATTGCGGGTAGCAGCCAAAGATTAATAAGTGTACTCTTTTTTAATTCTCTAGAGATGCTAATTTTATTTTTTGTGAACCTCAACTTTAGTAAGTTACCATTTATTTCATTTATAGTACTTATAATAACAACAATATTTGTAACTTTTTCAGTATTTGACTGACGAAGGAATAAAAAATTCCGAAAGCTCTCATATAAAAAGAGTACACTTATTAATCTTTGGCTGCTACCCGCAATTCGTTTGAATACTAAATTTTAACAGCCGTTACCATTATAATTAGATATATATATATATATATATATATATATATATACACTGTGTGTATGCAACTGTTTTTGGGCCACCCAATAAGACATTTGGTTTCTAACATTTCTGGAATCTCCCTGTATAATTATAGGCTACACCGCCTTATATCTCAGTCAATTTATATATGCATATGTAACTGCTTAAGGCAACTTCATTGAGTGCCTCAAATTAACATAAGAACAAATAACTTTTTATCCATCCAAAAATCGCCTAACCAGCAGTTTTTACTGTAAATCTTGAAAGGTTCACCTGTAAAAATGTAATGCTAGAAGTATATCAAGTAGCGATAAAATTCTTATAAGATCCTACACATCAGTTTGTATTAAATGAAACATAATTGTCACAATCTCGTTCTTTCTCGGTTAAACGAATGATCCCGACTTGTACATGCCAAACCCCAAAATGGAATTTCGACAAAATCATAGTTGCCGATTGCGAGAATTACATATAAATAAGATAAATAAAACAAACATAATAGGTATTATATTATTATTATATTATTAGATAAATAAGAAAAAATATATTTGCAGCCTATCACATCTCGTTAAAAAAACATTAACAATTTCTGATTGACTGCTAATTTTAAGATAAGTTGTTAAAATTAATTTATAAGATTGCCTTATATCAAATGAAACTGCAAATTGATTCGTCTTATTTTATTGCTAATACTGTAATACTTATTCAAGTTTTATTAACACATGGCATAAATGTGAATAATTAAAAATATATTTGCATGAACACATCTCCTGAGTATTTTAGTACCGTTTGATAATGGCTGCATATGCAGATTGTTATTAGATTTGCGAGATATTCATGACTAAAAGAATATACATACGTAACTCTTGTGGTTCGGAAACCAAATGTATCAGTGAACTTTAGAATCTCTAAATTGTGTACTTACATAAAACTTTTGATCCGGATTCTTCTGTAAATGCACAAACGTTGTACCTATAAACACATTCATTCTATTTGGTCACTTCGGTAATTGCTGTCGTCATCGTTATTGTAAAAAATTAAAACGTGATAAGCGAATAGAAAAGAAGGCTTTTACAGCATACATCTTTGTAATTTGTAAGTAAAAGTCGATTATTTTTGGATTGTTTTAGAATATTTTTTATACGTCGCAATTTTCCACAATTGGATTTCTACTGTTGACTGTCAAATTTACATTAGATTAAGCTATTTGTTCATAGTGGGCGCCAATCACTTGAATTTTATTAATAATTTATCTCTAAATAACTTATTTTGAAAGATATAAATAAAGATTCTTTATATATTCTGCACTGAAGGTCGTCAATAGCTACTAAACAAATCAAAAATAAAGAAAATCGGTTGAGAAACAGAGGAGAAAATGGTACCTAACCATTTTGTCTTATGCCTATTTATATATAGATAATAAAAAATAATTATTTACGTCCATTCTGTCAAAGCCAAACAGATAATCGTAACATTACCCCGACATTACTTGGAGAGAAAATCATAAGATGGATTGACTGGAATGTGAAAGACAAAGGAAAAACTAACCCGCCGCTAAAGTTATTATACATCGACATGCTATTGAAATAGAACCCAGGAAAATTTATATTACATAATAATCACCATTTATTGAGCTCTCGGAAGTTTTCAATTTTCATTGATTTGTAAATACTCAACTAATAATCTATATTTAAAAAAGAACCGACTTCAGCTGAATTAAATTAAAAACGTGCCATCAATCACCATTTTCAAACATATCTTTTTTTTTGTCTAATTTAAGGTCCAATTCTATGCAAATTTTAGCGTATTTGTCTCTATCTCTTTCTATTTCTCCCTCTCTAATTTGTATTCTTTTTCTATATTTTCCAAAAAAAAAATTGTTTTATTATTTGGCCCACTATCTATAAGTGTAACTCTAATTCACTCAATATTGAATACACACTGTATATGCTTCTGTGTATTGGTCACCCCTATATAACTTATTTGTATATCATTTTCTGAACCACCCAGTACAACTACAATGTAAGTCCACACAACGGTTCTAATATCTATAAAAACACCCGGTATAAGTATAAATGCTCTCCACACTATTGACTCATATGTATAGTATTTTATTTATGCAACTGTTCATGGTCTATCCTTGATATCAAAAATCACATTTTTGAACCACATTTTATGACTATAATTTTACTCTACCATTAATTTCATCCACTCGGTTTAAGCAACTGCTTCCAAATTTTTTTGAACACATGTATATAATTATCTTATAACTTGTCCTATAATTAAAATGTCCTAACTGCTTATGCTTATGTAACAAATTTTTTATACACTCTGAAGAACAATAATTTTACTCCATTCTTACTTCAAACACCTTGTATAAGCAACTACTTTTTTAACAGCCCTATATGACTGTAATTCTACTCCACCTTATATTTCAACCATCCTGTATATTGAACTACTTCTAACATTTTTTCAAGCCTTGTGTTTAACTAGAATTACACTCCCACCTATAACGCAAATATCCACTCTGTATAATTATAGTTTTACTCTACTCTTACTTTGTATCCGCAACTACTTATGTGCCACCCAATACAATATTTTTTGAACCACTCTGTATAACTAATTCAGTTCCAACTTATATTTCAACCATCCTTCTATGCAACTACTTCCGTATTCCGTATTCCATACAGAAGAGATCGCCCGCATAACAAATTTTCGTTTCCATAAACTAACTATTTCACGTGACTATAAGCCACTTAACTCGTCTCTAACTGACTTCTTCAAATGAATCAAAATGAGACTCATTACAAATACCCTGTACGATATACTTTTAAGTCATATCTTGACATTTAAACTAGGTATTTATGATGAAAATTTGACAATTATCATGGTTTTTAAAGTTTTTTTTTGCATATATTTGTCCGATTTTCAGAAAAATGGTATGGTTTTCGTTATAGAAAAATATAAGGAATCAAGCTGGGACATATCTTTGCAGAATACAATTTCGAATATTCAAGTTGCTTGAGCAGTTTTAGAGAAAACAGTGAAGATTTATTGAAATTCACTGAAATGTAGACCCTTATTTATTTACTTTTTTTTCAGATTTTCTGGAAAACATTGTACAAAGTAAGGTATCTTCATGTTATAGACAGTTATATGCCGGTACTTTTACTGTAATGTTCCTTAATATAGAATTAGATTTTGATAAATTTTTTTGCTAAATTCCATTCATTTTGAAAATAAATTAATTTTCTTTATTGTTTCTTTAGTAGGTATATTAGATTTTCAAATCTCTTTTTATATCATATATTATTAATTCATATTAAAACTATACTCTGTTTAGTCAAGTGAAAATATTAAACACAACATTTTTTTGACCAGTTCATTTAGAAGGGACATGTACAGTTTTACTATGGCCGGTGTGAAATAACACCACAACCTCATACTGTTTGTTTCTTAACCAACTGGAGTCCTTAATAAAAACAATTTTTTTACCCACACCCCTTAATGTTCCCGATGAAGAGCAGCAGCCTAGCAATTGTGAGCAAGGTGGGTTTTTTATAGTGTTTTGAGTATATTGGTTTTATAAATACTTGGTTGCTGCAATTATTATTTCCTATATGTTATTGATTTTCTATAAACGAAGAGACTCGAAATATGTTACCTGGTCCCTGTTTCTTACACAGAATACTGAATTGTGTGGGTATTTTAAGATCAAGGTGATGTGATGTCGGTCCAAACGTGATGAAACAAATGAAATTCAAGTTATGTATTTCATTCCTTTGTTCATCTAATTACATATTTAAAAGTCTGGGCATCCATTAAGAAGCTTTCGCTTTAAAAAATCTAAATTATCAGCCAGCCAACGTTTACTTACATAGATTTTTAAACTATAATTGGTATTGTAAAAGTTTAGATTGTTGTCGATATTGGACACAGATTTACTTTATATAATACCCGATTAAAATAAAGAAATTGGTATTCTGAGTAGGTTACTGAAGATATAATTAATTTTAGTTACTATAATCATTAAAAACAATGCAAAATTCCTTCCATGCCCATAGTAGTATCGAGACAAATCTTAAGCCACATAAAGCACCCTTGATAAAACCATAAAAGAATCAACGTTTATATGTCAAGAGCTTTCGAATACATTTCTGAAACATTTAAAGCTATAATTGACAATTTCTTCCCTTGCTTTACGATGAAAACACGGAAAATTTCTGCGAATAATATTATATTGATTAGCACCGTTAAACACATTTGCTTTATCCACCTTGCAATTAAAAACTCAGGAAGCAACATCGGTCACCACGATTATTGCAATTTTATTTAAACGGTTCCCTCTAAAAAAAAATTGTAACCTAGGGAGTGCAGCATATTTGTTTTTACAATCCATAATTGAATCCCAAATGTTTGAGCTCTGTAAACAAGGAATTTCAACATTAGTTCGTTTACATTGGACTTGGAACTGAATTATGTAAATTTATTGATTTCTGGAATACTAAAATATATCGACAGTGCTATAAGATATCCATAATATATTGCTAAACTATGCATTGCGCAACGGTGCATTCATTCTTGAATAAATAAGTGTTAAATTTCTTTTAGATCGTTGGTCAACACAACTATGCAGCATTGCTAATATATAGATCCACTATTATATGCATTAATAATGAAATTGCTCTCTCCCTTCGGGCTTTCAAACTTGTAAAATCAACATTTGTTGTGACTGTTTTTGAAGTTAGACGAACCAAGTCATTTATTCAGTTTATGTGTATTGTGTCCAGTCATATTAAAACGATCTCTCTGTCTCTCTCTCTCTCCCTCTCTCTCTATATACATATATGTATCTACACATATGTATGTATATATTATATATATATATATATATATATATATATATATACAGTGTGTTTGCTTCAGTTCGCACCATACGGGAAACTTTTTTATTATTGGTTTTATGAAAAAAGTTTTTCTTTATAAAAAGTTCAGCATGGTAACCATCACATATTAATTTTTTTCAGTAGTTTATAAGGTTTGGTAGAAAATATGAATTTGACTAACGGGTAAATTTATTTTTGTAAATATCTGAAACTTTTATCAGTTATCTCTTTATTCGATGAAAATTGGATAACCTTTACGGCTCTTAACCTCCATGTTGCATTATTTTGTTGTTGCATGAAAATAATTGATCATACCAAAATCATTTATCTTACAATAATTATCAACTACAGAATACAGGGCTAATAATGTTAATTGCAGTTATGCTTGTTAAAGCATGTAATACTTTTATCATCAAATTACTATTGCTTCAACGTATCCGTCTTCTCTTACAATACAGGTTTCCGTTCTAGAAGAAAATTCCCTAAATACATTTCTAATTATATTCGGAGTTATACCCTGAATTGTTTCCGTAATAATTGTTTCCAAATGTTCTACGTTTGTGAATGGACTGTGTTGATATACTTTTTCTTTTAAGTAACCCCATAAGAAAAAATCTAATGGGGTTAAATCTGGCGACCTAGCTGGCCAAAAAATATCGCAACGTCTATGAATTAACCTCCCATTAAAGCTGTTTTCCAGGTATTGCCTTACTTCCATTGTACTATGACATGTTGCGCCGTCCTGCTGGTACCATACCCGTTGCCGTTCATGTCTTGGAAGGTCACGAAGAAAATCATGCAACTGATTTTGTAAAAAAATTAGATATCGCTGAGAAGTCAAATATTGTCGAAAAAAAAGGATCCTATTATTTTATCCTTGTAAATGCAGCACCAAACGTTAGTTTTAAAATAATATTGATTGTGAATTTTAAGCGTAAAGTGAGTATTGGAGTTACTCGACCATCGACAATTTTGTGAAGACACTGTTCCATTAGATGTGAATGTGGCTTCGTCAGAATAAATAATTTTCCTAACGAAAAAAGGATCGCCTTCTAGCTTTCCTTAGATGAGAAAACAAAATTCTAGTCGTCTGTCTTAGTCTCCTGGTTTTAATGTATGGATATATTGTGGTTTATATGGATTAAATTTTTTATCTTTAAAATTTTTTGATATTGTATCTTTACCAACTTCATCTGGAAGCGAAGATGCCCTTTTTCGCAATTTAGGGTTTTCTACTGCAGATAACATTACATTTAACTTTATGTCCTCACTTGCAACAGGTTTTCGACATTTGTTTGTGAATTTATTATTAACATCTCCACATGATTTAAATTTTTCCATAATTCTCATTACTGATGTATGGTGTATATTTTTCCCTGGATGTCTGTTGTTAAATATTTCAGCTGCTTCACGATAAGTTTTATAATTCTCACCAACGATTAACATAATTTCTACTTTTTCTTCCTCACTAAATATCACAAGCATGTTCACAAACTATATTTGACGTTCACTGTCAAACAAATCTTATTGTCAACAAATCATTTGTAAATCAGAGCATCCGAGATTTTACGTTACATTGGATTTGTCATTGTAGATTAAAAAAAATACATGGAATTGACTGTATTTGCATATTTGAACGTACTTTTCAACTCTAAACAACTTTTCCTAATAACAATTTTCGATATTGTCAAAAATAAAGGTACTTGAACCAAATTCATATTTTCTACCAAACCTTATAACCGGCTGAAAAAAATTAATATGTGATGGTTACATTTCAGGTTTAAGACCATGCAAAACTTTTTATAAAGAATAACTTTTTTTTCATAAAACCAATAAAAAAAAAGTTTCCCGTATGGTGCGAACGTAAGCAGACACACAGTACATATAACATATACTTATTATTTGGGTCACAATTGATATGGTCCATCTCAAGCCATGTTTATTATATTTCTGAGTAACATAAAAAGTTCTGTTAATATAATATTTTCAAAGTTTGTGTTTTTTTTTGTAAACAGCTTGAAATACCATACAAGGTCGCTTAAAAATTGAACTTACGTGGCCAAACTACATACACAAGGTCATAATTACTTGTGTTGCAGACACTGACCATAGGAAGAAAATTTTTTTTTAGTGACAGGTTTGTAATTTATAGTAGACTTTGTTTTTCTGACATATCTAGCGTGTATAGGCAATTCAATCGAAGATATAAAACAGGAAGATAAAAAGTAGGGGTAATTACGTTGTATTCATGTAATAAATTATCCCCCGTTTACTCCAAACGGATTAGATCAAATAATTTTTTCAAAATGAGGAGTAGAACTGCTTTTCGTAGCAGTGGATTCTGAGGAATATCTATGATAAGTGGCGTCAGTTGTGGAAAATCATTTATAAACAATTAGATATTAAACAATTGTTTTTTTTTCACTATTTTAAAGCATTTCGTTGATTTCAAACTGAATATCCCTCTAAACACTATTAATTTTCTGGGATCGTTTTTAACAGTTTTTAATTTTACAAAATGGAGTTCCGAAAGCGAAAAATGCATTATTTTTTAGATGTTCTCCATTATAGGTTAAAATAGTTCTCCCCGTATATATAAATACTGCGTCATTATCAGGTTTTATAGCTTTGGCGATGTTTATTTTATATTTATGCAATACGAAAATCTATCTTATCACATTCTACAAATGAAGGCTAATAACTGCTAAACTCTCTCTCTCTCTCTCTCTCTCTCTCTCTCTCTCTCTCTCTTCATTCGACTTTCACGGTTAACACCAACATCTGAATATATTTTAAATATAATTGACAGAATTACTCAATGTAGATCAATAATTATTTGATCTTTGAGAAATAAAAATACTTGTACTTTGTTGATTTCAACTGCTCTTCTTACAGAATTTAGCTAACCTTTCAAAAATTAAAAATGTTTAGAATTGTAATCTACTTACTGCTTTTAAATAAGTATTTCACTGAAATGATATTAAATAATTACGTAAGCTCTAAACATGCAATCCCTGCAAAAATTTCTTTGCAGAAGTTCACTGAGACGAAATAAATTTAGAACTTACCAGGAAATATTTTGGTGCAATTATTTATAATGAGCTCCAGCAGCTATTTTGTAAAATATTTCACCGATTTGAGAAAATATTTCACACCTCAACAACTTCTTCTTTACGAAATATTTCCTATAATTGGTGCAACAGAGTGCTTTTTCATTTCCAGTTAAAGCTTACTTTTCATTCTCAATTCTTTTTGTTTGCCATTTATTTTTGTCAATCGTCACGTTGCAGACGGCTTCAACATATTTCTGTGGAATGTATAATAGCATGGCGTCTGTTTTCTTGTTGAAAAAATACAAGTTCCTTTGTTTTCGCATATTTGCTAATTAATAAAACTCATGTTTCTGCTTATTTATTAGTAAAACGTAGAACAGATAAAAACTCCTTATTCACTTAATTATCGTGGAAACTTTAAGGGTTTTTGAGAGTTTTCAGAAAGAATTGTTTCGTTCTGACCTTACGTCATTATATACATTTGGAGATAAAGTTTTAAAAGTCCGTTTTTTTATTACTGTGATGTTATTTCGGTATTCCAAATACTAGGAACAAATATTGTGTCACGGTTATAAATATTGCGATTACTTTTTTGTTTCTTCTCTCCATATTGATTTCTAAAAAACAGATAAGTAATTTAAAAGCATACTGTTATATGTTCTTTTATATTTAAAGGTAGAATTCACCGCATATAATTCCACGTCGAAGTTAGTACATACTTCAGCCATTTTGCCAGGTGTTTATGAGCCCAAATAATTTTCTGTAGTATTTTTGCTTAAGTTGGCGAAATTGTTAGGGGTACTTTTCATCGAATAAAATATATTTGGCTGTATGTTTACTACTAGGTACATGACAGAATTGGTTTGCTCCAAATCTGGGGCTATTGAAGAGACATCGCTAAAATGCAATTTATCTTTTCTGAACTTCTGTAAAAACTATAAAAAATATCTTTATAATAGATTACATTTTGAAAAATTCCTCATAACACGGTACAATGTCATTATTGGCTCCCACACCATAACTTTAATTAATGTTTACGCACATTTTGGGAATAAATTTTGAACTTTTCAAATTGTCGGTTTCTTAAATTTTTGTATTCACTTATTCGAATATCAAGAACAAAGGAGAAACTACACATTTTACATAAGAAAAAAAACAAATTATTTTTCAATTTAATAGCAAAAGCACAATCGTAATTTGAAACAAAAGTTACAGCAAACCGACCCAGACTAACAGGTATCACAACCTTAATCTAATCTTCCAAATTCAATAAAAATCGGTAATTTAATTTACTGAGGATAAAAAAAATTAAAAAATGTGATTTCTGCCAATAAATTCCTCAGGAGAATTCATTAACAAAGAGGGAACGGAGGTTTTCGCGGCCAGAGTCATAGCTGATTCTGCTTCTTCCGGATTAGGACCATGTCATTTTTTTCGAATTAATTTATTTATATACCTAAACCGGGATATAACCTAAGTGTTCCGACGTTTCGCCCACACTTATAAGGGACTTTTTCAAGGATGAAATAAAAAACAAAACAAGTAAGGTAAGTAACTTTTGTTTTGTTTTTTTTTCTCATCCTTGAAAAAGCCCCTTATAAGTGTGGGCGAAACGTAGAAAACTTTGTTTATATGCCCCTAATTTCAAGCACATTGTATATCTACAGCTACGTACGGACAACCTAATATACCTTTTTTGAAGATTTTTTAAATCCATATAATTCTACTCCGCTAACCTATGTATGGAACACCCTGTAAAATTAGATATATAAGGTGAAAACTATGCTCATGCAAGTATTTAATATTTGGTACATGAATTGGAGCCAATTGACTAATTGTTGTTACCGCACATGGTAGTAGTTTTTTTCCTATATCTACAGTTTCTGTCAATGTATGGAGATAAAATGTATACCAGATTTCAAGTCAAACTATAAGCTTTGCAACAAAACAAGTTTCAGCAAAAACAGTTGAGTGGTTATTACGTGATGAGGTAACAAACAAACAAACAGACAAATACAATTTTATAATAGTATAGATAGAAAATACCACAAATATCTCTCCGGATTCAATATAACTTTAGTCTCCAGTACAAAAGAAACATCGGCTTTCAATGTTTCCACCTATCTAAACCAAAGCGGTTGATAACTTGAGCCCTAATTTTCCCCTCACGGAGAACGGCATACGAGGAACTCTGTAAAAGTTCTTGCTTTCGAACTAGTGGCAGGTTCTTCGTGGCTTGTATGTAGAGCAGAGGCTAAATCCGATTGAATCCACTTCTTGAATTTATTAACCTATCGACGAAGCCAAATTAAGAGGAATATTCATATTTAATATATTATGGTTGTTTCACATTTAATTTTTAAATATTATTATGACAATTTTACTCAAGTAATTTTAAATTTGCAACCATAATACCATATATTTTAATATGAAAGCTATCAGGTATTCTCTTAATGATATATTGCACTATCTGTACATAACATTTTTCACTCTGAGGAGTATTTGAATATTCCATACAAAATTAGCCTTCACGGTATAATAAATTGTCTATCCGTTCATTACTTTGAGCATTATGATTTCAGGTTTCCATGTTTTTCATTTAATAATTCAGTGGGCTCCAAAAACCAGAGTTGTTCACTGTAGTCATTGTTGTCTTCTGTTAGCGAATATCGGCCTCACAAATATTTCGCAGTTCTTGAAATAATTTTATTACGTACTCAGTAAATAATAAGAAATTGCAATAGCTTGCGTTTCAATAATTTAAGCGTACCTAAAATTTTAAAATTGTAAGTTGTTGCTGCAGTTACTCTGGCACATATTAGCTTTAAATCCATCATAGACCCTTGCAATAATAGAAATTGTTTAAGGCATATTAATAGTTAACTAATATCATATTGAAACTAGTGAGGTCTATACTTTTTTCAAGTTAACCAACCCAAATCAAATAATAGAATATTCCTTATTGGAAAAATTATATTTATTTTAGAGCTTGAAAACCAAAAAATTTAAATGTCAAATCCGATGAAACTTAGGTATAGGATTTCAAAGATAAAATATGTCTATAACTTTATGTAGAAAAAAATAATAATAATATTTAGGGAAGTCCATTTAAAACAAAAAGTTAGTCTCTACTTCAGGAACAACCGGAAACGTTGCTATCTTGGTCAAATGTCCCCATTTATATTAGAAGGAGGACCACCCTAGATTACTATTCACAGTGTCCTGGGTTTGAACCTCACTCCGATCAACTTTTGTTTCACCAACTTCTATGTTTCCTTTAAATAAATAATTATATATTAAAATTGATAATTTATTATTCATTTTAACGCTAAGTGGTTTGTGATGAGTTTAATGTGTCAGGTTGATAATAATAGAATAAGAAACGATCATGCCAGAGTACTTACCTGCTTTATTGCCTGATCTGACGTCCTCTCTATTGGGTGTGGAGTGTATTCTGAGAGACTTGAAACGCACTGATCTCCGAAACTACTGAACCTAAAATTTTGAAAAAAATAGAAAATATAGAACGTTGCCCGAACTTTACAGGAAAAATAAGGAGAAATCATTAATATTAATTTTGGGGGGCAAATATATAGAATTAAATAAAAATTTATAAGAATAAAAAAATCAAACTCAAAAAGTCATGTAATATGTCAAATGAAAGGTCTCATTCTGAGCGACGACACCAGAGTATATAAATCATTCGTTTTCATTTATTTAAGGAGCAGTTAAAATTAAAAAAATTATCCAAAAGATATTAAAGAAAACATTATACCAAAATTTACCCATTCCCCCCCTCCCTATCGGGCCAAGCAACTCCGAAACTATAAAAGCCACTGTAGTAAAGTATCGCGATTTGAAAAAAACATACTTTCCTACTTTCCAATACGTGTCCTGACGTTTTTGTAATCATTCGAAGCTCTCGATGTGCTTCTTTTTTTTCTAATGTGATAAACTAAACTAAAGATAAACTTAATCGTTTTTAGGGTTCCGTATATACAGTATACGGATACCCTTATAATATCACTCAGGATTTCTGCCTCTGTCAAAAAGCATCTAAACTACTGGACGAAAGAGGTTGAAATTGGTATGAAGGTATAGTTTGGTGACTTGATCAGGAGCACATTCGCAAAAGAAGAAATTTTGATTTAAGGGGTACTTCTGGGGGAAAAACTAAAAAAATCGACCGTTCCCCCCCCTGATCTCCGAAACTACTGAACCTAAAATTTTGAAAAAAATAGAAAATATAGAACGTTGCCCGAACTTTACAGGAAAAATAAAAAACCATTAAATTATTGGGGGGCAAATTATAGAACTAAATAAAAATTTAAAAATAAAAAAATCAAACTCATCATGTAATATGTCAAATGAAAGGTCCATTCAGGAACACAAATATATTTTTTTCATATTTTAAAAAAAAATTAATTAAAAAGATATAAAGAAAATATACCAAAATTTACCCATTCCCCCCATTATCTCCGAAACTATAAAACGAAAGTTTTGAAAAAAAATACTTTCATAGCTCCTGAAGTTACGAAAAATAAGGAGAAACATCTAGTTTTCATTTTGGGGGGCAAATAAAATTAAATGGAAAATATAAAATTAAAATTGTTTCAACCCATATTTTTTCAGATGAAAGGGCATACGACGAAAATAAACATTTTTTTTCAAAATAAATAAATTAAAAGATATTAACAAAAATATAAAAAAAATTACCCATTCCTCCCCCCCTTATCTCCGAAACCATAAGCTGGAAAATTTTGAAAAAAAATTGAGTTATATACCCTCACCTGAACTTTACTGGAAAATTAAGGAAGAAACCCATAATATTTATTTTGGGGGGCAAATTATAGAATTAAATGGAAAATATAAAATTAAAATTATTTCTAACCCATGATGTTATATATCAAATAAAAGGGCTCATTATGACGAAAACAAATATATTTTTTTCATATTTTCAAAATAAATTAATTAAAAGTTATTAACAAAAATATAAAAAAAATTACCCATTCCCCCCCCTTATCTCCGAAACAATAAGCTGTAAAATTTTGAAAAAAAAAATAAGTACAGCGCCTCACCTGAACTTTACTGGAAAAATAAGGAGAAACCCCTAATATTCACTTTGGGGGGCAAAATTATAGAATTAAATGGAAAATAAAAAATTAAACTTGTTTCTAACGTATCATGTAATATATCAAATCACAGGGCTCATTATGACTAATACAAATATATTTTTTTTATTTTTTTTTTAAATAAATATTTTAAAATATATTAAAAAATATTTAAAAAAATACACATCCCCCCTTTATTCCCCAAACTATAGGACCTAATTTTTTTTATTTACAGGAAAAATACGAAGAAATCTTTAATATTAACAATGGGGGGCAATTTATAGAAATAAACGGAAAATAAAAAATATTTTTTTAACGTGGCATGCAATATATCAAATGAAGGGGCTCGTTATGAGAAATACAAATATATATTTATAAAATTAATTGTTTACAAGATATTAACATAAAGATATAAAAAATTCTCATTTCTCGCTTTATTTCCGAAATCATAGTACCTAAAATTCTGAAAATAATTAGGGGTACTGGGGCTCACTTGAAATTTATAAGAAAAATTATTAGAAAACCTCCATGGTAATTTTAGGGACAAATTATACAATTAAATGAAAAATAAAAATTCAATGTTCAAACGAATCATGTAATATATCAAATAAAATACTCATTATGTGAATTACAAATATATCATATTTTTAAATCATTTGTTTAGCAAAGATATTAAACATCGGCTTAATTCCCATTTTAGAAACTATACTATTTAAATTTTGGAAAATATATTTTATTTGTATTTTTAAATAATTTGAATAACAGATTTAATAATTTATAATTTAAAACTTGACCTATTGTGCCCTTTATCTTCCAATCTATAGAGCCTCAAAATTCAGACAATAGATTATAAAAGGCTTCCCTGAAAGTTTATTAGTAAAATAAAACTCTAATGTTAATTTTTGGGGGCCAAATTAGAAAACTAAATACAGCGAATTTTGAAGGTGGTACGGAACCCTTACAATGCGAGTCCAACTCGCACTTGACCAAATTATTTTATGGAAGCTCGCCATTTGTGGACTCAGTGCAGAAGAACAAACAAACATCATAAATTCAATTTACGTTCATTTGGTCAAGATACTGTAAGAAATAAAAAAGTTACAATAGTTTAAATGTAAAAATCTAAGAATTAAGAAAAAAAATAATTAAATTAGAAAAACAAAAACCGTAAGCTATCTAGGTGTTATATGGGCTACATAATATAGCACATGAGCCCACCTATCGGCTCTTTACGTTTGGCGAACCTTCTACAAAACACCCTGTATAAAATTGAAAGTCTTAAAATTTGATTAAATATTAATTATATTCGATAAGATCTTCGATTAGGTATTATTTCACATTTTGTTACAAAATTTGGTACGCATACATTTTGTTTTAGATTTTCAATAAAAAATCTTGCTTTTTAAAATTTTAGATTATATGTTTGTATATGGCACTCATGGTTTGTAAAGTGGTTTTATGTCTTATATAGTTTTCTGCCTTTTAATCAATCTACGATTTAAGATTAACACTGCCGTCTAATTTACCAGTTGTAATGTGATGGAATTAATTTCTTTTAATATATACTTTGGCAATACAGAATTTACTATGTTATTAGTTCATTGACTATATTACGTTCATCAGAAACAGTTCTTCCAAATAGTTAACAAAAAGTTTGTTTCCACACTGCAACAAGAATTTACTGCATTCCGATAAAAGATATACGCAGCTACTTTGGTCGAAATTTCCACTTGGTAACACTTCGATTATATTTGATTTATGGACAACTTAGGAAATTTATCAATACACACTGAACGAGTGTGCACCGGATAGTTAGTTATAGAAAACATTTATCGCAGCAGTTGGTCCATGCCACAACTTGTTATTTGAAATCTTAAAAATCGAATTTTATTTTTGCTACCTTCAACAGTTGTGATGTACAATTTTCCAAATAGAATTTGCAAATTGAAATTAAACCAGAAAACAATGTTGTAAATTTATCATGTCAATAGCATTTTGATCACAAACTTTATATATCGTGAAAACCAGACAGCACATTCAGTTTTTCCTTGTGATTATAATAAAGGACTCTAGTTTTACACATTTTTAGCTGTTTGTGATCTTACTATCGCATGTAAACCGTTGCCCTTCTGGAAATCATTCCAGGTGAAAACTTAAATTCTTTCAGATCCCGTTTATTTTACAACTTACAAAATGGTGGATTTCTTTGTATCTGTTCTTCTTGATTTCTTCTCTGGTTCTGAACCGCTTTTAACTAATTCTTTTCGTTTTGTAGAGTGAAATTTCCAACTTGAAAACACATTTCTGATCGTATAGAGCTGAAATTTGGGTTTAAGGATATTTCTGTATGGTTTTATGTATAATGGTCGAATCCTCCAATACGTATAGTTTTTTAAATTCCATTCTAATAAGGAAGATACCAAGGTCTCCTATCTTTTTCTAAGACTTGTAACTTGTACATCTTAAGAAAATGGCCTAAATGGCCAATGTGTCAAAAACACCATCGAAGTTTCGTAACTGACATTAACACAACTTTTCAATTTCCAACGTATAGTCCGGGCAATAAGGGCCCTGAAAGCTTTAATCGCCAATTTTCTATATACATTACGAATCAGCGGGCCCCAGGTACATAATAGAAAATTCAGTGAGAAGAGATGCCAGGGTGTTTTACATAGCAGGCGAAATTATAAATTAAAATGGTTAAAAGCTATAGTAGTAATAAGTAATTGATTAAACTTGCTTTTGGGTTTACCAAGCTCATTCCGTCCCTATAAATGATAACTGTGGTTTTATACAAAAATTTATCATCCGCTGTTATGACCGAGCCTACTACTTCCACCTTACTAACCGATCTAAAAAAAAATGAAAATAAAACATCAAAAAATATATTAACCGACTACAAAGTAGAACAAAAAGTTGACAATAATTAACAAAATAAAAAATAAACAGTAAGGAGTACATGCACATTTATCTACCAACAACTTAAAACGGTGCTCCTTCTGTACAAATGAATTACCTACCTATGTAGTATATTTTTGAAGTCGGTGCCAAGCAGCAATCAAGTTTAATGAAGCAGATATGTAAAATTTTCAGGATTCTAAGTTTGCCTGGTACCCATTTCAAAACTATACGAGATAGGTAGGTTTCTTTATAGTGAAGACGGTTAACTTTTTTTAAATATTTTATATTCATGTATTTACAAGTTTGAATTCATTAAAATATAAAACTTGAATAACATTACGTACCCTATATTTCGAATCAACTCACATTAATTGTGAAACTGGTTACTGCTCTAAATAAAAACGCATTGTGCAGTTTGACAATTAATACTAATTAATATGTTTCGAGTGTATTCAGACGAAGTAGACGACAACGTATTCTGCATAAAAGATGCGGTCTGAATAAAATTGCGCATCCAACATTCCAAGGGACTTGAAGCAGGAAACACCCGAACGAACTCTCATTAACTAGAAACTCTAATTGTGTATGTTTTCTAGCTGTGCATTCTTCCTGAATGTCTCGGCATTTTATCATTACAAATTCGAGAGAGTTCGTCAAAGCGTAAACCTGAATTCTCTTAACCATAGTAAACAGCTTTATTGCAGAAATTACTCTATGATGTAATACGCAACTTGCTCTTTGTTAAAATAGTGGAGCTGTATATATGTGTTTATATATATATATAAAGTGTGGAACAGCCAAATAGAATAAATTCGATAACGAATAAAAGAGAGTGTGTTGGGAAAAGCGCTTTAAAAGCGAATTTTTTCAACAAAAAAAATTATATAGGGTGTTGTCATGTGACAGCAGTGGCTAATACCAGCTTACCTACTTTAAATGCAATCCCCTGTATATAATTTATTTTTCGGATTCTGCAGAAAATTCTAGACATTTCATGTACAATGAATGTCCTACACCTTCTCTTCAACTGTTTCGGAAATATTAAGTGTTTTCAGATGTAAAAAAAATAAAAAATTCGCTACATTACACTAAAAACCTAATAAGTAATACTGATTATTTCTTAGCAATAAAAAAAACAAAAAATCATTATTGTGAATGTAGGAAATGTTCAAAATTCTCGACGCGAACGTCTTGGCTACATGCTCATCTGGTACAGAAATGTCTTCAAACGTTCCTCAACATCTCAGGCGTAACTGATCTAATCGCAAGCATGTTTCGTCTTTTTAGGTCATCTAAGTTGAGTGGTATAAAGTACTTTTGACATATCCCCACAAAAAGTAGTCTAATGGCGTCATATTAGGAGATTGTGCAGGCCATTCTATCGATCCGCGCCTCCCAATCCACCGTTTTGGAAAAATTTGGTTCAGGTAATACGTTAATGGAGCGGTGCTCCATCTTGCTGAAACCATATTGCATTGGTTTTACTGGATCAGGATATAAGTTTGTCAAAGTTGGCACATTACTTTGGAGAAGTTCTAAATATTTATCTTCGTTGCCAAATGAAAAAGGGACCTACGATATGATTTGCAACATTTCCTGTCCAAACATGAACTTTTTCAGACTATTGCTTATTTTTCTCTGTCATACAATGAGGATTCTCATTTGTAGAATGGTTATTTGGTGGTATGTCTGTTAAATGATATTATTACATACAGTTAACGAAATTCAAACGACTATAACACTGATACAGATCACTACTGTCATGCAGGCAGCCAACAAGATGCTAAGGCTATGAGTTTTGCCGAAAATAAACAAAAGTGTTTTTTTTTCAAATCAGTAAAATGAATGCAGGAATGGTTTTTGCTTACCATCTCAATATCAAGAGTTAATTGGGTGTGATGTAGCGAATTTGTGAAATAAAATAATTTTCTTTTTTAACGTTAATTTTTGTAATAAATCTAAAAACACTTAATATTTCCGAAACAGTTGAGATAGGTGTAGGACATTGTACATAAATTATGTCTGGAATTTTTCGGAGAATCCAAAAGATAAATAATATACAGGGGCTTCTTGCAAAATAAAAAAGTTGTTATTGGCCAATGTTACATGACACACCCTATATAATATTTTTTATTGAAAAAATGGGCATTTAATCCATTTGGCTGTTCCACACTGTTTATGTAACAACGATTAACTACTATTGTTTACATGTATATCCCAACCAGGCGGGTCGAGGGAGTACGCAGAAGATTGCGTCAGTAAAATTCCTTCAAAATGTAGTACAATTTGTTTTAACAATAATCACTGGAACATTTTTTTGTTTAGCGGTATCTCACACCGGTGCGTAGTATAAGAGCTTGATTCCATCACCGTAGCCGTTGCGGGATAAAATATTCAACTTGATTAAACTGTTTTTGAGTAATCAGTGAATATTCATTGTAGTCCCTTAATAACTATTTTTTTATTGTCTGGTAAACGATAAATTTTCCTTAAAGCAAGGCAGTTTAAATTATTAAAATTGCTTAAGCCGATTTTGTGTGATGACTAAGCAGCCATATAAAAAAATGCCGACGAATTGATAGCCTTCTCCTTTTTGTAAGTGGATTAAATACTATAAAATTCACAATTCCTGTTTGCTTATAAATTGATGGATTTTTAAAAGCTCTTAGCTATTTTTTTTTGTATTAGGCTTGGAGTAATCAGTATGTGAATGACACAATTCGGTAGGGTAGCTAAACTGTAATAAAACAGTACCAGCCAATGTAAATATTACAGCTACCAACCAATAAACGTGCTAGTAATAATAATATATTGTGACGTTATAACTACATGAAATGATAAAAAGTATTTAAATGTTATTATAATTTACTATTTACATTTGCCATCTTCCAATGAACACCAATCTCGATGGCTAAAATTATAATAAAAAATATATTGTGTTTTTCTTAAATTCCAAGACCTATAATTAATTTATAATTAAAATATACGTCTTATAACAATCCCACAATAAAGGCGAATCATTACCATTCCTTTGCTTCGCCGTAGTTGGGTAAAATCTTCGGGAGGCTTCCAGGATTAGTCAGATAAAAGATGCGAAGGTACAGGGACAGCTAACTGGGACTCAATCAAAATCATCGAGCAAACTAACAACGTCTGCTAGGACAGACAGTTTCTGATATAGATAGCTAAAGGTGGCTACGCAGAAAACCTATTATATATCTAATTCTGGGGTCTACTGTAAGTAGGTCAGGGGCATAGAATGAAGTTCAACATTCGTATATAGTTTTATCGCGAATTATCAAATATCCAAGAAGTTTGTCATTTCAATTTCGGTTGAAGACTACCAAAAGAACTTAATGAACAACAAAACGTTCCTCGTTTGTTTTCCTTACGTAATAATTTGTCAAAGAAGTATGGAAATGCTTCATTCTCTATTCTCTACTTTCGAGCGAAGTACGAACCCTTGTTATTTCACGGATATGTTGTTTCTTTACGATCGCATTCAACCACTTTTCAAGAGAATTCGTAGTGGCACATGTAAATAAAAACGGAATAGATGCATGTGTTTTATCCTGAAAGTGGCTCTTATATAAGGCTTGTTTCTGAAGCGTGGAAATTGGACCGAATATTTCTGGGATGATGTATGCATTTCATGGACGTAAATAAAAATATTTCGTGGATTTATAGACCGTGAGTGGGTTAAGCCATTATTTGTGTAACCCGTTAGTTTCTGTATGAAATTTTCTTCTCAAATGAATTGTTTTGGTTTATTTTTCCGTATTCCTGTTTATTCTGTAGTAAAAAACAGCAATTTTTCAATATTTATTGTCGTGCTTTTGTGTCGTAAAGTTTTCCTGTTGCATTTTAACTACTGCTCCATTTATTTTTTAAGGAGTCATAATGATATATTAATATATCATCTGTTCACTATCAATGACAAGCAGGGTCCGTCTTTCATACCTGTTTATTTTCGCGATGCCATAACTGTCTGAATCCACTAATATGGTTATATATGAGTTCTTTTACCTGTTAAAATCCATATCGGGGGTACCCCACTCTTTTATTCGGAAATCGCCTGGCAGGGATCGAATACAATTTAATTGCTTCATAATGTATATTTTAATTTATAGTGAAACTACAGTTGTTTTGCAAATTGTGAGTCAATTAAAATAAATCATGCTACATGTTTTGTTTAAACCTCGAAAAGATTCCTGAAAATACCACAAACGTAAAATTATTTGGAAAGTGCACTTTTGCATACTATTGAAACTTAAGTCAAAAACATTAATAAGTGTTCCTCAATAGGTAATATTAGATATAAATTCAGTATTCATATTCATAGAAGACTATATCCAAGAAGTACTAAACTGCCGTTTGTTTAGATGCAATATGCAAATTTGAATTATTTTAGTATTTCAGAAATTCTTGGATATAATAATAAACTTAACGGAAAATCTGTAAATTTGCTCCCAACGTTTCACAGTTTAAATCAATGGCAATAAGCAATAATAAATAAAATATTGAAAATAATGAAACTAATAATTTCAGAAGTTTGCAGTGGCGATCATAGAATGCACTATGAGACAATATGAACTGGCCTACCACCAATGACTACTAATATAAATGGACCCGGCACTCTCATATACACCCAAAGAAAAAATGGGTTGAAACATGAGACAAAAATAGAAAGAGACACAGATATATTTGTATACAAATATTCCGGCCTCAATAATAGTGTCCAAATTACATTAAATCAAAGGTCATGTTATTCAGAAATCTTTCAAAATAATAGAACTACCTACCTAAACCACAAATATAAATAAATTAAAAGCCATTAATACATGTGCACAATAACAAAAACAATTAGTGGCTTAATTACTAATATGTAACAGTAATTATCAAAACATTTATTTATTTACATAAAATGTAGTTATATTTACTGCTTAAATTACCTTTTGTAAAACTCAGTTAACACATTAATGATCTTACACTTACCGGTAAGAAGATAATTCGGCAAACGAACATACCATTTTCCTGCATGTAAAACACTGTTATTTATAATTATACAAAATAACCACTGATTTCAAAAGAGTTTCAATCCCAAAACACTTTAAAAATTATTACGAAGTTAAACTCAAATCAAAATGTAAAAAAGCAAACTTATACTGTTGCCTGCTGGACATAAACGGCGTAAAGTATCGCCGATAACCCTTAAATGCATGATTTTTTTTATTTAAAAATAAAATTGTTTTTTTTTGTATATAAGTGGCCAAATATCAATGAAAAAATACTTTAAAAAATTTAGCTTTTTTTTTATTTAAAAAAGCAAAAATGACGTGTTTCATATATGATACAGTGTGCGTTATAGCATAAAAACATATTTATTAATTTTTCATGAAAAAGGCGAAAACAATTGGAGCTCTGATTAAAACATAAGTGTAATTCGCATTTTGAACAAAAGTCATAAGTCAAACTTTTGCAGGTAGGGTTTTTGCACTTTCCCCTATTTTTCTTCCACTCAGGCCAATGTTCGATTGAATCTTTTCTGACGTCAACTGGTGGAACAACGGTCTTAGGATTTCTTTTCTTCTTTTTTTCCAACGCACTCTGTATTCCACTGCTTGATGGCCGGCCTCTTTTAGCAGTGGATTTTCCAAATTTACATAGGGTCTGGGACACCTCAATTTTATAACTTTTTTGATTCATGGGCTTTATTCTTTTCACTAAACACACCCTTCTATAAAGAAGCCACAAATTCACTAGAACGACATCAAGTAAATGGTAGAATAATCTGAAGTACCATTTCTTCGATCGTAGCTTTATTTTGTGGCGCCCAATATGGCTGTCAAATAAATCTACCCCAACCATATGCTTGTTATAAATTGTAATAATTTCTGGACATGTGACTTCTTTATATTGTTTATTTTTTCGATCAAATCTTCGAGCAGTGGTTTCGGGTTGTTGTCCAGAAAATGTAGACAATAAATTTACGATTTTATTGTCATTCCAAGATAAGCAAGCGGCGTCGATTCCATCAACATTTCCAATGTATTCAACAGACTTGCCCCTAAACTCTTTTTTAAATTCTTGCTCCGTTGGAAGCTTACAGTTTGGAATCCTGTTTCTTCTTACTGTCCCTAATGGCAAAATACCCTGCTTATGCAGATAAACCATAAGCGGCAAAGAAGTGAAGTAATTATCAAAATATATTTTATGTCATTTATGCTTTGTAATTTGCCCTTGTTAGACGAACTACCACATTTGAGCTTGCCCCAAGGTCTGGTTCATTATCAGGTCTTGCATTAGGGTTGTTTTCTTGTCCTGTATAAACTTCAAATACATTAGCATACCCAGACACTCCACATAAAAAGAACAACTTGAATCCCCATTTGTGAGGTTTGTTTGCCATATACTGCTTTAGATGATGCCTAGCTTTGGTCGAACAAATCTGCTCGTCCACTGACAGGCTTTCTTCTCGAGGGACAGATAAGAACTTCTCTTGTAGGTTGCTTATTATAGGTCGCATTTTATGGAGCTTGTCAAATCCCAGTTGATCAGCAGGAACTTGCGTCTCATTGTCATTGAAATGTAGATTCGCACGCAGTTTTTCAAAATTGTTTAGTGACATTGTCTCTTTTACAAAGTCGCTTCCAGTAAAATCAGCCCAGTAGTCTCTAATATTTACACAGTAGGAAACTGATGTAAAAATGCATATACCCAGGAATTTTTGGAGGTCTTCTTTTATTACATGTTCTGGTTTACTAGGATCACGCTGAGTACTATATAGGGTGGACTCTTCACAATTTTTTCCACTAAAGCATCATCGAAAAAATATTTAAAAAATTGGTAAGGGGAATCAAGCTCTAACATTTCTTTTTGGAGTTCTGTGTCACCAATAAACTCTTTGTCTGCTTCAGGAAAATTCAAGTTATCCCTTTTCCAAATAATTTTCCGTATATTATCCAAGTCTTTTTCTGTAGATGAAGCGGAGCTTGTAGATTGTACAGCCGTTATGTCTTGTTTAACTGTCTGGGTTATATCTTCCAAAGCTTCTGGATGAGGATCTTCAACAACCGAATCATCATCTGGACCGCATTCAGCAAGATCATTTACTAACACTGATGGGTCTAACAAATCCTCTTCATCTTCGGAATCTCCAACTTCCAGTTCATCCTTACATTCCAATGGAATATTCACTAATTTCAATAATTCTGCATCTGTCAGAGGCTTTTGCCGCAGAAAATCCTTCACCCAACGATTCATTCTGATTCATGCGTAAGTGCATAAAGTATCATATATGATACGCCCAAAAAACTTACACATAACCTAAACACTCGCTAGTAAAGTATCATATAAAGTTGTAGAATACAATTTACTTACATGGCTCGAAACTAAAAATCACTTTATTCGCCAATAATTAAAGTGGAAATATCAAACATATGGAAAAATAAAACTCGTGTTTGACAGCCGTTAGTAACGTGTGCACAGTCGCAAATTTTCGGCAACACTAAAGCAAATACCAGAAATTAAATATCGGTAAAACATTTTTCAGATTGAATGCACATTGTTACATATATGAAACAAGTTTTAGTTCCTTAATCTGCCAACAGATTCAGATACTTGTGTGAATAAGAGGTGTATCATATATGAAACATTATACAGTTAAGGGTTAAGGCGTTCAGTCAATGCGTACATATACCTAGATTTATGCCTTTGTTGTTACAATGTAAAGAATTTTGGCATTGATAAGCGGCTGGTTAATAATTTCCGGCAAACATTTTTCAACCCATTTTTAATGTAAACAGGTAGGTCGATTTATATAAGTAGTCACTGCGTAACACAGAGATTTTACATATCTTCTTTGATATATAAAGAGTGGCACAGGGAAAAATTATAAATCTCATATGAATAATAAAGCTTCTTTAAAATTATGCGGCGTTGAAAGAGTGAATTTCACCTTTCATGTTCAAGAAACAGAAAAGGCTCAATTATAAGGAAGTAGAACAAATACAATAGCTTTCACTTAGTAAAATTAGAGCAAACTCTTTTGGCTTTCGTTTTGCATTGTATTTTTATTTGCGTAATATAACTGAATTTGGAATGATCAAGTTCCCAGGCATGTTCACAATTCTTTAACTTTTCTAATAGTCGGTTTGTTTTTGGTATGAAAACTAAGTATAAATATCGAGCTTTATGGAGACCGATCTTTAGATTTCTATCTGATTTTGACGCATCTGTTTAAATCAATTCAAAAAATAAATCAAAACGTCTCTAAACAAGTTGCATATACTCTTAATTTGAACGAGCACATTTCAAAAACGTGCCTAATAATCACTTATAAATGCTAAGATATAATAAGGACGTAAAGTTAGAAACAGAAGGTATTAAATTTGAAAATTTATAACATATATGTATGGGAGAAAAATGAGGAATATTTTATATATATCATCACTTTCATCCTCTGCAAATGGTGGATTGTTAAAATTGCAATTTCTACTGCAAAACGTACGTAGCACAGTGAAGACTTTCACACAGCCAGACGTTGAACTATTATGTAATTTTTAGAATGTTGTTAAATTTTGGTGGTAACTTAATTTTATCTGGTGTTATTAATTTTTTTACAACCCCATTCTACGGGAAGTTGTGAAAAAATATTTTTCCATTATTAAACTATATGTATGTTAATCTGACATGTTTTTGTGGTTTATTTGGAGGAGTTAAATGACAGTTTACGCATGATTTTCATGCATAATATAAATACTGTGGTTGATAAGTAAAATTCTACAATTTGTTTCTTAGTTAAAAAGGTTTCAGCTACTGTGTATAACTTTTCATTGGCACTAAAAATTTTGGCAAAATGACGTTTACCTTTTCGATAAAATCCTTTGTGAGAATACATCCATAACGAAACTATATTATTTTTAATAATTTACAAATTAAAATTTTTGTTTGTGGAATAAACTTACCAATATGGTTTCGGCTAACTCAAAACATTTTTTGCTGTGTTAAAATTTTTTCCATTTCCATTTTTGATATATTTGCAAATAAAAGTCCTATGCTTCTAGAACAGCATAGGGCATGTATTTTTAAATTTCCCTGCATAACTCCAGCATTTTTTACGATATGGACGTAACTTAAAATTGTTGTAACAGCTAATAAAAATATTATTATTTTTGTGGTGTTAAAGGAAGACGTATTTTTAAATTTCCATGCATAACTCCAGGATTTTGTAAGTATATTTATTAGCCTTCTTATCTGTTACTTTTACGGGGTTCGGCCCATGTTTAAAAAAATGCTTTGCATTAAAAGGTATTTTACGTACTAATTATATTTTATGAATAATCTCATGTACAGTAGTTCTAAATGCGTAAGTCTTAGAATTACTTGTCCTGTTATGACTTAGTAGCAACTGCATATTCCGATGTAGTGAATAATGTTGGAATTTTTTTATTTTTTGAGTTTTGAGAAATGTGTACAAATTTTAGGGTCACTGGTTAACCAACAAATCAAAGAAATTATATATCTGTCATTTGTATTTGATTTATGGAACTAAAATTTTGTTGTATTCAGAATACAAAAAAAACGACCATTTTTTTGAGTTCCGTTTTATTATTTTCTTGCTATTGGAATTTATTTTCTACAAAATTCATTAAAAAAGTTATAACTGATATAGCATTATAAAATCATATGAAAGCAAATTTCTATGATGCCCCAACTACCGCAATTATTATAACGTTATTCAAGAACTAGTTCGTTTTATGTTAACGATAACTGCCATACAAGCTCAATAAAAGGTTGTTTTCCGCTCTTTTATTAAAGCTCTCTTCCACAGTGATAACTACACGCGTAAAAGAATTGCCATTAAAATTCTCTGCTTCTCCCTTTTATTTTCGAAATACTCCAGTTTTATCTTTTCCAGTCCTATAACTGGGACGTATTGTCAGCGATATTAGCACCAACAAGAAAAGTTAAGAATTTAAATTAATTGCTTTTAAGTGTTTGTTACTATTTGAATTAAAAAAGTACCAAGAAAAGAGCTTCGGTGTAAGCCTATAACAAAGTTAAAGTGGAAAGTCAATTTAACCACTTTATTATTGCCTAAAACAAATGGTGTTAGTGTAGGAACGTTAAATTACTATAATTTAATTACCAAATGAGTAGGCTCGCTCGGTAACTCGAAACTTTGCTGTGTAAACATATTTTTTCTGAGATTTAAAACCTCCTCTCACATAGGTGACTGAAAGTAATTTCTAATAAATAAAATTCATAAGTTACTGAAATTAGATCTCACAAATAAGAGTGTAAATTAAACAAAACATCTTTAATTTCTCTTTTAAGCAATTACAAGTCAATTACAAAAGTAGCTGACTTCTGATTTTTAAGTCAGTATTAAATAAAACATCTTTTTAAGTTAATTTTTTTTACCTAAAAAATGTCTTGTTTAAGTTGGTGCGATAATAACTCACTATTAGATAATTTCCCTTCAAATCCAAACATTTGTCTACAATGGATGCGACGTTAAATTTAACAAAAACACTTGATACATTTCTCTGCTGTGTTTATTTTAAAACTTATGATTTTATTAGGTAAAATTAAAAAATAATTATAGTTAAAGTATAATTTTTAAGTATTGCAAAATTTATTCGTCAGAAACGCCTTTTAATAAATTAGAAATTTCTAAACACAAAAAAGATTATTTCGATCTATTTATTATCTCAATAGTTATTGCACAATGTGTAACTTGTTTAGCATTGTAAAAGCTTTTGCTTTGCTCATGTAACATTCATCCTTTAAATAATTAAATTTATCTTTTAAAGTTATCAAACCTACGACCCCATGTTTCACAAATAACGAAGAATGAAAACGAGGTCTGATTTAGACCTTGAAACGTTTGGACTTTTGAAATATACAGACTTTCAAGTTTATGTGGTGTTATTCCCAAAGACCTCAGAAAAAATTCTATTCAAAACTGATTTCGCATTTGCAAATCTTACACACAAAAAATTATATTAGTAATAGTTGAAGACTTTTTACATAAGCTACATGTCATTGTTAAACATATACTTTCTATTATCAAACTTGAAATTTGGATAATGTAATTGCTTTACTTACCTTCGACATTAGGCAATAATCCAATCCCTTTTTTTGTTAAAGAAATTTATTCTCTGTTTTTTTTTTCAAGACTTTAAACAATATATATTTTAATTTCGTTATTATAAATTCAATAGATCTAACAATGTTTATATGTAATTATTGAAGTTTGCTTCTATGATATTGAAAAGTAATTTGACATTTGCAGATTTAATTTGGACTATTGTGAAACATATAGTTCATTTAAAACATACAAGAAAATATTACAAATAATTTATAATTGAAATTTTAGTACAAAACTTGCTTCATTATCACATGTGTTATCAGTCCAACTCATTTTCTTGCATAGAAAGATCACATTTTTAATCATTAATATATATATGTAAAAATTGTCATAATGGTTTATCTGTTAAGATATATATGTGAATAAATTAATAATCTAAAAAGTTTTTCTGTCGAATTTAAATTATTGGAATTAAAAGTTAACTCAGTATACAAAATATAGTGAGTAATAAAACCTTAGTAATTAATGTTATTCTCTTAATAAACAAAATATTTTATTGATGAGTACACCCATACACTTATTAAGTGTCACCAAATGGTTAAAATTCGACATTTTTTTTTGTTAAATTGTATGGAACAATGGTGGGCTCTAGAGTGTGGAAATTTATGAGTAGTAGTTCCGATATTATTGCCATAAACAAAATTGCATACAATAATTTCTGAATAATAATTATTTTACAATCATCTACTGTGCTGCAACTTCCATCTGCAGAAAAATTGGGGTCGCAATAAGACCAAAGCAAAAGCCTCCCCACTTTAGACAAACACCCTGAATACCACCTTGGCAAAAAGACTTGAAGGGAAAATTGATTCTCTTCGGAAAGACATTGAAAGACTGACCGAGTACCAACGAGGGGTCAGGAACAACAGAATAGAAAGACTTGTCGAGACTATCATGGACAATAACCGAATACACTCTCAGTGGGATGGAGAAAACATCACATCTCAGCAGTGTCTCGACAGTTTACGACAAAAGCTCTCCGTCTACACAAGTCGATTGAGAAGGTACAAAACCAGTAACCAACGGAAATAGACAAGGCACTATTCCGAAAATCAGAAAAAGGGTTTTATAGAAAACACAACAACATCAATTATAACGAAACCCCTATCTATCCCAGTAAAACGGCCATCGAGCAGTTCTGGAAAACACAACTTTCCACAACAGTTTCTCATAACTCCAGAGCGAGCTGGATTAATGAGAAGGAGGCTGCATTTCAGAATTTTGATAAGATGCAACACCAAACATTTACAACGGAAGACATGTCCAATATAATGAAACCTCTCCATAACTGGAAAGCACCATGACCAGATGGTATGTAGAATTACTGGATAAAGAAACTTTACGCCACCCACGAAAAATTAACAGTCATTATTAATGATATAATTATCCATCCCCACAAGATGCCTAGTTTCCTTACGCATGGTGCTACATACCTCTTACCAAAGGAAAACCTATGTACACAGGACCCAGCAAAGTACCGACCAATCACTTATACCAAAACCTTATACAAACTTATAACGTCGTGCATTAATCACCGCCTTTTCAGACATTGTGAGCTGAACAGCATAATTACCGAACAGCAAAAGGGATGCGAAAAACACGATGGGGTGCAAAGAACAACTAATAATTGATTCCGTTGTCTGCAATTAAGCCTACACCAAACGACGAAATCTCTACAAGGCATATGTGGATTACAAAAAAGCCTTGGATTCAGTTCCACATAAATGGCTCATTCAGGTGCTGAAACTCTATAAAGTAAATAATTGTATTGTTAACTTTTTAGAATATGTCATGACTACCTGGCTAACCAAAATCTTTCTGAATGAAGCCGACTGTCCGATTCAAACCGACTCTATCCCAATCAGAAGGGGTATATTCCAAGGAGACTCTCTTAGCCCGCTGTGGTCCTGACTTGCCATGAACCCACTCTCACACAAACTGAACGCCACTAACTTTGGGTTCAGTCTCAAACACAACAACATACAAGCACTAATAATAAACCATTTGTTATAATGGACGACTTAAAGTTGATGGCAGCCACGAAACAACAGCTGCATGATATGGTTAAAATAGTAGAAGGGTTCTCTAGTGACATCCATATGCAATTTGGCCTAGACAAATGCCGAATTATCAATATAGTAAAAGGCAAAATACAGCAAGGGCCCTACGAAATGAGAGATGGCACCTCAATTGAATTCATGGAGGAAGGCCATAGTTACAAATACCTTGAAATAAAGCAGGCTCAACGAATTGATCACTCCACCATGAAAAAGGACCTGTCAACCGAGTTCTATAGAAGGGTAAGACGACTGTTGAAAACTAAGCTTAACAGTAAAAATCTGTTTCAGGCTATTAACACCTATGCGTGCTCAGTACTCAGTTACTCATTCGGAATAGTTAAATGGTGCAAGACTGACATTGAACAACTACAACGGAAAGTTCGAGTTCTACTAACAAAAGCTCAAAATCACCATCCAATGAGCTCTGTCGAACATACAACGTTGACACGGTATGAAGGAGGACGATGATTGGCAGATATAGGCAAGTTACGTGATCAACAAATTTCTAATTTGCGTAATCATTTCCAGAAACTCGCAGAATTTTCTGATCTACACAGAGTCATATGTCAGGTTGATGACTCAACACCTCTGGGACTGACAGAACAACAAGTTCAAGTATACCACCAGACAACTAATTAGAAACTGCTCAAATGGAAAGAGAACAATATTCCAACGGTACCAATTGTTATGTCAACAACAGGAGTAGTCCCAAAACATCTATTAAACAATTTGAAATACCTCGGTCTGGATGAACACCTTTACAAACAAATGCAAAAAGCCGTCCTATTAGGAACAGCCCGGACGGTCAGAAAATTTATGGGGAACTGCAGCCACGACGCCAACCATGGGCCTGATAACCTGGCAAGGGCTCCCATAGAGCTAAACCCTTTTGATATGTAGTATAGCTGGGGTTTAGTGCAATATGTGTGCCTTAGAGGGAGTGTGATGCCATACATTGTATGGTCAAGTCGGGGAAAATTGTTATATTAATATTTATTGTTTCTAAATGTATTATATTGATAACACCCAAGCTTGTTATAATACCTAATAAAAGAAAAAGAAGAGAAAGAAAGTCGGCCAACTGACAATAGTTTAATTAACTGTCTAATTTATATATAGAATAATGTATTGTCATATTTGATGTACACTAAATTTTAGGTTAGTTATGATAAGTTATCAAATAAGTCGAGAATAATTACCATTAATCTCTTCGGACAATTAGAAACATAAAAACTTGTCAATTATTGGGCACCGTTTTTTTCATTGGCATTGTATGTTACTTTATTATTAATAATACGACATAAGCCTCTCTAACACGATAATTTTAATATAAAACACAAAAGTCCTAATTATTAACGATCTGACAACAATTCAAACTATATTTTGATAAAGTTCATGATAAGCTGTTTACTTTAAGTTTGTCATATGAATAATGCAAAATAATACAGAACTAAAAATCGGTTAAATGGTCAAAACGTGTAAGGTCTATTTGGTTCAATTTAGCCCCTCAATCAAATAATTGTTAAATCATATTTCCGGGAAGAATACTTTTGTGATTATCATTTAATTAATAAATGGAAGAGCTGATTTCCAGTATATTGCAAAATATGTGATGAATCAGATAATTATATATTGTTATTTTGTCCAAATAGTTGACTTTGATCTGATGCAATAAAAAATGAAAACAAAATGTCGGACCTAACATAAACAATTAATTTTTTTGTGGTCCTAAAATATTTGAATTTAATGCAATCTCAAGATAACTATAAAGGTCTCTACTAATTATATGCCTAAATTAAGTTAACTAAACTTAAGAAATCCCAGGGGCTAGGCAAAGACTTGGTCCCTTCATCCGAACAACTACACAATTATGTATAACAACGCACGGCTGCTGTACACAATCTATCCAAGCCATAATTTTGAAACAAGTCGCGAAACCTTCTAAACTAAAGTGAAATGGCAAACGACAGCTCTAATTGAAGGAAGATCTGGTTGAATTTAAATCAGAAATAAATAATCTCATCTAGATAAGTATAATGGAAGTGGGAATGGAATTAGATTTCAGATAAACATTTTATTGAACATAAGATAATAAAAATGATAATAAAATGTGCCATAAGATCTCGTGAATGAAATAAGCCCAAAACTACAAATTGAACTATAAAATAATGCAATCCAATTAATGCAGCAAAATGAATTATTGTGGCTTTCAGCACTACATTTACCTTCAGTTTGCGTAATAAACAGATTAATTGCAGAACATCAAGCTAAACGGCGAACTACCATACGAAATTGTTTTCCTAAGCATATTGGTTGCAACATAGAATCATTATGTGCAAACTTTTCACTACAGCTACCATACATGAACAGAAATTCTGTATATGTAACGAGCACACTGACAGCTCCGTTATCAATGAACATACAATAAGCAGCCAATTCGAAGGAGATATTTTTTACATTAACAATTTAAATCCATCTAACATCATTTACCTTCAATCCAACAATTCTTTCGGTTCGCGTTAAAAATTGATTAGTATTGGAAGTTTGTAAAATAATTTAGGAACAATATTTATCGCATATTCCAGTTCATCATATGGCAGTCCGTCTCGTCCACTGCTGGACATAAGGCCGGTATTACATTGTCATAAATCTTTTTAATAAATTCTTCAAATATTTGATATGAATGTCTGAACAAATTCCATTAAATAACCTATATACACTAGTCAATGTAGATTTTTAAGTGACATACAATTCAACAGCAAACCGCATAAGCCATCACGTAAATAATAGTTCTCTCTCTCTCTTTTCGTTTTTATTGGCCTAAGCTGCCAGGGCTATCCGGCCAGTCAAAGTGGTTTTCCAGTGAGGATCGTCTGGGAGTTCCCATACCTCTCCTGGAGTATTATAAAGTTTAATTGTTGGAGTCTGCAAGAGAAGTTTTGACATAGTTTTTCATAGCACTACATTACATTTTTTAAGAAAGTTCATGAGGAGCATGCAGTTCTTCTTGTTAAGCATTTTGAAGTATATATCAGCAACAGATAAGGGTCTAATTACTTCTTTAGGTATTATGAGTTCTTTTAGTAACCATTCGATGTAGATTTGTTGTAAGGGACATTCCAGTAGAATATGTTGAATTGTTTGAATTTCTCCGCAATCACAATTAGGGGAATCTAATACATGTATCTTATGCAGGTGTTGTCTGGTACTGCAGTGTCCACTTCTTATTCTCGAGAGTGTTGTTAATATTCCTCTCGAGGTGTTATTGTATTTCCAGAACCATGGTTTTGTAAGGGGAGATGGGTTGTAACTAGCATATATTCGACCTTTGTAAGAGCTCCATGATTCATATTGTCTAACCCATTTGGTCTTTATATTTGTTTTTAAGAACGAAGTCATTGAAATTGGTGAGATACTGTGATTTTTGGTTATTATTTTTGTTCTGCCTATGTTGGCAAGTTTGTCTGCCAGGTCATTTCCGTGGATTCCTGTATGACTCGGGATCCAAACAAGTTTGACAATGAGGCCTCTTTCCATGCATTGAAGTATAGTTTGTTTTATTTTTAAAATTGCGTATTCTGTGGAGGCAGAAGTTTTGGTGTTAGAGATGCTCATTAGGACACTCTTTGAATCGGACAAGATTACTGTTTTCTTCATAGAGAGTTCATCTATCAATCGGCAGGCGCCTAGGATTGCTTGGGTTTCCGCCTCATAAACTGAGCATTCATTTGGGATTCTAACACTGATTTGACTGCGGCCCTGTTGATATATACCATATCCTGTTCTACCATCTTTATCCTTGGAACCATCTGTGAATATGTGCTTATATTCAGGAAAGAACTTTTCTACAGAATCTAGGAACTCTTCTCTGTTATTGATGTTCTTATGCAGATTAAGGGTGATAAAGTTGATGGGTGTATATATGACATGATGGGGGAATGAGTGGCAGGGTAGTACTTGATCTACATGCATTGCAGAAAGGAAAGGGTGTAGATAATGGAAAGATTCTATTAGAGCAGGGATTTTATTATTGGGCCAGTATTGAGGATCCGATTTGTATGAGTCGTGCAGAGAACGGACAAGGTACTGCAGTGGGTTACTGTAAGAAAAAAGTTTGATTACATTCTTTAGAGTTAACATTATTCTCCTATGTTCTAAGGGCATTTCACCACAATCCGATAATAATACGTTTATTGGGGTAGATTTCATATATCCTGCAGCCACTCTAAGTGCCTGAAATTGCACTTTGTCAAGTTTTCTTAAGAGATTTGGAGGGCATCTACCTAGAATTGAGCAGCCATATTCTAAGTTAGACCGGACTAAGGCTTTGTATATTAGTAATAAGATACCAGGGGAAGCTCCCCACCAGGTGCGGCATAGGTAACGCATAATATTTATTCCCTTGAGGGCTTTACCACACATGTTTTCTATATGTGCTTTCCAATTTAGGGTGTGGTTTATGATAACTCCTAGATATCTGGTTTCTGATGTCCATGGTAAAAGGTTTCCTTGTATTACTATTTGTTGAGTTGGATCTCTAGAAATTTTATTTTTAAAATACATTGCCACACATTTTTCAATAGCTAGAGGTAAGCCCTTGTCCAGGAACAAGTTAGAAATTTTGTCCACACACTGATTCACATTGTTGATGGTATTCTGTAGGTTTGACCCTTTACCTATAATCATGAAATCATCAGCATATCCTATAATAGTGCATCCTTCAACTTCAATTTGATTTATTTCATTACAGTAGATGTTGAATAGTAGGGGGCTTAGAGGTGAGCCCTGTGGAATGCCTTGATAACAGTCCTTCGGCCCAATAAGTTTGCCATTTGATGGATCCAGTACACTGATATGTCTTTTTTGAATTAGATTGATGATGAGATGACAGATGTCTAGGGGTATTTGCATTGAAAACAATCTTTCCTTTAATTTGAGTACATTTACATTTTCATACGCTGCTTTGATGTCCAGAAATACTCCTACAACCCTCTCCCCATTCGCTAGAGATGAGGCTACAAGTCCGTAAAACGCTATGATATTGTGTTGGGTGCCTCTGCCTTTTCGAAAGCCTAGTTGGTATGGGTGTAGCAAGCCTCTGTTCTCAACTATCCAGTCTATCCTGTTCTTAATAAGGGTTTCTAAGGTTTTGACCACACACGAAGAAAGGGCTATGGGTCTCCACCCACTTATATTTTGGGTGTCTTTTCCTGTTTTGGGAATAGGAAGTATAATTTGTGTTAACCATTCAATCGGAATGGCTATTTCCCTTTTGAGTACTTGGTTGTATATTTTAATGAGCCATTCTTGATCTTGTTCTGGCATTTGCAGGAGCATATTGTATGTTATGTAATCTATTCCAGGAGAGGAGTCCTTTTTATTTTGAAGTGCAGCTTTCAACTCGAGTAAGGTAAATGGAGTGCTGCTGTCTGTTGAGAGTTCCACCTCGGGTTGTTCCCATTCAATCAATGGAGGTGTTAGGGCTTGCAGCATATCTAAAGCAATTTGGTTATTTAATGGGGGAGTTCTTTTTGTTCCATAGGTGGAGTTATTAAGTTTCTGTATTGTCCTCCATATTTCTGTAGTAGAGGTGTCTGGGGAGATTTTTTCGCAAAATTTTCGAAAGTTGTCTTTCTTTGCTTGGCGAAAAGTTTTTCTTGCCATGGCCCTGGCCCTACGGAATTCTATGTAATTTTCCAAAGTAGGGTTGCTCTTATATGTTGAGAGTGATTGTCTCCTGGTTGTTAAGGCTCTGGCACATTCTGGATTCCACCATGGGTTACTGGGATTACCTCGTTTGCAGAAGTTTTTACGAGGGATGCTATTTTCTGCAGATTGCAGAATATTGTGTGCTAAGTCCTCATATGAGTTATCTTTGGTTCTACTTATTCTCCCAAAATAGTCTCTATACAGTTCCCAATTTGCCTTTTCGGTGTTAAATGGTTTGTATTCATTAAACTGATGGGAGAAGACATTATTGCATTCGAGGGTGATTAAAATAGGCATGTGATCGCTAGTTCCTGTGTCCTCCAGAACCTCCCAAGAGGCACCCGTAACTAATGAAGGAGAGCAGAAAGCTATGTCTGGAGCACTAAGTCTTTCCATTGGTCTTGTAATTCTGGTCCTTGCCCCATCATTCAGGATTATGTAATTTTGTTCTGCCATGAATAGTTGTAGAGTGTTTCCATTTCTGTTAATGAATCCGCTGCCCCACATGGTGTGCTGGGCATTAAGGTCCCCAATAACTAGTAGTGGTTTCCTTGAACCACCTGTTGTTTTTTGAATAACGAGTTTTAGATGTTTATCATTGAGTGGGGAGTTTGGGGTACTGTATACATTGATAAGGAAAAATGCCTTGCATTCTACAGCTATGGCTTGAATGGTATCTGGTAAACTTGCATCATTCAACTTAATTACCCTGTAAGGAATTAGACTTTGTATGAATATTGCAACACCACCATACCCATCATCCCGGTCCTCTCTGACACAGTCAAAGCCCCTTAGATGAGGATTGGAGGAGATTTTAAAGAATGTTTCATTTAATGCTATGACATTGGGTTTAATTTCTGTAATAAGATTGATCAAAGAGTCTTTGTTTGAGTTATAACTCCTGATATTCCACTGCAGTACCTTAACCATAAAATTGAAAAAAATATTTGTAAATTGTAATAAAATTGTTTAGGTTTTGAAAATGAGATGTTTTAATAGAGACTCTATTTTCAGAGTAATAGTAGCAAATTAAATTGTCAATTAATTTATAACAATGAATTATGTTGTTAATATAGATATTAAAAAAAAGTAAATAAATAAATATGTACATAGATAAAATAACCTTACCAGTAATGGAAGATCTGAGATAATTGTTATATGTTTTTTCATTTCCGTTATTGATTATGGTTACTATTTTTTCCATTTTCCCTGCAATTCTCGTGTGACTGTGTAGTTGGACTAAAATAATTATCAGAAGGATCTAGTGTCATGTCATGATTTATTGAACTGCAGCTGGGAACTATAGAGAGGGAGGGAGAGGTAGGATTTTTGTTTTCTAAAACTTTGGAGGAATTTTTAAGGAGTATACCATTTGGCGAAGATGTTCTAGTTGGTTGAGCCAAGAGGTAGTCTTTCATGTTAACCATATGGTCCTGATTCTTTTCAATCTGATTATATTTTTTTCTTTTGACTGTTGTTATCCTGGGAGAATTTGTTCTTGATTGAGGTTCAGTTCTCATGGCATTACTAAAGTTGAGAGTTGGATTTAATATTGGGAACATCTGAGGAGTCCTCTGGAAGTTATCTTGTTCATTCCTTACAATAAGTGGAGGGCAGATCTGAGTAGCTTCATAGTATGAATAGTCGTGGAATCCCATTAGTTCATTTATTTTCCTCTGTCTTTCGAATTCTCTACATTGTCTATCTATAGCAATATGATTTCCATGACAGTAGATACATTTGGTGTCATTTGTGCATACTTTTGTGTTGTGATTTTCCCCACAATTTTGACATCTTTGTTTGCTCCTGCATTGGTTCTCTTTGTGTCCAAAACGTAAACAGTTGACACACTGACTTATGGGTGGTAAGTAAGGTATAACTTTCGTGTGGTAGGCAAATAAAGATATTTCCTCTGGACGTTTTTTGCCCTCGAATGTGAGAAGGACAGTCATTGATGGGATATATTTGAAGTTCCCTTTGTCGTCTGTTATTCTTCTGTTAAGTCTTCGTGCTTCAAGAATTCGTTGTGACGAGATAGAGTCATTTATGATATCATCTTCAGTTACCGAATGACCAATATCTTTAATTATCCCCTTTATTGTTAGGAGCCTCTGAGGGATATATATTATATAACCTTCGTTAATTAAGTTTTCATTATATAGCAATTTATTTGCTTCTATATAGTTTGAGAAGGTTACACCAACTCTGTTGGTACCTTTCTTCGAAATGCTCTTTATATTTGTAATTTTTTCTAAGTGGAACTTTTTACCTAAATCTAAAGGATGTAAACCCCTTCCATCTTGTTTTTGTCTTTCAACAATAACTGTATATGGTCCAATGTCAACTTCGTTGTAAACAGTTTTTTTGTTCTTATAACCTGTTATTTTTTTTTGAATTTTATCAATTTCTTCAATTATTTTTTCATCTGATTTGTAATTGGATTTCATTTTATGAAGTTCCTTTTCTACTTCTGGAAATATTTTGATGTGAAAAGGAGAAAGTAAATGCATGGTATTTATGATGTTTTTGTGCGTTGTCGATAACATGTCTTTGATGTCAAAGCTAATGTTAGATTTTGATTTGGGATTTGTGTGCTCCATTTCATTTGTCATGTTCACATCCATTTCTTGGAATAACGGTTGTACTATTTTCTGGCCATGGGGGCCATCCCCCATGGCCGGAGTGGTCGAACGGTAGCTTATGCTATCAGTATGGGTTATAACATGCAATTAGCAACAAAAGCAGTCTAAACAAGCAAGCAAGGATTAAAATCTAAGGTTTAACTGAAGAATCACAACTCACTATGACTTATGGTATGAATATTCAATAATATAACTATATGCAACGTTAATAATTTGAGATTATTAATTTGAGAGCACGCCACAATAACCTTTCACTTCGAGTGATTTAGCGCGAATCTAAATAATAGTTTATAAGTCATGAATGACATAATTTTAACAGCAAACTCATAGAAGTAAATTATCTGAAACTGAACAAAAAATATGGGATATTTTCGTATTTTGATTATGGAGTAAAAAGTAATGATCTGTTCATAATGCAATCAACAGAAAAATTGTACAAAATCAGAAAATCTTCAAAATGAGTGTTTATAAATTTTGATCGCAGCATTTTTCATAAAGAAAAGCTGGAAATACCGATGTAAAGTGAGTGATTTAAAAAAAATCATAACTTAGTTGTAATAACAGCTAGAACCGTAGTCTGCGTTCTAGTGATAGCTTATAATGTTGAGATTAGTAACGCCAAAAATCGATATTGTATGTTAAGTAGATCTTGCAGCGTAATACAATTTAAGTAATTTGTAGAATTATTTTGCAGAACGTATCGTATATATCCAATATATATTTTGATAGCTTATAAAATGCACTTCACTTCGTACATCTTGCATTTTGTCGTTTGTCGTAGCGCCGTAAATTGTATTAATACTGCTTTTGAAATTTGGCCTAAACGACGGATCCTCCAATGTTTTGGCAGTGGCAGATCCAATCAGTGGAAAAAAGTAATTTAATTAATATCAGTAAATTTTCTGCAGGTAACCTTTAACTTAATAAGCCAATAGAAAAATAGACCAATATTGGCATTCAATAGTTATGTAAATAAAAACGTAATAAACTGCCCGGAAAAAAACATGTAATAATACAAGTTACCATAATTTTCATCTCGTGCCCTCATCTTAAGAAACTTCTAGATCCGTCCATGTGCCCTGACAGCTATTGTCAGTGCACCGCTGGCTGTTTGTCGCAAATTCGTACACTTAATGCCATATTTACTATTATTTTAAGTGGAATTTATGAATTTTCAAAATATTTTTAGTATACGCCTGTAGACATATCTACGATGGGTTCCAGATACCTAGAATTCGATGGAGGTGTTTTAGTGAGTCGAACCCCACACTAAAGTACGCAACTGGAAACTCGTGCGGCTGTTCCTTTGGTTAGCGAATTTCACCTCCCCTGAAAAGTATATGCAGGTCAGACTTGTCTCGTCAATAGGGTGGGATGTGTAAAATATCTCTCTAAATTATTTAAATTCGAATTCTTCAAGAACTACTTATTTAATAATATCCATCTTGAGCCGATATAAAAGTAATATCATAAACTATCGTTTTGACGATTCCAGTATTAGTATTAGTTATACATCAAAGGCAACCAGAGTTTTGTTGTGTAAACTGGTGTAATTACACTACATTAAATATTTGATGAAATATTTTCTATTCAAAATATGGAATTTATGTAATTTTATGCTTGTTTGTGTTACTGTGATGTGTTTTTATGGCTAAAGTTTCAGCCATTATAAAATTAAAAATAAGTAAATCTTCTTATTAGCAGTTGGAATTTTTTCAAATGGGCGTATATAATATAAAAAGGGGCCCATAACCACCAACGGTCAGCAAGGCGAGGCAGCAAGCAACTACCCTACACCTGAACTTATTATGTATAAAAAATGTTGCCAATAACCACCAACCGTCAGCAAAGTGACGCAGCAAGCAACTACCCTACATCTGAACTCATTAAAAGAGCTGAGACAGAAGGTAAAAATGGGGAAAGAATAATTTTTGAAAGGATAAGACCACATTATAGATATTGATACGATAACTGTATGTTTTAATTGCTAAAGAAATACACAGACGAAAATTTTGTATAATAAAGAGGGTCCACCTATATGATTTTGAGCAAGTACAATACTGCGCTTTATTATCTATAAAGATCTGTGATAGGATTTATAGCTCACTATTTCACAACAAACAACATTGATTTATTGCTTTATTTTTTCGGTATCTATACATAAATAGGCAAAGACAAAACGATTAGGTACGATTTTGTCCTGTGTTTCTCAACCGATTTTCTTCACTTTTGTTTTGTTTAGTAGCTACTGATGACCTTCAGTGCAGAATGTTAATCTTAATTTATAATATGCATTCATTCATTAACTAAAATATAATAAAAATTCATTATTTACGTCCATAATGTCAATACCAAACAACTGAATGTGCCGCCGCCAGACTCAAAACATTGAGTAATATATAGAGAGACCAATCCTGTTATATACTTGAGCATCTACTTCTGGAAGTGGCATGCAAGCGTTGTTGTTGTTTAGTGGTAAAGTAATCGTTGTATATTATAATTATACAGGGCGAGTCCAGATACGTTAGAAATATTTTTTTTCGTGGAAGGCACATAAGCAGTTGCAGTAGGGTGTTTAAAATATAGAGTAGAGTGCAATTATAACTAATAAAATAATTATATAGGGAAGCCCATTAGCGGTTGAATTTACAGGGTTCTTGGAATAGAAGGTGCAGTAGAATTACAGTTATACAGGGTGGTGCAAAAAATATTATACAAACATGCATATACATCGTGGCGGAAATGGAAATGCAACATTTCGTAACCCATAAGCAGTTGTATATATAGGGAAAATGAAATATAGGGTGAGAGGAATTATAGATATAAAGGATGATGATAAAAAATGTTAGAAAAGGAAATGATTTATAGAGTAGCCCACGAAGAGTTCCATATATAGAATGAATTAAATATAGGTCGGAGTAGAATTATAGTTACAGAAGATACAGAATGGTTTACCCGGTGGTTCAAAAATGTTAAATTATTAAGCGTGGTGAATGCGGCCTAATACTTAACCTAAACCATTTTGCTAGGTTTTGAGCATTTTGGCTCGTGTGTAGATATCATTTCCTAATCGGTCGATTCAAATCAACGGCCGTCTCATGTTTCTGTGTTTTTTGTCACTGTTACGCCAGTCTAGTATTCTCTTCGTCCATCTATTAACTGTCATTCTTACGACGTTACTAACGCATTACCATTTTAAGGGTGTGATTTTTTCAGTTGCATCTGTTACTTTTGTTCCATTATGTAGTTCTTCGTTTCGGATTTTATCTCGTAATGTCACTACGATCCATGGCTCATTGAGTTGTTCTTATTTTGTTGACAGTTTTTTGTGTTGTGTTTTTCAGAGCCCTAAGTCAATACCGGTGACACGTATTGATCGGACACTTTTAATTTGAGAAATATCAGCATACCTGATTTGAACATATGTCCAGATCTTCTGTTGAGATCGCAGATCTTAATGTCTCTTATCATTCGGTTCCGTGACCCAGACAATTGTAAGATATTACTCTTTGATTTTTTTCCTCACAGCATGATCTTACAGCTGGAGACTAGATTTGTCATAAATTGGGTCTTGACAATGTTGATTTTTATGCCTATTTTCTGGGAAGTAGCGGGTAGTTTTAAGACCGTTTCATCTGCATCATCTTGTCGGTCTGAGATCAACACGCTATCGTCGGCAAAACGTATACGGTTTAGCTTTGCCCTATTTATATGTATGCCCTTATTGTCTAATTTGATCTTCTTAAACATATATTATATCAGTTATTTAATCACCTTGTCGGGCGTCTCCTTCGAACTTGAACCGATCTGTTTGGGAGTGTTTTCTTACTTTTGATGTTGTCTGTTCATATATGTGTCGCAGTATAAACATGACTCTCATCCAGCGAACCTTTATCTTAAATTCCTTCTATAACCAAGCATATTATCTTCGTTCTCGATTACTACTAGAGAAAGTGTAGTTATCAAAAATACAATCACATATCTTTCTTAATGAACGGGCATCATAAAAATGCTTCGTGAGGATTTGTATTTTTATAGACTTATTATATACCACACTTCCATTCTGATTTATCTGTATAAATATATTATTATTTTTTTTGGGGATTTCTCAGGAAATAAAATGTTAAAGTTATTGACTTGTATATTTAATATTTAAGGTCTGGATCTGACCTCATCGCCAATGAAATATTAATCTCAAGTACGGTAAATCATAAAATTGTAAGAGAATAACAGTCTTGCAACGACATCTTATCAGGGGATTTTTCCATGACCTAAAATGCATTCGAATGCATTTAAATTGCAATTTACTATAAATTGGCGAAGCAAAAGATAATCGCCAACAATTCATTGGGAAACATTAATCTGTCGCATAGCCGGATAAATATTACATATACAATTTGCTTTTCTTTCAGTATTTAAAAATAAGCTGATCTAAATTTCATTTATCCAGGAGATAATTGTATTACCCTCCGATTTTCTTTACATGGAAATCCTAAATTTCTGCAGTAAACTTTCATCAGGTTTCAGCATTTTTGATTAACGCCTAACACATATTTAGTACTGGTTGACTTTTGTATAAAGATATAAAAAATCTACATTGCAAAATTTCTTTATTTAAATATTTAACATTCAAGCATCTTTTTAACTTTTATTTATATATTATTTCAGATTCAAGTTTAGCTTAGTGCCTGCCAACATTATTGATAAGGTAAGTAAGTATTCTGTTAAGAAATATATGTTCTAAAACTCAGTTTTAAAATTTGAATGCATTCAAATAAAATGAAAAGTGCTTATTGGAGTTATTTATAGCGCATTCCATAAAAGACTTTGTAAGAAAATTGTCACTTACGAAGCTGCTACTTGTTAGTAAATTCATACTTTATATCTTGATGTACGTCGTGCCTTAGCTTTGCAACCTAATTATTTGACAATTCCCACAAACAATTTTGAAACTGTTTACATATTACTTTAATCCACAATGTCAATGCAATACCTTGTAGTGGTGATAGATAATTTAAAACTGCATTAGATATACCCAGACTCATGCAATAGTATCAATGCACATTATATTAGAATTATTTTAGAGCCCTATTCCAAGCAATAATCTATTAACTGCCATATATAGAGAATATCCGTCCTATAGCCGCAGCTCGATTATCTTTTATTTGATGTATCCTGTCCTATCTATTTCTTAGCGCAAAAATTTTGGAACGGCTTTTTAGACAAAAAAAAGAAATATGTAAATACAAAAAAATCCATATATTTATTTTAACATAAAAAAAGAGTCCTTATATAACTATTCATATACAAAATGTTGCTTTTTTTCTGTACTACATTATATTTTCATTAGTACCTTACGATATTTGAGTAATAGTTCATTTTAATTTCTTACCAAAATCCCTTTAATTTCTCATTTATATTATACTATATCAATGTTATATGATAACTTAATATCAACAATCTGATAACATCATTATTATGACACTAAAGTATAATATGACTTAAAACATAATAGGAACATTGGAAAATTACCTCAAGAAGCAAACGGCGAAGCGTCCTTGGTTTGGTAAAAATATGATATTCCAAGATGTAACTACAATTTTGAAAAAAATATTTTGTACGTGCTCTCTAAAATTGAGTACACATCTTAAATTGTGTCTACTGAAACACATATACAGGTGAATTATCAAGACTTCTCGAAGTAAGGAAAAAAGAATACAAATACAATTTCTTGAGAAGACACAAATAGATCGAGATTGGCAAACTATGTACTAACAAAATGGACTAAGACTTTTTAAAGGAGAACAAACTAAGAATAGAAAAGTCAAAGAAAATTGTTTGCACGTTGTTAAATAATGCGGGAATTGGTACACCCTCTACAGAGATAGATGTAACATGGTATCAGGTCCTGCGATCCTCCAGAATGGACATCAAAAGGCACATTTTAAAATAAATTAGTTCAGAAAGAAACGTTGAAAATTTGCCATTAATATTGACAATTAGGAAATGTCAATCGAATTCAACATTAACTGAAAATTGCTTGAGAAAAGTTTTTTTCGGCAACTATTCTTGGTAAGGAATCAAAACTTGACGACTCATTAAAGACACACGTGTAGTGAAATGTACATTCTCACACAATACTCAGCAAAACTATTTGACAAATCCGTATATTTGGTTTGTCTCAGTTAATAATGCAAGAGAGTTTTACTACAAGAGGGCGCCTACTCATTTATGTTGTAATACTAAACTTGTCTGTTTTTTAGAAAAACTTAGGAGAGAAAACCTCCATGAACAATCGCAATAGAAGTCGAAGTAGTATGTATTTTATAATAAGTGTGGCAACAGAAATAAACATATCAGGTTACTTTGAAGCGTGTCCTTAAACAAGTCACTTACAGCCTGATAGTGGGCTTCTTGCTTTCCTGTCTTAGAATACTGGACTTTTATTTGTTGGGATATTCAAAGAATGAAGTTCATAAAAGACGCTATGCAAATATCTAAAGACTTGAAAAAAATGTATCCATGTTATTAATAATTTAATTTTGATGGTAGAACCACTTTGAAAGCCAGAAGCAAATGACCATTTGCGAATTACAGCTTCCATGAAGAATTTAAAGCAGTAAAATCTAACTTATTTTTCAGCCTACATATGTACAGTCTTCTTTTCACAATTTTCTTGTAAAAATGTATCACATAATTTTCTTTATCTTAAAATATACTGCTTCTTTACCTTTTGTTAAAAAAATAAACTGCTCCTTTTCAGTATCTAAATCGTTCGTGTAGCTTATCCGGAACTTTTATTCTGAAAAAGTCGGAATTTACCGATTTGTAATCCATCTTTTGTACGTTCGCTGGAAGAGTCAAATAAAGACTCACGTTCTTTTTTGCAGGTTTAAAAATACGATGTTATTGCGGTTTTAAATCACCTCGTACAAATAACGGAAGGAAAAATTACACCTTAGACTTTAACGGAAAGTCAGTCCCAGTGCCAGACATTTACTCTAACAGAAGACTTCCGAAAGCTCTATAAAATGTCTCAATTGTGAAATATTCGTTGGAAAAAGTTGCCTGACCCAGGTGATTGCCCGATAGCAATTTGGTGTAACCTAAGCAGATCGTTTGATTCAACTAGTTTCTAGTCCCTATAAATTACAAGCGATGTTTCCGGCTAATTTACGCTAGCCAGACGAACTTTGCTGTCACGACTACCATGGAGATGATAAGAAGGTGAAATCGATCTTGGTTAATGTCGGTGTAGGGAAGTTGGAATTTGTACTCGTTGTTTAGCTGTTATTACCAACAGTAACATTTTTTTGAGCTTGAAGTAATAATTTAAATTGATGATTGTTTCAGTCTGTACTTGACGAAAATTCATTTTTAAGATTACTTAAAACAACAAACACTTGTTTACATTTTCACTTTTTATTTTTTAAATTTGACATATGTTTCGCCAAGTCTAAGTATTCCCAATTTGTGATGAAGCCAGACCTGGCGAAACATATGTCAAATTTAAAGAAATAAAAAGTGAAAATTTAAAGTGTTTGTTGTTTTTAAGTCATTTTAATAATTTAAATGTTGATAATAATTAAAAATTAAACTTTATTTGTGTGTAAACCAATTTTAGTATTTTTAATCTATTTAGCGGTTTTTACAGAAAGGTACAAATGTAATACCCAAATAAATTAAACTTTTACAGGTCTTCTAATCTGCTACAGGTGTTAAATATATTGCCCTCTTTGCTTCGACTTATAATATATTGTTATGGAATTTTTACTTTGTGGTGATGTTTGGACTTTATTTATTTTCTTTTCAATTTGTCCTATCCGTAAACACTCCATACAATTTTCTTTACCTTTGAATATACTGCTCCAGCTCTAGCGACTTCTTTTCTTTAAATTTTTTATGCTCCAATTGACCCTTTGTCAATAATAAATCAACCAAAATTTTTATTATTATTTATTATTAACCTTTCAAATACTTCAAATCAATATAAACACCAAGCAAAATCAAAACATAAACAAAAAAACAAATCAAAGAAATAAATTTCAAAAATATCAAAACACCTTATAATTAAAATTTCAATTAATCTAAAAAGATTTGCCTTTCGAAATGATTAAGTTCTTTGCAACCATTAACTTTCAAGATCAATCATGATTCAAATGAAATGTTATTCAAAATATCCAAAATTTATACCGTTACTAAAATGATTATTTGCCAATTTTTGTTTTAAAATATATAATTGTTAAAATAAATGACATCAAAATAATAATTGGTTCAAAAAGTGCATTCACTTTACTCCCTCAGATTGCTTTTAATGCTGACTGCTGTTCACCTTGTTATCAACTGCTAAAGGTTTCTGTTACCAATATGACTCTTTGGTATTTATTTACCAATTATATCTGACGCTGGATTTACTTTACTGCCAAATTATGTTGCTTCCCAATTTAAATTTCAATCTGCTTTCAACTTCCCAGAATTGGATGTCAGTTCATTTCACTCAGACAAGCGTCCACACCTTTTCTGACTTATTCTTAGAGGCCAACAGTTTAAGCGTCCTATACAAAGGATTCAATTTTGCAATAAGGCCTTTAACCATCTTAACCAAGACATGCCAGAGTACGCCGCATGAAGGCCACCAAAATCCAACCTAATTTCCAACGAAAGACATTTTTAAAACAACTATGTGACAACGATGACGCAACTATTCTTCCTGTCGACAAAGTTAATGCGACCGCTCTTCTCAATTTCTGAAAATTTGCTACCCAAGATTCATAAGCCTTCTTGTAACACGTTTTTTGCATTTCGGAGCAAAGTCTGTGGAGCTTCGATTGCCAACCTCACACTTTTGTCGTTTGGCCTCATAGCTGTGATTCATTAGACTTCTTCCTGCTAAACCTCAATAGTATACATTGTAACACTCAATTTATAATGGAAATCGATTCCTCTTTCCCGTTTCTTGATGCCCTTATAACAAAAAACAACAGTATAGATTATCAAATACCTATAGGAAACCAACCCATACCAATCGATACTTAATTGCCCTATTACACCACCACCCTGCCCAATTGAGTTCTGGCCAACATTGCGAGCATAATTCGTCAATCTGAAAAACCGGATTCTACACCGACATCAAATAAAGGCAGCCTTCAACACAACTCAAACAATAATCAACATAACCGGAAACCCTAAAGGCAAGGTACCCAACGAAGATCGACCAGTTAACGAAATTCCATGTCGTGATTGCCCTCAAAGCTACATGGGTCGTACCAATAGGAGCGTCAACACTCTCTATCGGTTCGTAAAAAAATCCGACTTCAGCAAAATATAAATAAATTCGATTTTGAACATTTGACAGATTTTCTATGACATAAGTTAAAAATCTATTGTTTTAATATACAATTTAGAATAAAAAAATTAAAATATGTTATATAGGAGTCACGCTGTTTTCGAGTTTACGGCATGCACTTTATGCAATATTTATGTTCATTCGTGTATTATTAAAAAAGATATTTTTTTAGTTGTGTCTTGTTTTTCCCTTCGATTGAATTTAGTTTCGTGCATTTAATGTTTTGAAAGTCACTTTGCTGCATACTTTTTTTATGTTTGTGTTTGTTTAATCATTGTTTATAAGTTGTTTAATCTTTACTTTTTAGTACTTTTTAGTAAAATGTTGTCATGAATATCTAACCTAACCTATGAAATTTCTTGAACCACAAATAAAATTCAGAATACAATTAATTCTATTTATTATTTATTTATAGTTGTATCTATAATTGCTAGTTGATCTTCTTCCATATTAATATAGAATGTTCGTTCATTAAAACATGGATAACAACATTTTTCTTGTATTTGTAACGATACAAACATAAGAAATATTTTACCTATGTGATTCAGGGGTAAAGCGATTTTTATGTAAAATTTGAGCTTTGGTTTTTGTTGCACAAATTCTGCAGAAATTATATATGTTTTAGTGGTTGCAAAATTGTTAAAATTAGACCATTATTTACAATGTTATTAACAATTTTTAATTATATGAAATGGGATCATCCTTAAATTACGTACGATGAAATTTGAGGTTTTTCTACCCCCACCCAGCGCCATGCAAGAAACTGTAAGACACAATACCCCCCAATTCTTACGCATGTTAAATTATAAAAACATCTAAATATATACACAAAATATTGGGACACATAAAAAGACTATTATTTTTTTTTAAGGGAAACCGAAAATATTAATTAGGATGACCAAAAACACCTATGTCAAAATGTTAGCCCTTAATTTTAATATGATAGATAGATCTCTATCTATCATTACAAATTTCACTCAAATCTTTTGCACAATACATCTCAAAATACAGAAAATAACCTATTTTCGAATCAAATTGGACGCTCTACAAAAAAGGTCACATTATTTTATAGACATAATGTTTACAAGATTTAAAAGAAATAGGCGGATTGAGTAAAAAATTGGAAATTGGCGATAAATCACCTGTTAATTTTAAAATTAAGGATTAAATATTGACATTATTTGCTTTTGTTATCATCCTAAATATATACAGATGGATATTTTTAATTTGGGAAGGGTTTCCGAAGAAAGCTGAGTTCGACAGATTTCTTAGATGAGAGCGTTACATGTTAAGATATGTTAAAATTTCTAAAGATAGTATTCCTTGAAATGTTTTTACTTTATTATAAGTAAAATCATATAAAAAGTATGTTGATAATTATATAATTATTAAAATCCAGTTAATGTTATAATTACATTTATATTTGAAAATGATGTTCAAGTAGAATTTAATTTTTCGTATATGGATAATAGTTAATTTGGTCAAATCAAAAGCCATATGCATTCAAAAATATAATATTAAAAAAAATCTTACTTAAAATCCTTTTCAATCACCCACCTACGCCCTAAGATATTAGCACAACCCCCACCCACCCTAAAATATCTTACGTAATTTATGGATGTTCTCTATCGAAAAATGCGAAACTTCCTCTAGCGATCGGATATATAACACAGTTCTGCTGTTATCGAAAATAACGTACCATCTTCAAAATCTGTTAAAATAACTAATATTTTTATTTGAACAAGAATGTACTGTGAAAATTTTCACCCTATTGAATATGTTCTTAATATATAATCAGTTTTCGGTCTCCTGCATTCAGTTGTTAAATAAATTGAAAACAATTCCTTGGCTTGGTTAATAATGATTTGGTAATCTATATCGATGTTTCGGATGTTGTGCAAATTATTTAATACTAGCTGTCGCCCAGTGGTCGAAATTCGACCAATTTTGTCAATATCTCTGGCAAGTTAAGTACCCTGAAAAGTTTATAGTGACATTCTATCCTAGGACTTTAGGGAGAACAGCAATTACACGGAACAGATCCAGATTCGGAACCTTTGTGTGATTGTTTCCTCGAAATTTCTAGATGTCGGTCTTACATCTCGCTTCTACAAATAAGTAACGAAATTCAAGTTTTTTTCAGATATAATTCATAGGACTTTATTTGTGTTCAAATTTGTAATTCTTAATTTAATATGACAACAATTCTCATTATAATAATTCCACCTCATTATATATTTCCACCACCCTGTATATGCAACTGCTTATGGACCACGCATAATGTTTTTTAACATTTTTCAACCACCGGGTAAACCATTCTGTATATGCCACTGCCTATGACCCACCATATTTACTCTTTTTGTTTATGAAATTTTTAATTATCTTCTGTAACTATAATTCTCTACAAATCATTTCCTTTTTTAACATTTTTTATCACCATCCTGTATACCTATAATTCCTCCTACCCTATATTTCATCTTAACTATATATACAACTGCTTATGGGTTACGAAATGTTGCATTTTCATTTCCGCCACCCTGTATACGCATCTATGTATAACATTTGTTGCACCACCATGAATAACTGAAATTTTACTGCACCTTCTATTCCAAGAACCCTGTAAATTCAACCGCTAATGGGCTTCATTATTTTATTAGTTATAATTGCACTCTACTCTTTATTTTAAACACACTATATATGCAACTGCTTATGTGCCACCCATGAAAAAAATGATTTCTAACATATCTAGAATCGCCCTGTATAATTATAATATACAACGATTACTTTACCACTAAACAATAACAACGCTTGCATGCCACTTCCAGAAGTACATGCTCTAAGTATATAACAGGATTGGTCTGTCTATATATAATTACTCAATGGTTTGAGTCTGGCGGCGGCAGCACGGGGCACATTCATTTGTTTGGCATTGACAGTATTGACGTAAATAATGAATTTTTATTATATTTTATTTAATGAATGAACCATTATTATAAATTAATATTAGCATTCTGCACTGAAGGTCGTCAGTAGCTACTAAACAAAACAAAAATGAAGAAAATCGGTTGAGAGACAGAGGAGAAAATAGTACCTAATCGTTTTGTCTTAGCCTATTTATATATAGATACTTATGTTTACTTGCCTGTCTAACTGAAGTGACTTGAGGGTCGTATATGCAACAACAGTGGCATGTAGTATGTGTCTCTTTATTAGTAATTAATTAAAGGTGTTTGATTGCTCACGGGTAGTTTGAACATAACATCCAAGTAAAACTAATCAATTAAGTCAATAATTTGATTTTATCACAATTTCTTTTATTTGCGTCAATATTCAGATGAGCCTTGCATTTTTCAGTTCATTTAATTTGATTTTCAATATTTAAATAGAAAATTTGATCAAAGAAAATTAAGAGCTCCGATATAAGTATTTCGATATTATTAGAAAGTATACATAATACCATTATATGGCAGTAGTCAGCTCTGTAGGAGTATGACATCCTTTTATGCATTATCTTATTCCCTTTAAAATTCATACAAAAGAATTTTTGTGATGCCCCCATATCGAAAAGAAATAAGAGGATTATATGCAGAGAACATCTTGGAGAACAATGAATGATGAAAGGCAAGAATTTGCCAGGAAATACTCTATGAAGAGCAACGTAGGCGAAAGGAAACAAAAATGCAGGCAGCTTAACTTAAATCGGAAGTATTTCAGAAATTTAATGTTGTTAGAGAAGAAATGGGAATAAAACGATGCTATGTGGTTCTTAAGTTTGTAACAAACTTCGTAAACTTTAAACTAAAATTCTTGAATATTTGAGTGGTAAGCCAAGGTAGATTTACTTGTAGCCATAATGTAATAAACAGGAAATATTATCAGATTATGGGTTTTTCCCAAATGTAATTTATACAAAGACCTGCCAGTGAATATTTGAAGGAGGTTGAATTTTTATGGTTCTACAGGATGTGATTCAAGTAAGCAGTACTAGTCAAATACTTGCCTATTGAATTTTATTTCATAAATTATTATATCTGATAAAAAGTCTGAATAAGTAATCAAATTTAGTAGTGGGGAATTATTTGGTCATTGCGTAAATGTTCATGAATTTCAAATTCCACCAAGTAACAGCCAACTCAATCCAATGTTACTTGTAACTGAATATTCTAAAAATATACGCTGAAACAGCAGTAGTATCTATCTCTATCCACAGTTATCTCCGATATATGCTTTTGTAATACATAATGCATCAAAAAAAAACAAATTGTTTAACATACCTTCCTCTTCTTCCAAGGGTGTCCCTTTCGTGACAGAGGTGGCTTTGATCTTTCGATCCTATTAGCCTATTTCAATAAAAATATTGTAACTATATAGTCCTTCGTAATGAAAATAAAATGTAATTCTTCCAAATTGCTGAATGAGAATACGATTCCTAAGATTATGAATAAAGCGATATTTACAGAGCGAGGCAGCCTTGAACTGCCGGCTTTTTCACAATTTCTAACACATTAGTTTCAGTACCAGAGCGTCTTTGTCACTTTATATAAACGTCTGTCGGACGTTTTAGACGAAATCAATCAAAAAGTAGGAGACTGGCTATCATTGCACGGATTTTATTTCACTATTTCACTTTACCATAATCTAAACACTAAGACGCGCACACACATGCTCACATCCTGTGTAACGTACGTTGTGCAACATCCAGGTCTATATCATTATAAATAAATATGGTTCTAGTAATTTGTATCATTATATATTAGACCAGTTTAATATAAAAGATGTAATTTATCCTCATCCTGATCTTTGGTTAAAGTATAAAAAAAATAATTAATTTTATTGGTCATGTGGTTCTATTTGTTACCTGCTGTGGATTAGGATTGTGTGACCGATACCCAAGTATATTTAACTAGTTACATTTATAATAATAATAGGGGTTTGTATAGGCGTAATGAGGCCACTTCTTCGGAGTGATTTCCTACTCAGGCCGGTTTTTTTTTTGGGGGGGGGTCGGTCGATGTTTACAAAAACGCTTCACAGAAAAAGGGATTTTACCTTTGTAATTATATTTTTGTAATAACACTAGTTCCAAATTCGTAGCTATTAGAATTGCTTCTCTTTGTTACATCTACATAGTAATAACTAAATGCAGATGTAGTGAATTATATATTGATTTATTTCGGGTTTGAATCCTCCAAATTTTATCCGGGGTACGCCTATGTTCGGCTGTATGATTAGAAAAATTAGTGTTTATCTAAATGTTTATAGTTATCCTTGATTTCAAGAGTGCTAGTTATAATCATTTTTATACGTAGACGCTCGTATAAATGTCAGATGCTTAAGGAATGACTGGTGTTAAATAGAAGATTTAAGCAGGTAAAACAGGCCAGAATGATAATATCAACGCTGCATTTTATTCAGGCTATAGCGCCCGAGAAAGCTATAAAAAAAAGTGGACACACTATTTATGAAAATATTCATCCCCAATATTTACTGGGCTAAGTTTATTAGTTGACATTTATAGCGTAAAGTAAATACACTCTGTATATATATGGATCAGTCTGTGGCATTCCCAAGAAGTCAGAAGTTGTTATGATACCATGGTTAAAACTAATATATTGATACACATTACTGGGTTAGAATTTAAGGTTATATTGACACACAGTAAATTAGAATATAAGTTTTGATACAAATAATGATGTTTTTATTAACCCTAAACTACTGACCACCCGTCTCATAGGGGGCAGTTCGAAACCTACCCACTCTGAGCAATTTACCTAAACTACTTATTAAGCACCATCGCCTAGATTCGTCCGTCAGTGAAATTCGGGTTGGCGTCAAAGAAGTGTCTAACGCGTCAGGCCATCTCTGAGACGTATAAAGAGTTTTCTTGCTATAATTTTATATAAGCCAAGTACTTCATTTCAGTTAGTATTAGCGAACCCGATTACAAACCGCAATTGATAAGGTGGTTTGAGGACGTAGATAATACGTCCGTGATGTAGAAATTGATTGCGACGAAGATTTTGCTAAAACTAGCGAACACAATTCAAATTCAGCGAATGAAGGAAAGATTTAGAGTAAGAAAATCTAGAAAGACTAGAAAGGAGGAACAACTGGTCCGTATGTTTTCATCGGTTGAGAAAAAAAGGAATGCATATCTGGGTTACGATTGCAGGCGGGGCTTTCTTTGGAATGTGCTAAAAAAATGTGCCCGAATTTACAAAAAATGCCAAATATTTATAGCCTGCACATTTTCACATATACGGAATAAACTGTATATTTCCTCGTTGTAATATACCTTATTTCATTGAACTACACCCATTTTTGATAACAGATAATTTTTTTACTTCCCAAAATGATGTAACACAAAATACTACTTTTTATATGAGACGCTACTTATTGGCCCAGGGTTGAATTCCTTATTTGACAATATCTATAACGGGTATGATACGTATCCTAGTCCTATATGTGAATGCATATTGATATATTTTCTCGATATAAAGTACATGGGGTTGATAAAATAACCAGTTTAAGAAAGAGGTGTCACAGACGGGTAGAAAGGTTTATGCACTAAATTCTTGACGATAGGCATTAAGGGTTAAATTTGATTACAAGTCAGAAATTCACAAGCAACACAACAAAATTATAGACCGTATTTTTCAGTTTGCTGATCTGATTTTCATTATTATTAGATCTCCTATTTACACATTGCTATGTACTAGAATTTTTGGGTAAAAAATTCCTGAAATGATGACAGAAATTCTTATATCGTGGAGTTTTTAGTCTCTGGGGCAATTTTAACATTTCTTGTTTTATGTATGGTTTGTCGCATTTCTTTTCAAACGGCCTGTATATTTGATTACATGATATTACATAGATATTTGAATTAGGAGTAGTTGATTATGTATATTCTATTAAGAAAATGAACATCAGTATCTTCTCCAAAGATAATATTGTTAACAAAAAATCATAAAAAACCATTGAGTTTGAATACGGTTACAGATTACTGCAACTTTTTCGTTTCACGCTGAGTTACTAATTTTATGAAACTTTAATAAAATTAAAATTTCTGAAGTTAGTGTCAATCAAGGGTGCATCTCGTTACAGTCTATTTTAGTCGTTCGTCTACCCACTCTTAGTTTAAAGTTTCAATGATTAAGAAAGAATGTCGGCAGAACATCGTCAACAAACCAACTGCTTATAAATTTCAAATTAGAATGTTTTTTCGCAGGGCTACATAGAAAGTATTTTAAATTGTGTTCTGACATTAATAAAGAAGCTGACGTATTCGTTTTTTAGTGCAGCCCCTGAGACTCCTAGATGTAGATATTAATTCCGCGCAGCCTTCAGTTATTTAATTTAAAGTTTTTACCTATATTTTAAATCTGGCATTTAGAACTCAAATGTCAGGCAAATATAATAGACATTTAAAGTAATTATAGGAGATTGTAATCAGCTGAGGAGAGTGCAACTGATGATTTTTCTCGACTAGAAATAATATATTGTCTTGTGTTCAATGAATTGGAACATCTATTTTATTGCTGAAGGGCATTTAGGATCATATTTACATTAAATTATTAGTTTGATATACGAAAATCATTGATTAACAAGCCTAGAGGGTGTAGAGGTTAAAAAAATATTCAGATATTTTGGCAACACGATGCAGATCGTCAATTTGGTAGGTAATTGTGAAATATCCGAGCATAATCCAATCCCATTACTGACTGTAGTCCAGTCAGAAATCTATACCGACAAATTTTAACAGACATGTAAAATAATACATATAGAAAACTGAGTTAATCATGAAATGAAAAATGAGATTTTTTGGATAACCAAATAGTTTTCGTGTTAGTCGTGAAGGAAATTGTCGAGAGAAAAACCCGTTTTTTAACTAGTTGTCGCGAATAACTTCAAAGTTTTACGTTGTATGCATAAAAATATTGTTACTAAAATTGAAGCTCAGAAAAAAATTTCCTAATAATAATCTATTTTTATTAAATGTAGCTTTTTTACTGAAAATAATGCTGTTTTAAACTTATGTACTTAAAAAAATAAATGAAACATAAGCATTCAAAGGTTCAATTTGCATACAAAGGATTACTTTTAAGCATTTCTCTGTAAAAAGATTGAGCACAATGTATGGGTCTCGTCTAATCCAATGTCAGTTAATTTGTCGTTCAATAAAGACAGCAATTGAAAAAATATTCATCAATAAAGCACAAAAGAAAGAAACTGCTCATTTTGCTTACACTTTTCTAATACAACTTCACCAAACATCGTTCTCAATTCTAAGTATGTTGGGTCTTATGAGGTTGCAATTTATTTCTTTTAAGTATTCCATGAACAGATAGGGATCTTGCTAATATTAGATTCATTGAATTTTTCTGACATATTTTGGGTTCATTTAGAGCTTTGACCAATACATATAGGGTGTAAACGGTTTGAGTGCAAAGAGTTTGAAGATCAATACTTCGGCTCAAAATAAATCGAATAGCTGTTTAACATTTTCAGAAATATACTATAGTTTTGCCAAAAAAAAAGAAAAGTCAGTAGTTAGGTAGCCTTTATTACAGTGAATAATAGACTATTTCCGGCTTCAAAATGTTTGTAGAGCTAAATATGTTAAATACTCAATAGCTTATACACCTTTAATAACTGTATTAAGAAAGAAAATTATTATTTAAACTCTAAATATTCTGGTATAATTGGCCGTTTGCTTCTCCGAACAGATGTGGCAACGAGGCATATAAACACGGCTAGCTTAGTACTACAGCTCACCGCTGCCACGATTGTTTTTTTTTGCTGTATCGGTTCTTATGCGAAATTTTATATCTAAGTAAAAGTCACTTGCGTGATATTCGATGTAGATGTGGATATCGTGATTTGATATGTATTTAAAAAATAGAATGCAAAATAAATAAAATCGGTTGTGGGTTGTCAGCTTGAGTGCGAGGGTATTAGTTTGTGACATATTATTAAATTGTGGGGAAAGCAGATATAATAGCAAGAATGTTGAATTTTGAATATTTACTATGAAGAATTTATTTATTCTCCTGAGCTCTATCATTATAACATATCCTGTAAGTACATGGATATTTATTTGTCTAACATAAATAATATTAATTTAATGAGTCATAAATATTTTTCGAATAATTTAACAGATAGAAGAAGTACATATGAGAAATGTTTTGTTTAATATAGTTTGTATGGAATTATTTCTATATCATATTAAAACAACTCCACTTGATCCATAAAATAAATTGCCAAACCTAAATATTCCTTTTAATACATTGTTATTAAAAGTGTATATTTCTGAAAATAATATTTCATAAACTTTGAGTTACCTAAATAAATCTACCAGCACTTGAAACAATATAATTATTCAATACACAAAAAAATCGCAGGTATTCATGTTTTTTTGGTGAGTAATTTCATTATTATTCACACTAAAAGTGAATCTGATTTTACCGCGACGTTGCAGGATGGACTACAATTTACTTAACACGTTTTTGGAATTTTCCCGGTTATTAAGGCCTATAGACCTTAGTGTTATAAGGGTGTTTTGTTTTATTTGGTGTATACTATATCCACCTAAAATATTTGCACTCAAACATTTTACACTCTGGATTTCCCGTTCTTCTCTCACTGGATGGTTTTCAAAATTTAATGCCATCAAGAGAAAGATTTCCATCACAACTTCATATTAAATCTGATTTTCTTCTTTTGTGGTATAAACACTCATTTTGAACAAAAGCCTTTTGAAATAAACAGTTTTTATGTACAGAAAATGAAACCTTCAATCTGAAAATGTACATTTCAATTTTATTTTGCCATGTTGAATGACTTAATAAACAATTTCTATTGCCATCGCAACGTGCTTGTATATCGACCACTTTGTGTATAGATATTATCATAATAATGTAGTAATTTTCAGTCACATAAACACTCTGGTCAAATACTTATTATGATATTTTTAACAATTCCCCAGTTTAAGTTTATTGCAAATAGGTATAATTGCTGATTCTGTTATATCTTTTTTAAATTTTTGTTTTTCAATCTAACTTTGGTCATTTTCAACCCCTAATGTAGACAGAATTATCAATCGAAATAGTAGCATGGGAATTCCCTAGGATGGCTCTCGAAAAAGGAACATGCGGTATATTACATTTGGGTACTACTTGGAGTGTCAGAGAAACTGAAATTTATAAAAAGGGATACATGATTCATAGAGCTTCACATTAATAATACCTAAGAATTATTTTTTATTCTAATAATAAAACAAAATAAATGATTTTTGAATTAAATAAATTATCAAAAACAATAAGAAATAATATATTATAATAATTTATAATAATTTTTACCATAGGGTTATTTCCCATGACAATATAGCTTGGGGAGGATCCTATGCCAATAATTTATTTCATCTGCAGGCCACTATCAAAATAGATTACTCAAAATATTAACCAAATAATCTATGAATACCAGCAACAATCTTGTTTGACTTTGAAATTATTTGCTCTTGAATGTTTATGTTTTATGATGAAAAAGATAATACTGAGTTTTAACCACCACTAGGGGTAACCTGTTAAACTTACTAAAATTAATAAAACAATAAACAAAGAAAATGCAATAAGAATTGAGCAAGATAGATGAATTATATACTGTGATTCTTAAAATATTTAGTAATTTATGTTAGTTTAGGTAAGGTTAAATTTGAAATGTACCAGGCCACGTATAGGGATATAGGAAAAATCGTTTTATTGAGAAATTTAATTACTAAAAAATTTACTGACAGTTTGTGATAACTAAGAAGACTGTTTTGTGATTTGGTAACTTATGAAAGAGACTCAACTTGTAAAATTTCTTTCAAAACAGGGTGATTTGGTGACCTATTTGAGAGTGAAACTGGTCTTGTAATTGTATGTCTCCATCATATTTGTCTAGCATTACATTTTTACAGCTGGACACTTTGCAAAGTGATTAAATTGGCAGGGTAGGCGATTTTTGAATGGGTAAAACCTTATGAGTTCGCATGTTAATTTGATGCATTTAAATATAAATAGGTGGTGTAAAATCATAATTATATAGTGTAGTTCAAAATATTTTAGGTGGTCCATAAGAGTTGCTATGCAGGATTGTTAAAATATAGAGTCGAATGGTATTATAGTATACAGAATGGTTAGAAAAAAGCAAGAAATAATAATTATATAGGGTAGCCCATAAGCAGTTGAAAGTTAATGAAATCTGACGTACAGGCGGAATAAAAGAATTGTTGTGCAGTGTGATTAAAACAATATGAATAGAATGTTATAAATATAGGACACCTTATTAGCAAATGCATTTACAGGGTGGTTGCAATATAGGATGTACTGGAATTATATATAATTAGGTAAACATAGTGGTTCCAAAAATACTGAAATGGGTGGCCATAAGCAAATGCATATACAGGGTAGTTAAAACATATGGTAGTGTGAAATTATAGTTATACAAAGTGGTTAAAAAATGTTAGAATATAAATTTATTACAGAGTAGCTTGCAAGGACTTGCATATATATATATATATATATATATATATATATATATATATATATATATATATAGTGGTTGAAATATAGGGCGAAGTAGAATTATAGGATGGTCCGAATATGAAATCGATTGGAATAGTAGTTATACAGGATGATTAAAAGAAAGTTAGAAAAATTTTTTAAAAGGGTTTTCCTTAAGCAGTTGCATATATATAGTGGTTGAAATATACGGGAAAGTAGAATTGTGGCATCACCATGTAATTAAAAAATGTAAGAAAAAAAAAACATTTATGATGAACTCTTGAATTAAGAGTGAAACTCGGTCATCCAGTTACTACATAAATGAAAGCATAAAATACAAATACTATTTTCATTTGTGTTTTTTATGTTTCATTCTAGCTCACCAAATCCAATATTTATGAATAGGTCATGGAACAGAACTCATAAAGATATTAAAGTGAGCAAATGTTTGAAATCAATATTTGATAATGTCCGATTATATAAGAAATGTTTAAATAAAACAAATATTTTGGTAGTCAAATTTCGATGGTGCTGTTAGCTAGTAATGAGAAGATATAATCTTAGATGTTTCAGTTGACGTCTCCAATGTATGACTATTACATAAGTTAGAAAGAACTCTCCGTCGAAGCAATGATATTTTCTTAAGAGCAAAATGTTAAATTGAATTTCATTGTAATCCGTTATTCAAATTCTTGATCAATTAATTTTTCTGCAGACAATAGTGCATCCCAAAAATAGTTCAATTTTATTGCAAAACTTCAAAGGATTTTAGTCTTAATTTGTTTACTCTCGTGACCCATTAGCTAGTCCTTTCCAAGTTGAGAATAATCCAGTAACAGTGTGCGAAATATTTCTGAAGCTCGAATCTATCATTAAACCCTTTCGATGCCTGAATAAATATTTAGAGTAAAGAGGAGCTTAACTATATGGGTTAAGGAATTTTATTAGTTCAAGTTATATATATTTATATTATTTCATCAGAGCTTCATTTAATGCGTATAACTTAACCATAAAAGAACTTAAACTGCAGATAGAAAATATAGCTCAAAAATTCTCCCGCGGTTAGAAGGTACACAGAATTATAACATATATGTTTTATATCTTTTGTGATATAAAATTAAGAACAGTAATGAGTTCCACAATAGCTCCTACAATTATATCTCTCAATACATTTTAGTTTCAAAAGAAACTGAATATTGGTGAAGTGAATATTCCACTGGAACAATAAATAATTCTTTTTGCGTGCTTCACACAATTAAGTGAATTCCATTTCTTGTATGCCATGAAAAACAATTTTTCTTTCTTTAAGGCACCGTACTCTTTTTCTTTTCTTTCGAGAGGATCCAATAGCATATTCACACGGCTAAACTAAAACGTCGATCAAAAGTTTCCCTTGTAATAACCTCAAGTAATAACGAAGTTTTAGCTGTGCATTCATGGTAAAATTAGATAGAACTGGAAGCTTTGTGATTATGGCTTATTGTTCTGCGAGATTGAGGCAGGGTTTGTGGATCTGCATGGAAATTAGAAGCACAGATGGATTGGAATACACATATATAGGTAATTGCTTCTCAGCGGAGACTGGAATAAGTTATTCCTGTGAAATAATATAGTAATATAATTTCTGCCTACGTTAGAAGGGTGATTTTGTTTTATATGTAAAGGTTAAGCTCGTGATAACCTAAGTGCACGTCCTTTGATGGAAAACTAATTAGAGCGGGATCAAAAGTTACCAGACGAACGAGCAAAATTTCAAACAGTTCAATGTATTTTATACAATTTGGTCGGAATTGGGTTCTATTCCCTTCAAAATGGCATACACTAAATTCAAGTTAATAAATACGGTGCGAGATTTATTGTCAAAAGAAGCATTGTTTTTTCAACAAAAAAATATTCATAGATATTATTATTAAATATTGACTTCCATAGTGATTGCCTACCCACTAAGTTTCTGTGGGCAGATTATTATAGATAATTGCGTTGTAAACGTATTTTTCCTGTGATGATTGAATTTTAAAAATACCTAACCTAACAAAAATAATTTAATATTTTTTTTATTTTCATTATATTAATTAATTGTGCAAATTCAGGAGCTCAAACATGACTTCAAAAAAGACTGCCAACAATGCCAAACAACTCTATTTACTGTTTTAGGCAATGAGCAAGTCTTTAAAATGTAGCTTAATATCAAAATTGTCTGGTCCTGAACAATATAAATGTTTTTTCAGTTGGTGTGATAATACATTACTCATGAAAAATATTATACTACATAATTTTTCTTCAAATCTAAACATTTGTCAGAAATGGATATTATTGTTAAACCTAAAAAAAACACTTCACACATTTTTCCTCTATTTTCAGAATAAAAATTCTGAATATTCCAAGCATAAATAAAACATAAACTTAGTCAAGAAATAATTTTTTTTCGTGCGGAATGCCTTTTAATAAATCAGATTTTGCAAACAGAAAAATATTACTCCCATTAAATTATTAGTAAATGCTCAATACATGTTTTGTTTTTACATTGTAAGCGTTTTTGCTCAAGGCAAAATTCACCTTCTGTATAATTAAATATCTCAAGAGCACTTAGTATATTCATTTTTTACAAATATAATAATATTAACTTATATATTATAACCCTTGACTTCAAATTTTGTAAATTCAAAAAACCATCCTAATATATGCAAAATGATGTTCAAATAATACTTACTAATTCAAATGCCTGGAAATGGTATTAGAAATAGCAACAAATGGCTGTGTAGTAACATTCATCCCTTGACAGGGTGTATATGTAATTATTGAAGTCTAAATTTATCTTATTCAAAATTCACTTCAGATTTCCACACATCCAACAAAACATTTTTTTTGTAAAAGATAAACACTCTTAACTTACATACAATTTAATAATTAAAGCCAATAAATGTAACCCCTTTTTAACCGACTTCCAAAAAGGAGAAGGTTATCAATTCGTCGCCTATTTTTTCGCTTTTTTTTGTATGTATGTTACCTGATTTGTTCTCCTGTGGTGCACCGTTTTGAATGAATATGGTCTTGTTTAATAGAGTATATATCCTGATTGGTGAAACTTCAAATTTTGGAAAAGACTTCTATTGATAAAGTGATAAAATTTGTGAATGAACACATGCGTTCATGGAAATCGACCAATTTCCCTAACATATTGGTCGAGTTTTCGAAATGGATGTGTATAGTTTTTTAACGTTTAATCTATTAAGGAAGATCCCTAGGTGATCTCATATACTTTTCTGCGACGTGCAGTTTTGCAGAAAATCGCCGAAAATTCCAAAATTCTTATCAAAAATTTCATCAAAATGACATAACGGACATTTCCTCATAAATATTTTAATTCCAACGTAATAGTGAGGTAATTTTAGGCACTGGAAGTTTTAATTGAGAATTTGAAAATTTTCTATGTACATCTCAAGCATTTAGGTAGTAAAGCATAGTATTTTCGGCTCCTTAAATCAATGAGTACCAAGCTCGTTTTGTTTGTATACCAGGCAAATACCTATTTAAATGCAAATTTTTCCATTTTGCGAAGACGGTGCATTTGGTTGTCACATTCTCTCGGCCTAATAGAAAATTCAGTGACAACACATGTCAAACTTTAAACTGCTATTTGGTGGGTTTATAGACAGGGTGTTTAGTTATAGCAAACAAAATCACAAAGTAAAGTGGTAGAAGGAGTTACATTTATATGATGATTGAAATATAGGACGGACTAGAATGATAGTGGTCCGTATGCAGCCGTATATACAGGACGGTTGGAATATAGGGTGGACTGGACGTTTAGTGGTATAAAAATGTTGGAAAAAATGTGAAATTAAAATTATACATATACACATTATACATATGATGTGAACATAAGCAAATCATATACAGGATGGTTGAAATATATGCTGTAGTTGAATTATATTTATAGTCTGATTAAAAAATTATTTCTTTTATAGCCCATAAGAAGTTGCATAAAGTGTGGAGAGGAATTAATGTTACACAGGGCGATAGTATAAAATGTTAAAAATGAAATAATTTATGGGGTAGCCCACAAGGAGTTATATACTACGGTTGAAATATAGGAATGATTTGACTCCGTAAATATGAGATGGATTCTACTCCGTCCTATAGTTTACAGAAGGCAGCTAACAAATTTATGCTTGTCCGTGGGCAGTCGTATGTACGTTGTTAGGTACCTACCCAGGAAGTAAAAAATGTAGACATTAAAAGGTACTCATTCTGTACAAATTAAGTACCTACCAATCTAATATATTTTTGAAGTCGGTGCCAAGCAACAATCAAGTTTGATGAAGTGGTAGATAAGTACGCCATTAAGGATTTTAGATTTGCTTGGCACCGACTTCAAAAATATACTAGATTGGTAGGTAATTCATTTGTACAGAATGAGCACTTTTAATGTTTACATTTTTTACTTCCTGGTTAGGTACCTAACAACATTGAATGTGTTATTGATTTGCTAGAGTTGTATTTTGTTATAATTATTTTTAGCTTTTTAGTTATAGGTGGAAGCCGGTTATATATTTTTTTAAATGTTTTATTTTTAATAAATAAATGCTTTTTCAGATTTTTATTTCAGACTTTATACAAATGAACTTAGGATATATGCCCTTAAATGGGCTCTAACAAAACTGTTTTTTCCTGTTTTTGACAAAATGGTCGAAGTAAAAAAAGTATGGGTCTTACAGAACTTTTATGTTAAACAACATCTGCTACTCCGTTTTTCGACATGCAAATCATAAGCGTCCTATTTAAGTTTGTGAAGATTGTTTTCGGCCCGCGATTTTTTTAATTTCAATTTTTTTACAATTTTCTCTACAGATATATAAAGTCTTAAAAATTGGACAAACATAATATTTTCTACGTATAATTGATAACATTTTGTAATTCTGAAAAAAAAATTAATATAATTGAAATAAAAAAATATACGGACCTAAAACCCCCTTCATTTTTTCCATGAGTTGGGTAGTCTATAAGCAGTTAGAAATACAGGTGGTGAAAATATTTTATAAAGTGGAATTATTATAATAAGTATTTTAATAAATGTTAGAGAATTGAAATTAAATTTAATCATTTCAGCATGAGAAAAATTAGAACAATGTCTTATTATTTGTATATATTTACCAAAATTTTTAATGAACCCTTAAATTTACGAGCTAAGCTCAGTCACCCTAATTAATTAAATATACAAATAGAAAATGAATAAGTGTTAGTAGGAAACTAAAACTAAATTTTTGTTTTTAATTTCACAATTGGTCCAATTTCGACCACAGGCTATTCTTGTTATGTTTAAACTTTGTACAAGCTTCTTCGTTTATTCAATTCTAAAAATTTTGAATTTTCTCAACAAAAAAAATAAATTACTATTTTAATGATTTCTACTTGTATTCCTTTTGGATTATACAAATTTTTGAAATGTTAGTTTAATTTTAAAAAATTGTATTAAAACAAAACAAAATAAGTTACCCATTTTAGTTAATAAAATACCAACCGCTTTATGGTGTTATACCTATATTTCTAAATGTAAATAAAGTTAATATTCAGTCTTCATGCATAACATATGACAATATTTCAATGTATATAGTGAGATTCAATAAATGTCATTCCTCTCGAAGGCAAATTCTACAAATATTTACTTATGGGTCTTATGTATAGATTGCCAAATATCTAAAGTACTTTCATTAAAAGCACAAAGGCATTCTATATCGTGTTTATAATCAAAAAAAGAACGTCACGTCAAGATTGGTTTTCCTTTTTATTTGAGAAGGCTATAACACGGGAAACTGGGTTATCAACTTTTGCTTTGATGCTGAGATCGGTATTTGTGCAAATTGATCTAGAATTTGGCATCTTCTACAATTACTAGTGAGGAAAGAGAAGAATTTAAATGCAGTGTAAATAATGGTACGAATTGTTAACTCCCCACATTAGACATAAATATTTTTTTAATTCAAATTGTACATGCATACATATTATACTTAAGTAAATACTTCTTTAATATTAAAATTATAAAAAATAACTGGAAATAGAAAATATATTTATATTTTTTACTCATATAGCTTCAATGGCGAGCTCATAAATAGTATCGTTCTAAATATCCTTTAAATAGATTTTTAGGCTAGGGAGGTCTTTTCACATTTCCATACCTATTAGTGCGATAATTTGTTGAGGTACTAACTATAAATTTCTAACCAATGGATAGACAAATAATCTGAAAGTGGCAAAATATGTAGATACTTTGGTCCTTTAAGCAAAAACTATAAATCAGGGTAAACAACACAATTTTGATAACACAAATAAATAAAAGTGAGCATCTAATTGGATTTCTTAAGAAGCTTATGGCTATTTTCTTGCTTTCACGCTAGGTTTTGCAACTACATGTTCCGTTAATCAATGGTCTTCATATCGCTAATATTAAGTTGGAGTGGTCATCCCTGTTACTATTTAACCAATAAAATATCAGAAAACCGCAGTAAATCTTGCTAATTTGTTACGTCGAAATGGACCAAAATAAATTTTGAGACAGTTCTTTCCAAAATATTAACTCCATTGGAGAACACACAAAATCGGGAAAAGAATCGACCTGGACTATAGTATCTCTGATTAGAAAAGTTAATAGTACAGATTTTTGCCTATTTCTATAATGGGAAGACTGTTTATCCCAGAAGGAGTAGTGTTCGGCAAAGTGTTGATGCAACAAATATTGCTGCTTTCAGATCTACAATATCGGCAGTATAATTGTTTTCAGTGGACAGTATGAAACCAACAAAATAGCCAGCAAATCCATGTTGCCATTTTTGCACAGTTAGTTTTTCGGAAATTCAGCCTGGCAAGAATTTCAGAATATTGTTTTCTTACAGAATTTTGATTTATTTCTTGCTTAAAAAGTCTGTAATGTAAATTCAGTAGCTTAGATTTACGTTACAGACGATTGCTTTGCCGGAATTCTCTAGAAGCTATAATATTATTTTTAGCATAACAATAGACAAAAATGGGGCTGTTGTCCAAATCTGGATTTCTTCAATGACATCTATTTTAATAGACCTTTATTTCTGCTATTTATTATGTTTTACAATGGATTGCACTGAAATTCTACAATTACGTGTTACTTTGCTATACACAACCAGTTAACTTCATTTTGTGGAATCACTATACCGCTTCACCGATAACTGATTTACAGACTTAACATATTAATCCAAGTAAACTCAATATTTGAAATCATCGCTATCATATTTATTGATCATTTTTATTGTTTATTGCTTTGTTTTGTTGTGGTGTATTTAGATCACAATGGAAATTTTTATAGTCTAGTCTACAGAAATACCCAATGATTTTTCAAAGAAGAACTTAATTAAGGTATTTATGGTCAGAACCACAAAAATTGGGTATTCATAATTTATACTTTTGTATCTTATTTTGTCGCCATATAATGGATAAAACTCATTGGGGTTTTATCGATTTTTTTTCCATAGCCGATAAGTATCTGAAAGTAGTAATGGAATAAACTCTAGTAGAGGCAGCTTTGAAAAACTTCCTAAGTTTCTGATTCTTTTACAATAAGTCCGCACAGATGTTCTGAAAAAAAATCTCTACAATATGATGGACCAGTCTAATTGTGCACAGATATGTGTATTGTATGTTGGGTATATTTATCACGTTTCAACTCCAAGTATGGAGTCAATGCCAATCATTATATGTTAGTATTAAGGGTTATTTCTTGGTTGCTTGCTTGAGTTTTACCAAGTAACTAAATTTGACAGTAACAGTTGGTTTTTTTTGGCTAGCAATAGCCGTTTCCAAGAAAGGTCCACATCTGTACAAATTATTTGTTATAAATGTTTTGAAACCGTTTTAACTCTGTATTTATTGCTTAAGCGTTTAAAATTTCCAGACAAACCCAGAATTTGTGGTTAAATACTCATAACGTTGTTTGGTTGTTGTTGTTACTGACAGTGTTTTGCCTTATGTTTTGTTGGGATGGTTTCCGTTCTATTTTAACACTTTGATAATATGTTATCATGGTAAATATTACATTGCTTCTATTGCCTCTAAAAACAGTTAATATACCGTAATCCTAAATTTTGGAGAATCGATGCACAATTCATTCAAAATTTTGGATGCAGTTGCCGGAAACATGTGTAGACATGAGCTGGATTAATACTAGGATCTGTTGTGTAGTTGCAGGTTTTACTGCAATTCAAATTCTCATGTCATCAGTCTTTGACTTTGGTCCATTTATGGTCACAGACCTCCTTGTTCCTTTGCTATTGTCTTGTGCCTCAGATGTTTACTTCACTTCGGCAGATTTCTTTATATCGTCCGTCATTGTGGCACATTTTTTGGATTTCTCTGTATTTCTACGTGGGCGGCGATGCTATTTCTTCGACTGTGTCTGTTATTTTTGTAATGTTTTGAGATCCAGGTGTTTGCTGTATTATTTGTAAAATTTATCACCTGCATTTCGCGCTTCATTGCTCTTTGCACCATTCTTGGTTTGCTCATCATGTTGCCAAAGAGTCCTAGCTCTGTGACAGAACTGATATAATATATTGGTCAAATATTCCAGGAGGCCCAAACATAAGCATAATGTCAGTTTAGCCTGTTATCCGAATTTACTGGAAATTTTGAAAGATGTTGAAATCATCTGTTCAAACAGAATTTAGAGACAAAATAAAGACGGATTGCATAAAAAAAACGACAACTGATTTTTGGGGGCACTTCTAGAGAAATTTTAAAATATCGATCATTCCACTCCTTTAACTACACATAAGTAAAGGTAACTCAACGATAATCTACAGTTTTACGTTTTGGCCCCTTAATATCCTATTAAATATAATGTTTATCTAAGAAAACGTTGTTTTCGATGAGGACGTAAAAAATACCAAATAATTTTATTACTTAGTAAAAGTATGGATATTATAGTAAGATAATCCAATAATAAAACTATGTCATAAGGCAGTCAAAAGGCCCAAAATGTCTTCAAGCTGAAAGCACTATTATTAGAAAAACTATTCTTCACTTGATCCTTGCATACAGTCATCAAAATAAATAGACTTAATTAAGCGGTCAGCAAATGTAATGCTGATAAAGATACCGACGCTGATTGATTTTGTCAGAGTCATTAGAAGAATCATGTTTTATTTGGTTACACCAAACCTTACTTTAGTTAAAATTATTTCAACAAGTTATCATCTAACCTAGCAGGAATATTACTATATTTTACATTTACCGCCAAACGAACAAGGATTAATTCTCGCTAATGTTGATCAATCTGGTTATTAAATTGTAAGTGTAAAAAACAATTTCATTGCTGGTTGAGTATTGAGGTACAACTTCCAAAGAAAATAAGGAATGCGTGTTGCATTCTCTCGGTGCCCTGTAAGGCTACAAAAAAAATGATGGCACTGGCCGTGTAGGTATTGATATATGCCCAAATTTGCAACTAATATTGAGCTCTAGAAAATAGCACATCTCTTGTTCTGCTGTATTAATTTTAAATGCCTTTCTCAGCACAAATACTTATAACTAAACTGAGACAAATTATGGTTAACGAAAATCTGTTCTTTTTTTACTTTTGTCAATTCAGAGCAGCCATGATGATTTCTGTATCCTCTGATCCTCCTTTAGGGCGAATTAATTTAGACCAATCAATAGAGCAAAAATTAACAGATAATGTGTAAAAAATCAGGATACCGACTGTACCATCACATTAACAAAGATTCCTAGCGATATTTTGCTAAGTTTTCCACTCGCAACTATGGTTTTTTACTTTTTTATAAACAATTGAAGCAAGAAAATTATGTTTTTTTTCTTAGCATGTTTATGAAATCAAAAATAATAAACTAATCTCAATAGTGTCAACAGGTCAATTGTAAAGCATGAAAATACCAATGAAATGAGCCCAGGCTCGATCCGATTGGATCATTAGTAACAGGAAAAAACAAAAAATACTGAAAAATTTACCTTTTTTTTTAAATCGTATCTTCGTCACTTTAGAAGCTGTAGAACTGGGCTTGTAGGAACTGATAGTAATTTACATCTATTTTATGTATCCCAAAATCAGACGCTATCGGTTTATTAGTTTTGAACAATTCTGATATAAAATTTTCTGTTCACTATTTTTGCATGCGTCATAGATTATCAAATTTCAATTTTGAAAAAAGTTGTTGAAAGTAGAGGTGTCATTCTATAAAGCCTCTATTCTCATTTTTCACTAAATGTCTGTGAAATATGTGAAAAATGTTAGGAAACATGACAAAAAATGGGCGAGCGTATGAATGTATTCAAGGAGTAGGGGAAACACGGCTGTTGAGGGGAATATATTAATAAACAAACAGTTCTCATTTGATATAATAAAATCGAACAAATCACTCTGTATAGAAGTTTTTTAGCTATTAGATTCTTCACAATCTGTCAGAGTGACAGTTAGTATCGATAATAATTATTGTTAGCAGTTCTCCTCAACAACCGTGTTCCCCCCACTACTCGGACACATTCATATGCTCACCACATTTTGGTCATTTTTGCTAATATTTTTCGTATATTTCACAGACATTTAATGAAGAATGAAAATAGAGGCGTTGTAGAAATGATACATCTACTTTCAACATCTCTATTCTGAATTGATATTTGACGATCCATGTCACATGGAGACACACTGCAAGAATAGTGGACTAAAAACTTTAGATCCCAATTATTCAAAAACTAATAAACCGATAGCGCCTGGCTTAGTCAAGCATAAGGTAGATATCTATTACTATCCGTTCCCACAAGCCCAGTTCTACAACTTCGACAGTGATGGAGTTATGATAATATAAAGAAACCCCTTAAATTTTCCAGTATTTTTTCCCTGTTACTAAAGATCTTATTGGATCGATCTTGGGCTTATTTCATTGGTATTTCCATGCTTTACAATTCACCTGTTGACACCATTGAGATTAATTTATTATTTTTCATTTTATAAACATGCAACGAAAAAAAAACGCAATTTTCTTGTTTCAATTGTTTATAATAAAGTAAAAGTAGTTAAACAAAGCGGTTTCTGGAGCGGAAGTGGGCATAAAGGTAACCAGTCATCGAGTTCTCGCCGGGAGCTGCTGCCGAGCTGTTGGTAGTTGTTGTTTGGATAAGAAGAAGACATTGGGAAGAAGAAGAAGACATTGGGGGTGGTCGTAGGGGTGCGCGAAAGACATTTGGGTGTGTCGCAGAGGTGCGTGCCATCTGTTGTTAATAAATGAAAGCAATTGTATTGTGGGTTGCGTGGGTTGCAGAGTGCACGCCATCTGTTGATGGTTGTGGTGGTTACAAAGAAAAAAAGCTAAATACTTGGCCGGGTATCGAACGCGGCTTGCCTGATTACAAAGTCAGGTGTCCACCGAGCTGCGCTAATGCGGTTAATCGAGAAATGTTTATTTGAAAAGGTATAGTACATGCCTGTTGGGTGGGCGCGGGTTTTTGGGCGTTGTTCGGTTAGATATTTGGGGGCTGGATGGGGGGATATGATATTTTGTTGTCTGTAAAAAAATTTAAAATCTTGGTATTTTGTTGTCTGTAAAAAAATTTAAAATCTTTTGCTTAAGCCTGCATGCGCGAGAACGTCCACTCCTTCGAGTCTATAGTTATCGTAAGCGACCGCCTACCTGCGCAAGAACGGCAACTCCTTCGAGACTCTGATTTTGTCGGATGATTCAAGGCATTGAACGCCTGCAGGCGCAAGAACGTCCACTCCTTCGAGTCTATAGTTTTCCTAAGCGAGCGCCTACCTGCGCAAGAACGGCAACTCCTTCGAGTCTCTGATTTTGTCGGATGATTCAAGGCCGAGCGTAATAATTTTGAGACTTGGAAAAATTTGTTTCAAGCGTCTGAAATTTAATTAAGGTGAAAATAATGGATATATTAAAACTAGACAACTGTTTAAATATCTTTATTAGCATATAGTATATTATGAATTTTCAGAGCATCCTTAATAATTAAAGCTATATTTTGTTTTGTTTTTGTACAATATATAGTAAGACCGCCATCATCCAACCACATAGTCAAATCCAAAGAAATACCATCAGAACAAAGCTGGCAATCATCCCATACAGTGTCAGGTTCATCCTTTCCATGTGAAGGATCGTTATGGAAACCATATGCAAATTCTAAGTATTTTTTAAGCACCGTGTAACTCTCCACCGTTAAATGTATAATTGTTTCACCAATTTTGAGAGTGGTCTCGGTATCGGTAATATTAATTGTTAAAATTTCTGGTACTGCTGCATATATGCAAGTGCGTCCGTTGTAGGTAATCACAGTTGTTAAAACGTCTGGTACCACGTAACATCCATTTTTGGGATTTAGCTTTCCAGTTAAATCTTTCGGTTGTATAGTTCTCGTTGACACTGCACTCATATTAAATCTTACTTGGTCATCAAATAAACTTTCCAAATTCATGACTGGATTGTTACAGCTTCAACTCAAGACTGAATAAAAGAAATAAATTCTTTTAACTTATTGTCGTGAGTGTGTGACGACAGCAAACACTACAAATATTAGATTTTTGTGGCTATAGGTGCAGTCTTATTCAATTCACTATGAATAAAAGGTGTGGAATATGTTTGGAAGAGATAACTAATAATTTTGGGCTATTGCCAAATTGTAACCATTGTTTCTGCTTCCCATGCGTAAAAAGATGGCATCAAAATAAAGACTTTGAATTGAATATTCGCAGAGGCTGTCCAGAATGCCGTATTATGTCTCCTTATGTCTATCAATCTGAGGTTTATTACCAGAAAGCGGAAAAAGATCGTTATATAGCTGAGAAAAACGAAAAAATGAAGAAAATACGATGTAGGTATTTCCGAAAAAGCAAACCCAAATGTCCGTTTGGAAACACTTGCTTGTTTAGCCATCGATTACCAAATGGGGTAGAAATAGATATAGGGCCACCTCAAATGAAACGTGCAGGTATGGGCGGTCGTACTGATTTCATAGAGGCTCAGTTCACACGTGGAGGAGGTAGAACTCAGCGCCCAACAATAGGAGGACTCCCAGATACTTTTAGTTTACTCCTGGTGGAACCAGGAATTTTTTACGTCTTGAGAGATGAATAAAAACCTGTATTTATTTAAAAATTCATGCCAATAAAATCATAAATGTATTTAAAAATTCCTGATAATAAATTCTCAAATCATAAATCTGTATTTATTTAAATCTAATGTTAATAAAATCGAAAAATAATATAAATCATGAATCCGTGATTATTTAAAAATTCCTGATAATAAATTCACATTATATCTGGTATTTTAGATATCAAAACCACAAACCGGAAATTTCCTGATAATAAATTCACATTATATCTGGTATTTTAGATATCAAAACCACAAACCGGAAATGATGACCGCAGTGAAAGGAAACTGTCATATCTTGTTTACGCTAATTGAAACCGAGCTAAATAAATTTACAGGAAGCTGTGGTTTGATTAGGTTATCATGTTGTTTGCAGCAACAAACTTTTGCAGGAAGTTCCCATATGATAAGCATTAATTAGTTGTTTTTCTAGAACTAACGGAAATTTCGTTATACGCAAATGACGTAGTTCGATGCTGATAAATAAAATAATTGCGAATTTTTATTTCATTGTTAATTCAACTATCAAAGAGATCACATATCAACTACAGTGATTGTGTTTGTGCTTTGTGAAATTAACTGTTAATTCAACTTGCAAAGTGTATCTAGTGATAGTGTGTGTTGTTCAAAAAAACATTATGTGAGTATTTACTTAATTTCATTTATGTTAATTTGCTTTTAGTATTTTGTGACTGCCCTTCAAAATATTTGAAATTAATAGAGTATGTTTTTCGAATTGAATATTTTCTGCCCGCTTTTCAATTCAATGTTCTAGTAGTTCTAGTGTGTCTTTCAAAAATTATTAGGAGTGTTTGGATTCATTATAAATTTGTAGTTTTGTTATTCGAATCAGGTAGTTTCTGTCTGCTTTTCTTAAAAATTTCAATGTTCTATTCCTAAATTTTTGGTAATTTGCTTCCAATATGTTGCGCCTGTCTTTCAAAAATTATTAGAGTTTAGACGCAACCAAGTTCATAGTATTTAATTTTTGTTATAGAAAATGGATTTTTTGAAAGAACTTAATGCAGTTTCCTCCGCAGAGATTGACAACAAGCCGGCAATAAAAATTCAAGACTTGCAGCTTAACCAGAAGTATCGAATTCTGGCAGCCAAACTGGTCAACCCAAGATACGGTGAAACCATCTTACTTGAATTAGAGGACCACGTAACCTTCCTGCCGAAACGGGTCACTCAGGTATATAAACCACACCTAGACAAATTTGGCGGTGGAAAGTTCCACATCGAATTCATCGGGCTGCAGCAACTTGGAGGCAAACTACAACCCGAGTGCTTTTTCAAATTTCTGCGGAGTGAATATAAAAGAATTTAGTTGTAAGTTTTTATTTTAAATTTTGCATGCTTCAGTTATACTTTTACTGTTAATATTCCATTGATATTTCTCAAGTTTGTAATAGTTTATTATATTGTTATACGAGTAAAAATGAATTCAGAGGCTATAGCGAATATTAGTACCGATATTATTAACAAGTTTAGATTAGCATCAAATATAATTTTCTCAAAGAAACGTTGCTCTCCAGAGCAAATATCTAGCTGGCTGAAAATAAGTAAAAAACAATTAATTTTATGTAACAGAGCTATTCGTGAATCAGATTTACATATAGGAACTTTGAATAAGCTTCAGTCTGAAATTAGTCATATAAAAAGATTTAGAAATGATTTGAAAAATTATGCTAACATCAAAAGGGGTGGGGGAATTGGTGAGAAGTCAAAAAGAAGTGATCGCGTTAAATGGTATGATGTAGAGTCAGCGTTTCGCTCACGTGTTCGAACAGGAGTAATCATTAATCTCATTCATATCAATATTTTTAAATTTTTAGATGATGCATTTTACTTTGAAAACAATGCCTACTCTTAAAGTAAATACAACCTTTTGTGGTGAATTCATAAAGAAATCTGGAATGGAGGAAATTATGGAATATAAATATTTTAATACGAAAAACGCGATAATAGATAGGGGTACAGATTTGAATGGGTGGTTCTATGAACACATTCGGAATGAAATTTTACGTAAATTAGAGGAATTTCAGGAAAAGGCATCAGGATGGAGTTTGTATAAAGTTCTAAACTTAGAAATAAACATAAATAAATTTGAAATTGGAAATGGAGCCTCATCTTTCATAAGATTACCAGAATCAATTTCTAAAAAACATGCTGTAATCAATATTAAGAACTATGATGATGATCTTTGTTTTTTATACAGCGTTATAGCTCATTTGTACCCTACAGCCATTAATGTTGATAGAATATCAGCTTACCCCGAGCCATCTACTGTATTAAATCTAACTGGTTTGACATTTCCTATGACTTTACAGCAAATTACTAAGTTTGAGAAACTTAATAATATTTCTATTAATGTATATGTCTTAGAATTGATAAAAACAAAAGATAATGAGTATTATCAAACAGTTCCAGCTCGAATCACTAAATGTAAGTTAGACAAACATGTCAATCTCTTAATGATTCAAAATAAATATGTTCCTAAAGTCAATGATTTCGAAAATGTAGAAATAACAGCAAACGACGTGGAAATAAAATATCATTTCTGCCTAATTAAAAATTTATCACGTCTTGTTTCAAATCAACTTAGCAAGCATAAAAGTAAAAAATTAATATGCGATCGTTGTCTAAATTATTTTAGTGACTCCAGCAGCCTTGAGAGCCACATTGAATATTGTAAAAATGTAAATAATTGCAAAATATCTTTTCCTAAGAAGGCGGTAGTTGAGTTTAATAATTTTTCATTCAAGGAAAGGCTTCCTTTTATTGTTTATGCAGATTTTGAGTCGATTCTTTTACCAATTTCCGATACTACTTCTACCAAAACTCATAAATATCAGCAGCATTCAGCCATATGTGCTGGTTATTATTTCAAATGTTCCTATGATGACTCTTTTTCGTACTATAGGAGCTTCACGGGCTCTAACTGTATGGAGTGGTTCACCAATGAAATGGCAAACTTGACAAAGTTCGTGCAGTCCAAACTAACCGATGTTGTACCTCTCAAGGTTAGTCTCAAAGATGCATCTGGCACATGTCATATCTGTGAGAAGCCCTTTTTACCTCAAGATAAAATCGTTAGAGACCACTCTCACCTTTCCGGTGCATTTAGAGGCTATTCACATAATTATTGTAACCTCAGGTACCGAGAGTCTTTCATAGTTCCAGTAGTGTTCCACAACCTAAGTGGATACGACTCCCACTTTATAATTAGAGATCTCGCCAAGCATGATCAAATAACTCTTGTACCAATCAATAAAGAGAAGTATATTGCCTTTACTAAACATGATAAGGACACAAAAATAAAATTTAGATTTATCGACTCATTTAGATTTCTGGGATCTTCTTTGGATGAGCTGGCATCCACTTTAAAAACCGATCAATTTGTTAATTTAACTTCAATCTTCAATCATGTGTCGTTAGCGAAACTAAAGATGCTAAAACGAAAGGGAATCTTTCCTTATGATTATGTTGATTCATTGGAAAAATTAAGTGAAACCCAATTACCGCCTATAGAGAATTTTTATAATAAATTGAATGACCAGAACGTTTCTCAAGCTGATTACGAACATGCTAAAAGAGTATGGGATTCCTTTGAATGCCAAACCATTCGCAACTACATGGAGTTGTACATGAAAGTGGACATTCTTCTTCTAACTGACGTGTTTGAAAATTTCCGTGATAGGGCCCATCAAACATATGACTTAGATCCAGCCCATTGTTACACTCTACCTGGATATTCTTGGCAGTGTATGCTCAAGTACACAAGTTGCCAATTGGAAATTCTTCAAAATGTTGACATGCTGATGTTCATTGAACGTGGAATACGTGGAGGTATTTCCCAATGTTCTAATAGGTTTTCCGAGGCGAATAACAAGTATATGCCCAATTATAATCCTAATAAACCCTCCAAATTCATTTACCACGTAGACGCTAATAATTTATATGGATATAGTCAAAGTCAACCCTTACCCTACGGGGGATTCCAATGGTCTGCTGATACCAACATCGATGTCACTCAAATTCCCGATGATTCAGACATTGGTTATTTTTTGGAAGTTGATCTGGAGTATCCCAAGCATTTGCATGATCATCATAAAGACCTTCCCTTCTGTCCGGAGCGCCGCACCCCTCCCGGCTCTAAACTTCCCAAACTCATGACTACCTTGCATGACAAGGAAAAATATATTATTCACTATAGAAATCTGAAACAAGCTCTTGAGAATGGTATCATTCTCAAACACATTCACCGGGTGTTGAAATTCAAACAGTCTCCGTGGCTCAAGTCCTATATCGATCTAAATACTTCCCTAAGAGCTCAGGCGACTAATGATTTTGAGAAGAATTTGTTCAAATTGATGAATAACGCAGTCTTCGGTAAAACTATGGAGAATATCCGAAAGCATCGTATCGTTAAACTAGTCAACCATTGGGAAGGTCGATACGGTGCTAAAAATCTTATTGCTTCCCCAGCATTTCACAGTCGCACCATATTCGATGATGAGTTGATGGCAATTGAGTTAAACAAAACTGATTTGCTCTTCAATAAACCTCTGTATATCGGGTGCGCAATTCTGGAACTTTCAAAAATCCTAATGTATGACTTCCTCTATGATTTCATTTATAAAAAGTACCCTCATCATCTAGTCAAACTTCTATACATCGATACTGATTCATTTTTGCTTGAGATAATTTCTGATGATATATATGAAGAGCTCGTCAAACCCAATCTCCATCGTTTCGACACATCAGACTATCCCCCCGATAATATCTACAACATCCCACTAGTTAATAAAAAGGTGCTTGGTTTAATGAAGGATGAGGCTAAGGGCTACATTATTTCACATTTTGTAGGCCTCCGTTCGAAAATGTACACCTACCTAATCCTAGGAGGAAAATGCATCAAAAAGTCAAAAGGCGTAAAATACAATGTAGTTAAAAATAGTATTACGTTTGATGATTACCTCTATTGTTTGCAAGAAAACCAGCAAACTATTGCTTCCCAACGCTGTATTAGATCATATGCTCATAACATATTTAGTGTAGAGCAGACAAAAATTGCCCTCAGTCCTTTTGATGACAAGCGCTATCTGTTAAAAGGCTCATATGATACTTTACCCTGGGGCCACTACAGCCTCTAAATTAATTTTTACTTTCAAGATATATGTATAAGTAATATTTGATGTAGTTATGTTATTAGTCTATGTTTATTTATTTTAAATAAAACAGCATATTGGTAACTTTGTCTTTTATTTTTAACATACATATATTTTTAAATAACCTGCAATTTTCCGTCTACATATGCAGCAATGATCTATTTTCAGAGAACAATCAAAGCAACTAGCAAAGTGTCTGCATGGCATAAAAACAATTGTCATTTCATTAGTTAAGCAAATTTTACAAGTATTATGATTAGAGTCAGTGTGGGGATTTGGTGGGCAGTCTCTAAGCAATAAACATTTAGCTGATCCCTTTTTGTGAATCTCTGTAATATCATCACAAGGTAAGAGATTCTTGAGCTCTAAGCCACAGCAATGACAAGTGATCCTGTCACCGTAGCCCGTGTAAAAGAAGCCGGCGTTGACAAGCTCGGCGGGTGTCTGCTTCAAGGCAATAGGCCAGTCTTTGAACGTCTCAAGTCTGCTCTCAAATGTCACTTTGCTTTTATGTCTGATAGGTCTGGTGATGTGGTAAGTGTCATCAAAATCAAAAAAGCGACAATATGGATTCCAGTCCAGATGATCGGCAACAGGGTCATCACCATCTTCCCAGTTGAAACCACGTGTATCACAAAATGGACATTCAACAGCATCATTTAAGCTGCCATCGGATTCTATTGCATCTTGTCGGTAGATAAACCCTGCTCTTGCTAACTTTTCAGCAGGGAAGTTGGAAGGCCAGTTTTCAAAGGTACGTAATCGATTTTCGTATATTTGGAAGTATTCTCGACACTCCATGGTGAAGAACTGATGAAATAAACAACAATGTTTTAATTTATAGGCATTTATTCAATTTTTCTAATGTCAATATCTCTTAAAATAATGTTTTTATAATAATAAATATGTTCTTTTAATGCAATACATAATGGAGACCTGTCATCTAAACAAAATGGTTTTAACAATTTTTCAATCGGCAAACGATTTAGTAAATTTGACCATAAACATATTTCATCTATTATTTTATAATAAAAAGTACAGTAATTTAAGCGCTCCAAATAAATTATTTTACTTGAGATAATAGGGTTAATAGCTAAGAGTTCAATCACATCACTATAATCCAAATAGAGCGCGCAAATGTTTTTCATCACCAACACTTGTTTGACGTCTTCATACTGGATCTGGGATAGATGGAGACAATCTCCGCAGGTCACTGGGGCAGCAAACTCTGGAGGTGTGACATTTTCAAAAAAGTTTGTTTTCAGGAGCTTGAGCTCAATGATGACATCCTCCCACTCGTACATAGTCATTACAATTTTCGTTGGTGTTCCAGCGGCTACAGGTGTTTTTTGCAAGATAACCACTGGAGAATAGGATCTTGCAGGACTGAGTGCACATTGAACATCATACTCTGAATTCAGTAATGGAAATCTCGAATGCAGCAAGTAATAGTCTTCCTTTTTCGCAGCTTCATCATACATTTGTAACACTCTATCCAAGTCCGCACTGTAACTGATAGTGGAATCACTACTATAACCACTATCCATGGTTTCAAAACTGCTGATACTACTCATTTTCACAAATCACTCGAGAGGTAAACTGGGACTGGGAATATATGTAGGGAATTTTCACAATTTTATAGTTGAACCCCTTCCACTACCTGATTGCGGTTGATTTCAATTATGTGTTCCTACGCCAAGATGGAAAAGTAGATCTCTTGTTGCTAATGGCTCCTCTGTTCCCATCACCATCATCATATATGTAAGGCTTTTAAATATTGCATCACTTGTTGTTTTTCACAATAAAATTTGATATCTTTCTGTAATCGTTTAAGTTTGGTGATATGTTGACTTAAACTTTTCGAATACTTTACAGTGATGTTTTCACCCTGAGTCTTCATTTTGCAATGCAAGCACATGTCTATATTTATGATAATTTATTATCAATTTATGATTGACCTTGGTGCTATAGTCTGTTTTCAGTGCCAATCCAACTGTCGTGGCTCGAATCAAACCCAAGCCACCGAACTTTAACCTTGTTGCCTTTTCGTTGCAAAATTTTCTCAACGAGATACACATCAGGATAGGCAGCCTTTTGCAATTCTTCTTCGTAAAAGCTCCCTTGAATCGGTGTACCAGACATATCTTCCAAACTATACGTAACTGGATTAGTTATTTTAACCTGCGTAATTTTAAACAATTCCGTACTCCAGCTGGGAAGGTAACCTTTATCAAAAACGTGCTTGGTTTTACTTATTCGCACAACATCTCCAACTTTCAGTTTTCTTGGCCCAGCAATTTTCAGGTTATTGTATACTTTAATATCTCGAGCGTTTTTCCTATTAATGTCCACAGGTCTCATCTTTGTCTTGGAATGGTTTTGATGGTTGTAGTCCTTAACGATTTCCTGTAGAATATCTATCCATTTGTAGGTGCCGTTCAAACTAAAGTACTTGTAGAGCCGTTCTTTCAGCGTTCTAATTACTCGTTCAGCTATTACGGCTTTCAGTCCACTAAATGTACTATAATGATTGATTCCGTATGACTTCATTAGTTTCTGAAAGCAACTATTGTAGTATTCCTTACCCTGGTCGGTTTGTAGATTTTTCGGGTGCCGTCCTTCCTTGAGAATACTCTCAAAGGCACGAGTTACCTCTTCACCGGATTTCGTTTTGAGCGGTCTCGTCCACACGTACTTTGAAAAGCAATCAATCACCACGAGGAAGAACTTGAAATTACGATTGGATTTTGCATAGAGATCCATTTGTGCGAGGTCCGACTGCCAGGAGTCATCGAAACCTTTAATTATTACACGTCGGCGAGGAAACTTTCGTCTCACAGGTCTATGCAGTTCCTTAACAACTTGAACTTTTTCTTTGGAATGTTTCGCTATAGGAGCCATCTTGTATACTGCTTAAAAATAGACAAAGGCATGTTTTTATTGATCCTAATGATGCTTTTTAATTGCAGCAATACTGTCTGCGATTGCTTCAAGTTTTTGATTTTGGTCCAAGATTTGATTTGCAATATCATCATGTAGTTTTTGCATGTCTCGGTATAGCTCAGGCACTACTTTTGTCATCTTGTCTCTAAGTTCAGTTAGATCAGAAAGATCTTTAGCCTTATCCTTTCGAACAATATTTAATACTTCTGCTGCATCAACACCTTTAGGAGCTTGTTTCATAGAAAGTTCCAGATCGTTTATACGTTTTTCCTGTGATATACGGTTGTCATTAAACGAGGCTTCAAATTTTGTGATGGTTTCCTTATATTCTTTCCGAGCAGATTCCAACTGAGCTTCTAATGTATTGAATTTAGAAATGAGAAGCGATATATTTTGTAGTTGGGTTTCCATAGCTTGTTCGGTTTTCAATATGCGAGTATTCATTGCAGCAAAGTTTTGAGCTCCACGTTCCTCGCTAACCTTTTCGTTTTGCTTAAACACAGATAAGGTTTGCTGAACTTCACCAGTGTAGTTGCTGAAAGCTATTTGAAAATCACTATGTATTTGCTGAAGTCCGTTTGCTATTTTCTTATCAACGTACTGCTTGTTGGCGGCATCCATAGCCTTCGTCGGTACTTCGACATTGGTAATTTTCAGCTTCTCAGCATCGATATTTCCCTCCGCGGTAAAAGAAAAAGGTACTTTCATAAAAGCTAGGTTATGTGATTTTGATGACATTAGTTGCTGATGGGCACTACGCCCAAACTTGTTTAAAGTCATCGTGAAACTGACATGTTTGCCATAGGATAAGGAATAATATACACTTTCAAGTTCGAAATTTATTTATCTCGTATAATATTAGCTTCCTTAAGTTCATTTAAAATGGCAATTATTTCGTTGTCGTGAGAGGTGTTGCCTGCTTCCTTGGATGCAATCAGTAGTTTCAGCCGTTCAACCAATTCGTTGGGATCATCCCAGTAGACGTATTCCATTGGCTTGTTATTGTAAGTTAATTCCATACCAGTTCCAGCAAAACGTTGCTTTTTTGTCAAGGGAGGAAACATTGGCTTTATAATTTCAGTATATTTATATAGACTTGAAGCTTTCAAACGACCTGCTGCATTCTTGTGTGCTGATGTCATTACCAACACTCTTCGGTACGCTTCTAAATCATCGGGAGCATAATCAGGTGACTTGTAAAATATTAGTTGATATAACCCTGGAGTACCTCGAAACTGTAACCCATCAACGATAATGTGACCTGTACTACGACTGAAATTGATTTCCTTTTGCCCAAGAAACCATTTGGAACTTGCAGCGTCATATATAGGTCCATATATGTTGTCAATAACATCGCTTTTAGTGATATATTCTTCAAGATATTTGTGTGCAACTGGAGGATACTGATCCATGTAGTCCTCTATTGCTTCTTTAGAGAGATTACCGGGATCCTCGTAAAAGGTTTCGTTCTCCACCTCATCATCATCATCATTGGTGTGCATACTAGTTTCAGCGATTGGTTCTTCATCGAGGTATTGTGTCTCTTCCAACTCATGTTTTTTGACTGATGGCAGCTCCTGCACTTCTTGTTTAATTACCTCACGCTTAATGGTCTGTGTTGGTATCTTAGTGAGAACTTTTGCCGTAGTTGAGGCAATATCTTGTAGCGGTGTCATTACCGGTCTAAAAAGTTTATTCAATGTTTCATCATGTTCCGACTTTCCCAGCTTCAGACTAAGATATTTCTTGCGAATAGAACGTGCCAATTGCTTGATCTTTTCTTTCGAGCAGTGGCAGCAATGTTGCTACTCAATGAAGACATTTTTATCAACTAACAGCAATCATCTTTATTGAACCTTTATATATTTATCGAATCCTTTACGGTAGCGGCCATCATTCAAGTTGAAGTCCTTAGCTATTGTAATAAAGCCAAAACGATTTTGCCAGCATTCCGAACACATTCTCTTAAATTTATCATAGTCCATGTCGGGAGACACGTGCTCATCAAAGACGTGCTTCAAATTTACCTCATCTTGTCTGAATATGACAATTACGTTGCAATTGTCTCGAATCAGTTGTTTAGGTATTTTGCTATACGTTTGGCATAAATATATTGAATCGATATTCCTGTGCCTTCCCATCGAAAAATAATTCTGAATCTTGTTTTGTTTATCACCATTCACATCATCGAAAATGAATACTGAACATTCGCGTGCCTCACTCAGATCAATTACTTCTTCGTTGTCTTTAAAGGGAAAATACGATACACCTTTAACCAGCTTGAGAACGTCTTGTAAGAGCTGGTACTTTGGTTGGTAGAGTGACTTGGAATAGATGTAGACGTTCTCGAATCGTAGGCCGTTTTCATTGAATAGCAGTGATAACGATGCGTTGGTCTTTCCGCAACCACTAGGTCCACAGAATGCTGCTCGTAGGGAATTTGGTAACAATTGTCCGTGTCGACTTGCTGATGATGGTGATTCTTCGACAAAGTCCAAATTTTCGATAGGCAGTTGGACATCTTGTTGCTTCATATACATCTTACGATATACTGACATCATCCTTATTGTGTATACTAATTAAATACAGCAGTCTATCTCAGTTTCAATCAGTGTCATGCTAACTCCCAAAGGAGGTAGTCTACTGAATAGTGCAATCAATAAATTACCATTTGAACTACATCTACCTGGTTATCAGTTTTGTGGACCCGGTACAAAACTTCTAGACCGTCTCTCCAAGGGTCAGCAGGGAATCAATAAGACAGACGCTGCTTGTCGAGCGCACGATATCGCCTACAGTAAATACAAGTCTTTGGCGGATCGTCATAAGGCTGATTACGAGTTGGAAAATCGAGCCTGGGAGAGATTCAAGTCAAAGGACGCTTCACTTGGAGAAAAAGCAGCTTCTTGGCTTATAACTACAGGCATGAAGGCTAAACGCAAGATGGGGCTTGGAATCAAAAAACGATGTGGAAAAAAATCTTTTCGACAGAATGTGGTTCTACCAATCAAGAGAGCTATTGCCGGATCTGGAAGTGATGTCCGTAAGACATCGTTATTGGCGTTGAGAGCAGCCCGAGCAGTCATTAAGAAGGCAGGTGGTCGCAAGAAAATCCATGTACCTCGAGTCATTCCTTTTGAGTCGAAAATTGGTGGTTTTCTCCCACTAATACCCCTATTTGCGGGGTTGTCAGCACTAGGAGCTCTTGCCGGGGGAGCCAGTGGAGTAGCCAAAGCCGTGATAGATGCAAAGAACGCCCGCAAGAAGTTGGAGGAGGACCAGCGCCATAATCAAGCCATGGAAGAGCTTGCAAAGAAAGGAAGCGGTATTTTTCTTAAAAAGTCCCGCAACGGCTTCGGGCTTTACTTAAAGAAGCAAAAAAACTCCCAATAAAGCTACCCAATCGAGCACTATACAATCACGAGCTTGAGCAATATGCCAAACATTTGAAGATCCCCTACTTTAGGGGAGTATTTATGCGAAACACCTTACCTAAACATTCACAAACAAAGGAGTCTGCCATCGTTAATTTGGATACCAGCAGTCATCACGGTACGCATTGGGTAGCTTATGTGCGAAATGGAAACACCGTTCAGTACTTTGATAGCTTTGGATGTTTGAAACCACCCCAAGAATTAGCCAACTACTTTGGCAATGGAGTGAAAATCCTCTACAACAATGACTCTTATCAGACGTACAATCAATCAAATTGTGGCCATTTATGCTTGAAATTTCTCTATAATAAAAAATAAATATTTTGCATTATTGTTGTTTTACTTTAACCTATATTAGCAGCTAACAAGCGGATAATTATCAGTCATGTCTGTGATCATCACATTGAAAGGTCGCAGCCCAATACTGTCGATTGATTTTCAACCACCTATTCAGTTGGATTCCAACTACAACTACGGACTAGCTTTATTGAGTTTTCACTCGTACAACAGCATCCCAAACATTGAGAGAGGTGACAAGATCTACCTGTTTGACGATCAAAACACGCAAACATTCATCGACTTGCCCGAAGGTTCATACGAAATTGGTGACATCGAAGCTTATATTAGAAAGGCACTTGGCATTCATTTGGCAAAGGACGTTGAGAATATTTTCTCATTGAAACCCAACAACAATACTCTCAAGTGTGAGCTTTTCAGCAGCAAGTACGCTGTGGATTTTCAACCGCAAGACAGCATCGGTGATATTCTGGGCTTCTCTAAACAGCTGCTACCACGCAATCAAGTTCACAGTTCCGATTTACCAGTGAACATTATAAAAGTTAGAACGATTCATCTCGATAGCAACATCACATCGGGAGCCTTCTACAATAACACTCCTTCACACACCATTTACGAGTTTGCCGTTGCAGTTGATCCTGGTTTTGCCATCGACGAAACACCTCAGCATTTAATCTATTTGCCGATTAACAGAAGCGAAATACATAACCTCACATTGCAAATTTTGAATCAAGACTCTGAACTTGTGAATTTTCGTGGTGAAGAAATCATCATTCGACTTGAGCTGAAACAACTACAATAATAATGGGTCGACTTGTATTTGATGAAGAACCATATAAGAGGTTAACCGCTCCTCGTCCACCATCAGTTTCTATGAAACCTCTCAAGAGATCACTCACGCTCTCAAACAGATTGTTTCTACAAACGCTCGGCTACCATGTCAACTCCTCAAATGTTCGATATCTTCCGCAAACCATAATTTGATGATAGTGTAAGACGCGAGGAGTTGCGAACCTACTATCCATACGTCAAGTCATTCGGCAACAATGATATCGTTGAAATCACCGTCAATCAAACAGATTGTTGGTTTTCCATGGCTGATTCCTGCATCTCAATCCAGGGACAAGTGGTGAAGACAGCAGGCAATGGAGATGTTTCTCTATCACCAAATGCTGGAGCTTTCTTCTTCGACAGCGTTACGTACGAGTTGTGCGGCAAGGAAATTGAAACCGTGAGAGACCCTGGTCGCGTGAGTACAATTCGTGGATACTTGTGCTACGACCCCAACAGTTCAAAGGACCTATTCATAGCCGGGTGGAATTTTCCACATAAAGCGTATATGAATGCCGCCGATAAAACTTTTCACATGTACATTCCATTGGGACATTTGTTTTCCATCTTCAACGACTACAAGCAAGTGATGTGTGGTAAACAAACAATTCGTCTGGTGCGAAGTCGTAGCGATGATGATTGCCTTATAATCACGGATGCTGCTACCAAGGGTAAAGTGACAATAAACAACATCGAACTCAAAGTCCGTCACATTTTTCCAAACGATGACGTTAAATTGGATTTACTGCAAGCCGTCAAAGCGGATTCCAGTATAATTTTACCGTTTCGTAAATGGGAGCTAAATGAGTTGCCTGCTCTCAAAACAGGTGCTACTCGTGAAATTTGGGCTGTGAAGACGTGTGCCGCACTGGAAAGCCCTCGTTACGTTATCTAGCCTTTCAAACGGATCGCCACAGCAACATCAAAGAAGATCCCACGGAATTTGACAATATTCACATTTCCAATATTCGTCTAAATCTAAACAGCGAATTTTGGCCTATGGAGAGATTTGATTTAGATTTTTCAAAGAGTGAGTACGGTGAGGCGTACAAAAGGTATACGGACTTTTATCCCAGCTTTGGCGGCGGCAAACACCCTCTACTGGATTATGTTGCATTCAAGACGCACACCCTATTCGTCATCGATTGCTCCCGACGTGAGGACACCATGAAATCCTCGACTGTAGATATTCGCTTGGATATTGAAAGCCAGACGGGATTTCCCGATAAGACCCGAGCCTTCTGCATAATTATCCACGATTGCCTAATGGAATTTCTCCCACTCAGCGAAATTGTCCGAAGCTTATATTAGATCACTAAGCTGTTTAGAAAATCAGTTTCGTTATAGCTTTTCAACGGTTCACAATGGAAATTGCAATTGTCGACATTCAAGGTTTCGAAATCGAGGGAAGATTTGTTCCCAAGGAATTGGTTATCAAGACACGTAAACGCACAGGAGTGTTTTTGTTTAAACCACCTAAACCGTTTAACTATCTATCAGCAGCAGACAAAAGGCAAGTACGATATTTGGAACAACGGCTACATGGACTCCACTACTCTGATGGCCACTATGATTTGAATACTATGAACGACATTTTGAGAATTTTCCTAACCAAATGCACGCACATATATGTACGAGGCCATCAGAAATATGACTTTTTATTTAACAAGTTATTTGAAGAGCTGAAAATCAACAATTTGAGAAAACTGCTTAACGAAGATGGGGAATCACACTATCACCTAATCAATCTGGAAAACTTCAATGGCGCTGTTGAACTGAAACCTTCTGAGTCTCCATGCATTTTTCACTGCCGCTGCAATGATCCAGTACGATGTGCAAAAGAAAATGTGATGTAGTTTATTATTGGCTTCTGAATAGTGTTTTGCATAAATAAAACATTGTATATAACTATGTGTTTTAATTATTCATTATTTTCCTAATACATTTCACAATTAATTTAAGTAATAATATTGTAATTGTAGAAAGTGTTACACAAATAAGAATTAGCACTTTGTGGAGCTCCTCTTGTAGGTTAGCATCACGTATAGTCATTGAGCTGTTGGATAGTAAAGTTTTTTCATCTTGGCATGAAGCTGCTGAAATCCAGTCAGTGTCACCTTCAGTGTCATCAGAAAATATTAGCTTCAGTTTGAAATTTTTTGTTGTGTTTGACAGGCGAGCAAAATATACAGGCAGCCGTCCATCGTTTAATCTATCTCGAGCCATCAATGTGTAGTTGGAGCGGTTCAAACAGTTCCCTGAAGGGCATACAGCCATGTCCTTGGTTCCATAAGGTATATTAACATACAAGACATTTTTCAAAATTAATGTGAATATTATAAAACTTGATTTAAGTAAAGTCATTTTTATCGATCTGCATTCAACAGTAGTTGGTGAGACACTATGCTCATCTTGCACCTCTTTCGTTACTTTATACTAAAAATTATTAGCAGACTACTAGAAACCATAACATCAAATTCTTGATTCATCATTAAAATTTTTCCAAGTCTCAAAATTATTACGCTCGGCCTTGAATCATCCGACAAAATCAGAGACTCGAAGGAGTTGCCGTTCTTGCGCAGGTAGGCGCTCGCTTAGGAAAACTATAGACTCGAAGGAGTGGACGTTCTTGCGCCTGCAGGCGTTCAATGCCTTGAATCATCCGACAAAATCAGAGTCTCGAAGGAGTTGCCGTTCTTGCGCAGGTAGGCGGTCGCTTACGATAACTATAGACTCGAAGGAGTGGACGTTCTCGCGCATGCAGGCTTAAGCAAAAGATTTAAATTTTTTTACAGACAACAAAATACCAAGATTTTAAATTTTTTTACAGACAACAAAATATCATATCCCCCATCCAGCCCCCAAATATCTAACCGAACAACGCCCAAAACCCGCGCCACCCAACAGGCATGTACTATACCTTTTCAAATAAACATTTCTCGATTAACCGCATTAGCGCAGCTCGGTGGACACCTGACTTTGTAATCAGGCAAGCCGCGTTCGATACCCGGCCAAGTATTTAGCTTTTTTTCTTTGTAACCACCACAACCATCAACAGATGGCGTGCACTCTGCAACCCACGCAACCCACAATACAATTGCTTTCATTTATTAACAACAGATGGCACGCACCTCTGCGACACACCCAAATGTCTTTCGCGCACCCCTACGACCACCCCCAATGTCTTCTTCTTCTTCCCAATGTCTTCTTCTTACCCAAACAACAACTACCAACAGCTCGGCAGCAGCTCCCGGCGAGAACTCGATGACTGGTTACCTTTATGTCCACTTCCGCTCCAGAAACCGCTTTGTTTAACTACTAGTAAAAAACCATAGTTGCGAGTGAAAATTCTTAATGTGATGGCACAGGCAGTATACTGATAGTATTTTTTGCACGAAAAAATCTCTATTGATTGGTCTAACTGATTTTTGCATAGTTTCGCCGGCTTTTATGGCAGGAATATGTTCTAATCATTACTACTTAAAAAATTTTCATTTTTTATAACATCTTTCATCATTTACTGTTCAGATTTTTTCAAAACAACAAAAAATCCTTTGAACGCAGGTCGATTTACAGAGTAGTGTCGTTGCTGAAATTAATATTTTAATTCAATACCATTGATGAAAATTTATATTTTTATTATTTTCGCTTGTAGATAACTATGCAAGCAAATCAAGGCAAAATACTTCTAATTGTGGTATCGAAGTAAAACTTTGTGTATATATATTGTTTCGATGGCATAATTTGGCATCAAGTTTATTTGGTTTATAAAATTTTATTTTTATTCGGCGCATTCACCAGAATATACCCTATTCGCCTATTACTTCGGTTTGATGAGCATGTTTCTTAAGAGTGTATACCATTTTTGCAAAAAATTCCACAGGCGTTTGAATGGTCTTCCTTGAAGAAGATACACCACATAAAACAAAAAAGCTTAACAAATTTTTGCTTCTTAGTTAATTACAGTAGTTGTTTAAAATAGCAAAAACCCTATTTTTTCAGTTTTGGTGACTACTCAACAACAGCAACACAATAAAAATGTATAGTATCAAAGGTAAGTGTGTTGTATGCGCATTTTTAGAACTTACTATATGAGATTGTTGAATACCTATTGTATGATGTTTGGTCAGTACAGTGACTAAGCTAGAGGTACATTCGTCTGTTGTGCAACTAATTAAATAAAGTTTTTAACCAGTAAAAGCGTTAAAGCCTGAGAAATTCTAACTCATTTGAAGGCACAGTTTGAAGAAGTGCACTGTCTCAGAATCCTGCGTGTGTAGTAAAATGAGGGCAAGGTGCTTCTCCCACCAGTTATTTAATTCCGAATACCAAAATGTAGGATTTCACACTGTTATTACATACAATAACATATATATATATACATATATATATATATATATATATATATATATATATATATATATTAACATGTTCCTTTCAGACGGTTAAAATATTAATTTTGTCCAAAATGGGGGCTTTGTAAACTTCACGTAAAATCAAAAGCCCTAGAAAAAAAATCAGATTTGCAAAGAAAACTTTCTGACCTGTGAATTTGAGATACTTACCAGTTATTTACCTCGTAAAAATAAAAGATTCTGCTGAGTTTCAAAATTTCAACGTATCTTATACAATAACTATGGACGATTGAAAATTGCGTATTTTTTACAGTTTTTCCAAATAAGTGAATAACTACCTAATTATCCAATCCAATTGTGAACCTATCAGTTAGTCGCTATTGAAATTAAGTATTGAACAAACTTTCGACACTAGAACTTCTCATTCAGTTGTTGAAAAGTTACAAAAACTGCTAAAATCGCTATTTTTGTAACTTTAAACACTCCATATGATTAAATAAGGAATACAAATTTGTTAACAACAGTTTTTATATGTTATGTATGCTATATACATTCTTCAAGAAAAGCCTACCAAACACCTGTTGGAGTTGAAAATACTAAGTTCCCTAGAGTATAAAGTGTGATTATCAAACTTTTATGAGATTATTTCTATTTCACAGATATCCATAGTATGTATGATTATTAAAATCCTTCATTACTCTATTTATTGAGGTTTTTGTATCCACACTTCTGTCTGTAACGCATAAGTATTTCACTGGTGACATCTAGAAATATTTTTCTAATTTTAGGGAAACAACATACCTTGTGAACAAACAGCTGTATATTTAAAAAATCCAAACAGTTTATTGTTCAAAGTGTGAAGTTATTTCCTCACAAATGATCTGAGAAAAACACACACATTGTGCAATATTATCAACCAGTCTACTTGTCTACAGTTAGGTGTGTTAGGTGTGTTATATATTATGTAATAATAATAATAATAATAATGTACGACTTATGCCGTGTGGTGGCCGGGTTAGAATAGCACCACGATATCCACCGCCTGTCGTATGAGGCGACTAAAGGGGCAGCTGTCCGCTGACCTACTACCTAGCTTTCCTTCCTTCTCCACAACCCGCACGGGATGGTCTGGTTTAAATCATTTCATCTGGGAAGTGACAACCCCACGGGTCCGAGTTACCTGGGTCACCAGGGTCAATTGGTGACACCACCCATGAAAATGGAGCTAAGGAGTAGATGCCTCGGAAAAGAGCCGCTGCCTGGGGATCGCCAGGGCATGTCTGGAGCCGGCGCTGGACATGACAGCATGCCGGACGTCGGTGGCAGGGTGCTGAGGAGGCGGGCCCCTGCCGTCCAAAGAGCTACAGCCCAAGAACCAGAAGAACCACAAGAACCACAACCAATACAGTCACAACAACAACGTGACTATCACCAACGGAGTCAAATGAGAACGAGAACTCCACCCGCAGAAAGTGTTGCGCAGGATCAACAGCCAGCGCTCACTCAAGCGGGACTGAAAAGACAGCGCATGAAATGGACTGGTGCCATGAATGAATTTATAATGCGCACGTTTTACAGAAATACGAACCTTGGCCAGGACAAGACTGGATATCGCCCCATACTGCATCAAGAGTTCTGTCGTGAGTACCCAGAGCTTCAAGTTACTGAACAGAGAGTCGCAGATCAATACCGTGTTATCTTGAGAAATGGCCTTATTTCGCCTGAACAACTGGATAGAATCAAGAGCGAAGTGGAGCGCGAACTATTTGGTAGAAATACAATCGATCCAGAGCCTGAAACACCTTTGGCACAAACAGCGGACGAGACTCAAGCAGAAATGGAAGGAGCTCTTAAAGAGTATGTTGGAACAGATCCACTGACTAGACCAGCTCTTCCCAAACTAAGATCGTCTAAGAAACTGGGTATCGTCTTGCAGGCTATAAACAAATTTATCTTGACAAACTATGTTTTAGGTTCTAATACGTTAGAGTCGCTACACACAATCATCTACTGTGCTGCAACTTCCATCTGCAGAACAATTGGGGTCGCAGTAAGACCAAAGCAAGACACTCCCCAATTTAGACAAGCACCTCGAATACCGCCTTGGAAAAAGAAGGCTCGAAGGGAAAATCAATTCTCTTCGGAAAGAAGTTGGAAGGCTGACCGAGTACCAATGAGGAGTCAGGAACAACAGAATAGAAAGGCTTGTCAAGACTATCATGGACAATAACCGAATACACTCCCAGTGGGATGGAGAAAACATCACATCTCAGCAGTGTCTGGACAGTCCACGACAAAAGCTTTCCGTCTACACAAGTCGATTGAGAAGGTACAAAACCAGTAACCAACGGAAACTAGACAACACACTCTTCCGACAATCAGAAAAAGGGTTTTATAGAAAACTTAACAACAACAATAATAATGAAGCGCCTAGTTACCCCAGTAAAACAGACTTCGAGGAATTCTGGAAAACACAACTTTCCACAACGATCTCCTATAACTCCAGAGCCAGCTGGATTAATGAGGAGGAGGCTGCATCTCAGAACTGTGAGGCCATGCAACACCAACCATTTACAACGGAAGATACATCCAACATAATGAAGAACCTTCATAACTGGAAAGCACCAGGACCAGATGGTGTACAAAATTACTGGGTAAAGAAACTGTACGCAACCCACGAAACACTAACAGCACTTATAAATGGCATAATTACCCATCCACACAAGATGCCTAGTTTCCTTACGCATGGTGCTACATACTTCTTACCAAAGGACAACCTATGTGCACAGGACCCAGCAAAGTACCGACCAATCACTTGCCTTCCAACCTTATACAAACTCATAACATCGTGCATTAATCATCGCATTTTCAAACATTGTGAGCTGAACAACATAATTACTCAACAACAAAAGGGATGCGCGAAATATTCGATGGGTTGCAAAGAGCAACTGATAATTGATTCCGTTGTCTGCAATCAAGCCCACGCCAAACGACGAAATCTCTACATGGCATATGTGGACTACAAAAAGGGTTTTGATTCAGTTCCACATGATTGGCTCATTAAGGTGCTGAAACTCTATAAAGTGAATAACTGTATTATTAACTTTTTAAAATATGCCATGTCCACCTGGCAAACCAAAATCTCACTCAATGAAGCCAACTGTTCGATACAAACTGACCCCATTCCAATCAGAAGGGGTATATTCCAGGGAGACTCTCTTAGCCCGCTGTGGTTCTGCCTTGCCATGAACCATCTCTCTAACAAACTGAACTCGACTAATTTTGGGTTCAGTCTCAAACACAACAACGTACAAGCATTGAAGATAAACTATTTGTTATACATGGATGACTTAAAGTTGATGGCAGCTACAAAACAACAGCTGCATGACATGCTTAAAATAGTAGAAGGGTTCTCTAGTGACATCCATATGAAATTTGGCCTAGACAAATGCCGAATTATTAATATAGTTAAAGGCAAAATACAGCAGGGGCATTTCGAAATGGGAGATGGCACCTCAATTGAATCTATGGGGGAAGGTCATACTTATAAATACCTTGGAATAAAGCAGGCTCAACGTATTGATCACATGACTATGAAAAAGGACCTAACAGCAGAGTTTCATAGAAGGGTAAGACGACTGTTGAAAACCAAACTAAACAGTAAAAATCTGTTTCAGGCTATTAACACCTATGCGTGTTCAGTGCTCAGTTACTCTTTCGGTATATTTAATTGGTGCAAGACTGACATTGAACAATTACAACGAAAAGTTCGAGTTTTATTAACAAAAGCTCAAAATCACCATCCAAAGAGCTCTGTCGAACGTACAACTTTGCCACGGTATGAAGGAGGAAGAGGATTGACAGATCTAAGTAAGCCATTTGATCAACAAATTTCTATTTTGCGTAGTCATTTCCAGAAACTCGCAAAATTTTCTGATCTACATAGAGTCATGTGCCAGGTTGATGACTCAACACCACTGCGACTGACACAACAACATGTCCAATTACACCACCAGACCACAGATCAGAAACTGCTGAAATGGAAAGAGAAGCCCCTTCATGGAAGACATATAAATGACGTCAACCAAGATTATGTCGACAGTGCAGCGTCGAACTACTGGTTGATCTCTGGTCATATGTTCCCTGAAACGGAAGGCTTTATATTGGCAATCCAAGATCAAGTAATTCCAACTAAGAACTACCTAAAGTACATCGTTAAAGACCCTTCTATTAAAAACGATAGATGCAGGTACGGTTGCCAAACATCTGAATCTATCCAGCATATCACAGGAGGTTGTCAAGCGTTCGTTGCAACTGAATACAAAGAACAACACGATGCTGTTGCAAAAATACTTCACCAGGAACTAGCACTGAAACATGAATTATCACAGTCGGTAAGATTACCATACTATAAATATAAACCAGAATCTGTTTTAGAAAATAACAACTATAAGCTGTACTGGGACCACACGATACTGACCGATCGGTCTGTTGCTCACAATAGACCAGATATAGTTTTGGTAGATAAAGTCTCTCGGAAAACAACTTTAATTGACAAAGCAATTCCTAACAACAATAATATAAATATCAAGCAGGCTGAGAAAATAACCAAATATAGAGATTTGGAATTTCAAATAAAGACTCAGTGGAACATGAACAACACACGAACTGTACCAATTGTTATGTCAACGACAGGACTAGTCCCAAAACATCTCTTAAACAATTTAAAATACCTCGGTCTGGACGAACACCTTTACAAACAAATGCAAAAAGCCGTCCTATTAGGAACAGCCCGGACGGTCAGAAAATTTATGGGGAACTGCAGCCACGACGCCAACCACGGGCCTGATAACCTGGCAAGTGCTCCCACAGAGCTAAACCCTTTTGATATGTAGTATATCTGGGGTCTAGTGAATTTTTCTTAGAGGGAGTGTGATGCCATACATTTTATGGTCAAGTCGGGATGTACGACTTTATTGCACATTAAAAAGTACAAAGGCGAAGTTTAGCCATAGGCCATTCACACTTAACCATATGTATATAAATTTTTGTGGAAATGTCTAAACCCCAAATTTGGAGTAGTTATCAAACACTGCATGTAGGAGGTATGAGTTGTTTCTTGAATCCTAGCTGAGATGCTCAATTTGACAGCGACAATTCATTAGAAATTTTGAGCACATGATACTGAAGGTTTCGCCATTCTCTAGCAATGTATTTTCCAGAAAGGGTCCAGCTCTAGAGACGGTGCAATTATTTCACTATTATTATTCATTACTCACTTCACTTTTTCCCCGTTTGATTACTAAATATATCCAAGATCAAGCTAGTTCTTCATCTAATAAGGATAAAGTTACTAAGTTTTCGAGATTTTTTGTTCATGAAACGTAACACAATATATTGTTTCTAGTCGAGAACATTCTTGAGTTGGGCTACCACTACTGATTGCAATCTCGAATTTCTGTACTTAGTACATATAACTTTGAATTAAAATTTTTTCCCGAAATGATTTTCGAAATCTAGGAGTTTCAGGAAAACTAGATTACAGAGATACCATATCACAGGGAAACGGCGTTACACACGAATTCCGATTTGTATTATCTGTTAACTAGTTTATCCTGAAACTCCTATTTGTCGAAATTTACTTTTTGCGATCAATTATAATAATGAATAATGTTTGAAAATTCCTTGGTTTTACCGGAAACTTAAATAATTGTTTCGTGGGACAAGTAGTTGACTGTTAAAATTTATTTGATGGACTCACAAATTTTTATTTTTCAGATGTCTACGGTAGGTGCGCAGTGTTTTTTTCTAACATTATATCGCGATAGCCTCAATATATTTTACTAGTAGTTTTCCTGAACTTTCCAGGTATCCCAGAAACTTTTCCAATTTTTATTTCCTTAAAAACCTCACTATTTCAGCAAGGTTTCGAACATTTAAAATTAAAATTACCTAAATCTGTCCAATTGTTCTAAAGTTATGCGTTTGCCATCAAAACACCAACCATCTTTGTTATAATATATCGAAGAAAATTAATAAATACTTGATTGGTCACACTTTCAAATAAATCATTTCTGAAGTATTACTAATACTTTTTTGGCTCTAATAAATTCATCTACAAGTGTACATTTGATGCGCAAACACACAGTTTGTTTTTCATTTTCATGTTTGGCATTAATATTTGATTAAAATGTCAGTTCATATTTCACTATTCCGAACAATGTTTCTCTTCAATAGAACCTTCCATGAATTTCAGCGAATACTAAAAAATAGCCGAATTGGTAAAGGTATTCTGGAATTTTGCACTTAGTAACACTTCAGGACAATTTTCAAAATATTTTCTCTATCATACAGACATTATATTGATAATTACGAACACAACAAATAAGAATTACTAAAATTGGGCAGCAGTTTGGAAGTCATTGATTTTTATTCTTATACATTTTAATTTGTTTGCAAAACCCGATAAAAAAGGCAGAACTTTTTATATCCTTCCTCTTATAGTATATTCTACATCCATTATCATCTGACTGTTCTATTGCGTTTGTCTTATCTGCAAGCATTTTCCGATAAACTTTAACGAAATTCAATACGTTTTATTCAAATACGTGCAATAAACACAATGAAATATGAATGACAGGTAGTTTTCTCAATATAAAATGTCTTATTCTTTATTCTATTCAAATGCTCGGCGGCACAAGAAACTGAATCATTCGCTTTCCATAATACTTATTGATAAAAATATGGGGCGATACTCGACCAATACCAAGTGTCAAAAGACAATTCCATATTCTTCGTCTCTTCAATATGGAGTTTTTAGTTTACTAAAATAGTTTATTTTTCCTTCCAAAAGAATATTAAAAGATAACTGAAGAAAGATGAATACGTGAATAAAATGAGGCTGCTATTGTTACTAGTTTTTAGATATTTTACGGGCTTTTGAAAACAATATAATACGCTATTTAGATTTATCCAGAATTCCCTGAAAATATCGAAATCTAGAAAAAAATATTAAATTTAAATTTTGATTGGCAGATGGAAACTTTATTGTTACAAATTGCCTGTGGCTCAAAAACACTTTTTACACCAAAAATTTAATCGATCCAAATAAACCACCTTCATCCTGGCCCTCGGATTCCAGTGAACGCGTTGATCCTATTTTATATGGCCTATCTCAAGCTGGCGTTAGCGGTGGAGAATTACCTTCACTAGACAGAAGTTATCTCTATCCTGCAACCTAACTGAATTTGCCTTGTGTTTATTCGATAGACCGTTGCCAGCTTATGCGTTCTGGCTAGTTCGTATGTGGTTAGCATGCTTTGTGGAAGTTGTTCCACATTATCGTTAATGTCCAGGAGTGGTTCTTTAAGGAGAAAAAGGTCAAATGACAAAGTAGTCTCAGCTCATCAGCTCATCATTTATTGGATCAGTCTATGTTCTTGTGTAGGCTGAGCGATAGGCCAATAAGAATAAGGGAATATGCTCACCTCAATCACGCTGGTTGTTGCTGACGACCTTGAGCAGATGTTTCCCAAGTTCATATTGAACCATTTCGCGATTCTGCCTATTTGTGAATGTAATGATGTAATTCTCATGGAATATATTGGAACCTAAAGTTAGGCCCTTGATCTAAATGTATCTCCAACGGGACACCAAACCTCCTGAGAAACTGTTCCACCAACACCGTTACCAGGGTGGTTAATTCATGACTGGGTATGATATATGCTTCACATCATTTACTAAAATTATCTATAGCGACCGGGATATACATTTTAATCCTCTCAGACTCGGATAATTGACCCGCGACATCTATATCTATTGTTTCAAATGGGACGCCCACATTGTACTACAGCATTCTACCCTTTGTCCTGGGCTTCGAGTCCTTACTGGCTGCACAGGTGTCAATTGCACCACCAAGTTCTGAAGTCTTTGACGTAATTCACCTCGTAATGTCGTTGGCGATTTTTATCCAGAGTTTTATTCATGTCCTGATGAACTCCGGTCATCCCATTATATAGTTCGGTCAGGACGGCAGGTACCTTTTTCTCTGGGACTACCAATTGCGTCTTGGATTCTCTGCCATCATTGTTTTCCCAAACTCTCTTTAGCATTCCTTTCTCTACCTTCAAGGAGTTCCATTAAGTCTACAACACATTGATTTTTTGTTCAAACTTTGTTCATCTGCACACAAACCTCTCGGATGGGTTTACTCAGCAATTACCCCTCATACTGGTTGGCTAACTACTTCTAGTACAGTAGTATAGTTAGGCTGGCCAATTCTTTCTGTCTCATTGGAAATGGTCTGTACGTTAACAGCGATAGCATACGCTACTGGTTCTTTGTTTTTGATCCATTATGTTCTTAATTTTGGATAGTACTTCCTGAAGCCTGCTTCTTTCTGACTGTCGGAACTGCTTGGCTTGGAGATGTTCATGATAACCTGTGCCTCCAATACTTGCCGCAGAGCTGCAGTGCTACTCTTTAACCCAATAAGTCTCCGATTTTATTGAAAATCGACATCTCTAGTGTCGCTGATAAAACTCTGTGTAGTCCATTATTTTTGATAGGATTTGAGAAGCCACTGACTGCAAAACATATTTTTAGTATTGATGCTTGAAAACCGACCTCCAGCACAATACACCATAGTAAATTAAATAACCATACCTAATTTTAACTAGAAAAATGTACTGACAAGATCAAACTAAATTTATACTATAGTTATTCTAGTAAAATAGTGCACATATTTGGTTGTCAAAATCAAACACAAATCAATCAAAGGTATATAATAATTCCCAGGCCTCAAAGAGTTTGAAAAGTATTCCAAAATAAAGTGATTACATTTAGAAAGCAAACATTTGTTCACGAAATATAGATTATTAGAAATTTATAGTTTATCATTGCATAAAAACACACATAAATTAAATAATATTGAATTTGGGCAATATTGTTCAGCTACCATAGAGCTCTGGTCATTTACGGAGAAAAAGACCTTATGGTCACAAAATTAATACTAGAACAAAATCGAATCCACGTCAATATTTCAGTCAATCCTCTGTAAGGCATCTTTTTTGAAAGCCCATGTTACTTCACCGGATGACCCGATCATTGTGAATACACCACAGTTGGATAGTAGAAGAGTTGATCAAGAGTCCCCTCTACTCATTTTTCCAGAATTCTGTATAAATACATATAGGTACTGAATATATTTGGCCATTCCGTATCAATTTGCCGCGACGAGTCCTTTCGAAAATTTGCTAATGGGTGATACCTGTGAAGAAACTATATCCTTATAATAAGAAATCTTAATGCAAATTTTATTTTTAAGCAGACACATATTTATATTTCTAGCATAATATGGTTAAATGTAATAAATTAAGCAAAATTCAAGACCTTAAAATGATTTAGATAGAAACTAATGATAATAATGGAGCAATCATTTATAATATTGTTGTAAAGTCCGTGGGTTAAATTTAAAATGATAAAACTAATATTCACTTTCACTTTTCTAGAAATTTTTATTTACATCGAATATACAACAGCTGATTTAAATATCACAATAACAATTTTTCATATAAGCTCTTCACTCCACCAACTGATCCCGCGATCGTGGCCTGCTTCCTTTATAAGACCAGCATAGAAAATTCTAGTAAAAATCATCCTCACTCCTACAGGTGCCGAGTCTTTTCGAGAATCATTTTTTATCTCAAAGCGTTTGTTGTCGTACTGAAATGAAACAGGGTCGGCTTTGGGTAATTTTCGTAACACTGCCTCCCCCCCATTAATTCTGATCGTCCCGATCAGAAACATCCCCTCCATGGTAGGGAGCGAGTCGATCTAAATGAACCAGCTTCAATTAAGCCGTGGGGTTTCGACGGATCCGGTAGACGACGTCAATAAGCCTCTTGACCACCTCGTATGGACCATCCCAGGCGGGTGTAAGCTTTGGGGATTTACCCTTGCTCCTTGGGGGTTGTACAGCCAGACTTTGTCCCTCTCCTGGAACCCGACTGAATTGGCCTTGAGGTCGTATCTCGTCTTCATCCGGTCACTGGTGGCCAACATCTGCGTTCGGGCTAATTCGTGTATTGCCAGCATGTTATGTCGGAGCTGGTCGGCATAAACTTCGATGTCTTGGGGAGGTTTTTCGGGGGAGACATATGCCAAATCGCAGGGTAATCGCAGCACCTTTCCGAATAGGACCCTGGCTGGGGTCAGGCCTGTACTATTATGTACGGCATATGCAAACAGGAATAGGGGAATATGCTCATCCCAATCACGCTGGTTATTGCTGACGACCTTGGATAGGTGTTGTTCCAAGGTCCTGTTGAATCTTTCCACCATTCCGTCTGACTGTGGATGTAATGGTGTTGTTCTCGTTTTCCTGATCCCCAACATCGTGCAGACCTTCTGGAATACATTAGATTCGAAGTTACGCCCCTGATCTGAATGTAATTCCATTGGGACGAGAAACCTGCTGAATAGTTGTTCTACTAGCACCGTCGCTACCGTTGTTGCCTCTTGGTTGGGTATCGCATATGCCTCAGGCCTATTGCTGAAGTAATCCATTGCGACCAGGATGTATTTGTTCCCCCTCTCAGACTCGGGAAACGGACCGGCGACATCGATGGCAATTCTTTCAAATGGGACGTCCACATTGTACTGCTGCATTATGCCCTTGGTCCGGGTCTTCGGACCCTTACTGGCTGCACAGATGGCACATTTGCAGCACCAAGCTCTGACGTCTTCGAAGTAATTCACCCAGTAGTACCGCTGGCGAACTTTGTCAAGGGTTTTGTTCATGCCCAGATGGCCTCCGGTAATCCCATCATGTACTTCGGTCAGGATGGCTGGTACCTTTCTCTTCGGAACTACCAGTTTGGACTTGATTTCTCGTCCATCAGCGCATTCCCAGACTCGCTTGAACAATCCATTGTCTACTCTTAGAGAGTCCCATTGAGCCCATAACGATTTCAGCACGCCTGAGTATCTAGCTACCTCGTTCCATCGTGGCCTGGGTGCCCCTCTCGTATTGAGTGACAAGATTGGTTCGATGTCTGGATTAGCCATTTGGTCTTGGATGCACTGTTCCGTTGTCCAGTCTTCATTGGCCTGCACTCGGATCTGCCTGATGGAGATACACTCTCGCTGTTCCTTCTTCAGACAATGTCCGCATTCCGGTCTACAGAGTCTTCTAAATAGGGCATCGGCATTATTGTGCAACCGGCCGGCACGGTGTTCGACCTTGAAGTCGTATTGCTGTAATTTCTCAATCCATCTGGCCAGTTGTCCTTCCGGTGTCTTCATGTCCAGCAGCCATTTGAGTGCGGCATGATGGCTTCTATCTTGTCTACGTTGGTGCGGATTCCTGACTCGGACACTACGTGGCCCAAAATCTCTACTTCGTTTTGGAACAAGGAACACTTCTTCGGATTGAGTCTCAGGTTGGCGTTATTAATTCTGGAGAATACTTCGCCCAGGTTCTTCAGATGGTCGTCGAATGTCTGATCCATGACTAGAATGTCATCGAGATATACTAAGCACGTCCTCCATGTTAACCCGCTCAGTAATTACTCCATTAGCCTCTCAAATGTAGCGGGTGCAATAAATAACCCAAAGGGCATGACCGTGAACTGAAACAGTCCTTTACTGGTGGAGAACGCTGTCTTCTCTCTGTCGTTTGCGTGTAGACCAACCTGCCAATATCCACTTTTTTAGTTCTAGTGTGGAGAACCAACGGGAGCCTGCTAGTGTGGTCAAAGTGTCATCGATTCGGTGTAGTGGATAGCTGTCTTTCTTCCTGACGTCATTCAGCTTTCTGTAATCCACACAAAATCGAGTGGTTCCAGCCTTCTTTTGCACAAGCACGACGGGAGCAGACCATGTGCTGATGGATGGCTCAATAACTCCACACTGTAACATGGACTCGATGTTTTCCTCGACTGCCTGTTGTTGCCCCAATGGTAGTCGTCTAGGTGGTATACTGATGGGTTGAGCCTTTCCGGTATCTATTCGATGCTGGATGATGTTGGTGCGACCGGTGGTTCCATCTCGACTGTTAAAAATTTGCCAGTGCTTTGTGATAAATTGCTTGGCTTTTTTCTGGTTCTCTAGTGTCAGGTGTGTCAAATGGTCAGCAAACTGTGGTAGGAACTCTTTACTGGGTCCTGTCTCCTTCACCGACGTCTGGTACTCTTCTTCGCAATTGATGATGGTCTCTACTGGCTCGAAACAAGCTATCTCTTGACCATTGGCAATTCTGATGTCGTTGTTGAATAAATTCAGGACTCTGATTGGTATATCTCGTCCGGTTTTAACTATGGCCCGTCCAACTAAGTAGTCATGAGCTGAGTGTACGGGCTCCACCATTCCAACGCAGCTCACAGGATTGCTGTGTAGCTGCCCATGAATAATCTGTTCCGTTCGATCGGGAATTCTAGCTGAAGACTTTGCCACAATTTTTTTGGAGTTGACTGAACTGTCGACGGGCCGCGTCAATACAAATTCCTCATTTAGGAACCGAAGAAATCATATCTCGGGTCGAACATAAATCCATGCTGGCTAATTAAGTCAATTCCCAGTATAAAATCGTCCTCAATATTCGCTACCAGTACCCTATGCCGGATCATGTTGTCCCCTATCTGTAGCACGACGTCTGCCTCACCCTGTATTGACATGGACTCGCCGGTGACTGTTCTGAGCTGGATGTTATTGGTAACTGGCCGAATTTCTGATGCTCTCAAAACCCTGGACTTGGCAATGGACACAGCGGCGCCGGTGTCGATGGTAACTGCTCGCCCATTGATTGTGCCTCTGATGACTAGGCTGCCGCTATCTCGGCAAAATCCCCCGATGGATACTGTCCTGGGGGCTGGTGGAGGGTGAGTCAGCATTCGCCCCCTTATGCTGACTGGTTGGAGTTTCCCTGGTTGGTAAGGTCGGTTTGTTGGCTACCCCTGGTTGGTAATCATTCCGGTAGCCTTACTCGGCAGTCACGTTGGAAGTGTCCTGTCCGTCCGCAACGGTAACATGCCCCTCTGGTGCCAGTTCTTTGTGACCGTTCTAATATTTTGTTCAGACCAGCCACCAGCGCTTGAAATGGTGACTCTGACTCTTCCTGGTTAAAGGAAACTGCTCGGACCCTCGGCTTGGACATGTTCATGACGGCCTCTACTTCCAAAGCCCGAAGTTGAGCTTCATTACTTTTCTTGACGCCACTTAGTCTTAGATTTCGCTGTACTTCCACATCTCTGATGCCGTTTATGAACCTCTGTGTGGCCAACTGGTCTTTCGTTTCCTCTGGCAGGTCTGGGTAGGACAAGTGAACTAACCGTCTAATTTCTGCTTCGAATTCTTGGAGGCTTTCACCGGATTTTTGCGTTTTTCCACTCAGTTGCACTTGGTATACCTGGATCAAGGATTGATTGTCATAACGTTTGTCCAGGATGGCGATGATCTTGTCGAAATTGCCTTGTTCCTCGACTGGAATGCTTTGGAGGAGTTCTAGGACCGGACCTCTTAACGAAATTACCAGAGAAGTAGATTTTTCTTGATTATCCCATCCATTAGCTGTAGCCACGGCCTCAAATTGCCGTTTATACATGGGCCAAGATGAACTGCCGTCGAATGTGGGTGGTTTACTAAAGGAACCGTTGGTACTCACGGTGTTCTGGTATGTTCCTCGCTGTAATTCCTGTTGCATTTTTTTAATTTCTGTTTATAGTTTATTTTGGATGGCACTGATTTTATCTTGTACTTCACTGTGTACTGTTTGCTTGATGGAACTGATTTGATCTTGAACTGTGTCTTGAATTGAACTGATTTCAAATTTTACCTGTCTTTGGATGGAATCGATGGATTGTTTCAAGAGTATCCACGGTATTTTTTATGGTCTTAATATCATCATTTATCTCTTCTATATCTGATTCAACTATTTGCATTCTTTCATTAACTATTTCATTAACTTGTCCTACTATTTGCATTAATTGTTCGAATTGCAGTTGTCTTTTCTGTTCAGTTTCGTGTCGATTTAATTCAATTTGATCTTGTTTTTTTTCAAATTTCGAGAACAATCCTGTTGTTCGCTTTTCATCGTAGTGACAAGATTTTCTAATTCTATTTTACGTTTTTCATCAAAAGATTTTACTAACCTTTGTTGTATTTCTTCTTGATGTTGTTTCTCCTTCTTTTTTTTTTCTAGAATCTGGGCTATTTTTAGGTCTGGTCCCTCAGTAACCTACTTGACTATTTTTTTTTGCATTTTCGTCCATTTTTTCCATGCTCCTTGTTTCCATAAATCAAATTACGGTTTTAACTGCACTTAATCCTTTACTTCTGATCACCAAATTTGTTGTATAGTCCGTGGGTTCAATTTAAAATTATAAAACTATTATTTACTTTCACTTTTCTAGAAACTTTTATTTACATCGAATTTACAACAACTGATTCAAATATGACAATAACAATTTTTCATATAAGCTCTTCACTTCACATTTTAAATTTAAATACAAACGAAAATATGCCTTCTATATTCACTGATCTTTATTATGATTGCTCCGTTATTATCACCTATGTCTAAATGGAGTTTAGGTATTCCAATTTGCTAAATTTATTAGATAAATCCATATTATGCAAGAAATAAAAATATGTGCCTGCTTTCAGGTAAAGGTTCCATTAACTAAGAAACCAATTAAGAAAGTTGAGCGTATAGTAGCTCATTTTGTAGGTTTTTCATTTCTCTTCAATATAGCACATAGTAGCAAACCCGGTTTCATAGGTGGATTTTGTGTAAAAACTAAAAACTAATTTATTATAAAATAAAAAAGCATCGATAAAAAAAGACCGCGCAGTCATTTGAGACTGAACGATGAAATCGAAAGCTTCTTACGAATTATACTTTCTTTTTCTCTCCTGTCTCTTTCTATTTCCTTGTGTTATCATTAGTAATGGTTATAAATTTCAGGAGAATTAAAATAAGTGTCACTATTCTGTTATGACTCAAGTATTAATCCCAATGTGTAATTTAGTTCTTAATTTAAATTGCTATAAGTGCCAAAAATTTTTTGGTTGAATTAATAACTTGCAAGTTGAAGCTCATAACTGACGAATTATAAATGAGGCAAAAAGGTGTATGAAATTAATTGCTTTCTTTCTGACTTGTGACATATGTCAAGTCCGTAATGCAATATATCGCAAAGACAGAATTGGAGAAAAGCAAATTTTGTGCAGGTTTTTTATATTAATTATATGTTGTATTAGTTCATTTCCTATATATTATTGATATTTTATGAAACAATAAACTAATAATGTATTTTACCTGATCTCTGTTTCTTACACAGTGAACTGAATTGTATGGATATTTTAAGTGTGTGGTGTCGGTGTCGGTGTCGAAACAATTGAAGTCTCTAGTTATCCAGTTCATTTCCTTGCTCATCTATTTTCATATGTGTAAATGGCCCCCGTTAAGAAGCTCCATTTGTCATATTTTATCATTAGAACACGTTGATGTCGGTTTTGTTCTACTATTAATTTTATAAACGACCTGGGCTAATTTCAAATTTAAAATATTTAGCTGTTACATAAAAGAAGTGAGAAGAGAATCTTGCAATGAATAGGTGGAATATTCAAGGTCCTCCTCAACAATGATTTCGAAATTACTTAATAAAAACTAATCTTTACTAGCATGGGTAACCTGAAATAACTTATATGTTGATACTTCAAAACCAAGAAGTAAACTTCGGTGGCATATAAACAAGTTTGAAGGGGTTAAAGCTTCAACATGTTGTATAGTTTCTGAGATAAATATAACATCAAATGCCTTTAAAAAGGTTGCGTAATCGTTAGTAAAATCGTCTCGATTGAACACCGAACAAATTTACAAAAGCTCACTGAGTGATCTTAAAAATGTAGTAACAGCAAAAGATAAGTCTTTGAAAGGAAGAAGTATATAGATCTTCATCGCACCAAAAACAAGTGAATATGTTGAAAAATTTCAAAAATTAAAAATTACCAGGTCATTACATAATTTAAATGTATATCAATAACTTTCTACTAAAGAATGGAACAAATAGCGAAATTCATTTATTACTCCTCCGGTTCTAAAGCGAAAACGAGGGGAAAACGGCAAAGCAATTTCATTTTGAATGCAGGCGTACAAGAGCAATCTGTTTTTTTTAATTTCTTATTCCGCGATAACGTTCTGTGAATTGTTAACTTCCAAAGGACAATTAATTAACAAAGTCTTTACTCTCGCTCGAGTTTCAGAAGCGGAGCGCGTTCGGCGCGAACGATCACGCGGCATTGAAAATTTTCTATATCGAACCCATAAATCTTGAGACACACTGTCGGCGTCCATTCATAAATCACATCTTCTTTCCTTAACGGTTGGCATGAACGGAAGTTAACAAAACAAGTTTATGAGAGTATCGTATCAAGTAATGAACCGTATGAGCTCGGTAACGTTGAGAAAATTTAAAACGTCGTATTTTCGGTCGATTTAATCAGTAAGAATGAAGCGAATATTGGGAAAACATGGGGAAGCTAATCAAATTTTTTACTTTTCATTGGAACTAGAAAAACTGATCCTCGGGAAATTTAATCTTTGCGTGCGTTAACGGCAAACGGCCCGACACAGCATTCTTATTTAACATGAAAGTAAATGTAGTTTCGGTAGTCTTAAATAGTTACATATTTGATCTATACTTCTATGATTCAAACAACGCAAGATTTTGTTGAAAAATTTTATGTAAGCATACGACATTTATGAAAACTATTATGTTGCAAACGCATTTAATAATTTATTGTAAAATATATTCATATATATATATATATATATATATATATATATATATATATATATATATATATGGAGATGCGACCCCCTGTGGCTTAGTGAGAAAGTCCTTCAGCTCACACAGTTGTGTAACAAATTTTAGCTTATGAGTTCTTGACCCGGGACCGAATCCCAGCCAATTCAATTAACAAAAAATTATTACACAATTCTGGGGGTATAGTCGTCTCTAATGTAAATGGCATAAATCAGGAAAATGGACATTTGCCCCTTACCAACACGCACTGAGACAGTGTGGTAAGGTATGCGTCATATCCCCTATAAAATTCTAAAAATATTCTTCATCTTGTCAGACCTTCGAGACAATTCTTACTACAACAAGACCTTAAGTATATCTTCCTTTGAGACTTTAAGTGTCACCAATCTGGTCTTCAGCTTTGGCTTCAATAACAACTCTCTTCACTTTAGTGATTCAAAGCCCAATTCCTCTACCTCTAGCCTTGAATACCCGATAAAAACTGCCAAAAACAGTTCTTCTTCTCCGTTCTTTAAGCCAGTTCTTAAATTCTTTACTCATATAATTCTTCTTCTTATTTATTTCAGTCACAATTGTCTTCAATAAAGACCTTCAATGACTCTCACAGATCTTAATCCCTCCTTGTTCGTCTCTGCTCAAGACCTTGAGTTCTTTATTTCCACAGCTCTTCAAGTTCCTCTGCACTCTATCAATCCTTTAGACAGGCTACACCATGAAAAATTGGTTGAATAACTTGACAGGAGAACACGAAACCATTCTAGAGAAAAAAGTTCAATACATAAAGTTTAGAATTTTCCGGTGGCTAAATGGTAATCTTGAAAATGCCTTTAACGGTGACCATGAAAGTAACTTTAAAATAAATTATATTTTTTAAACGGAAGCTTCAAATTTTGATCCTGGTTAGGTGTCGGAAAGAGCCGAAAATTTTACGTTCCAATAAGAACACGGCCTAGTTTCAGCAAGATGGAGTTACGCCTCATAACGCATGAAGTTTTCGGAATTATTTGAATGAAATATGTAATAAAATAGATATGAAGACGTGAAGTAATTGAATGGCGACCGAGATTTCCTGATATCACCTTACTTGATTGTTTCCAATGGTATACGTCAAGGATAGATTGTATCGGTCGAAACCCAGTAACATCGACGAGCTTAAACAACGAATACGAGAAGAAACCGCTGCCATGAATACAGGCTCTATTCAGAAAGCTGTATCAATTATTCACACGCTCACGGCCTATTGTTATGAAGTATGTTACAACACAAGATTCACTTAGAACACAATTCACCTTAACTTAACCAGCTAGGTCAAAACATTTTGCCTTGTCTCGATAGCTGCACTCTTTACCCTGGCTTAACTGACTGAGTACACACCTCACCTTGCCTTCACAGGTTGGATGCACATTTAACGTTGCTTCATTCAGCTGCATCTAGACATTACAAAAAGTCTATCACGGTCAAGGGCGTACCAAGCTTTTGGTTTAGGGAGGGGCAAAATTAGAAAAAAAGATGCAAGACAGAGAGGGACAATTCGGAATTTCTATTGTCCAGGGAGGGGGGCAAGTCAGCAATTTTATGGGAAGCTTTAAGGACTCATTGTAGGTTTTTCAGGCCCATGGGGGCAAGTAAGGCTCTATTATTTGAAATATTTAGGTCTTATAACTTTGGAAATAAAACGGGGGATTATGGATTTTTTAAATTTTTATTATTATATTTTAAACAATTTATTTTAACATAAGAAAAAAAATTCTATAATTTGCTCCCCCCCCCCAAATGAATATTTTCGTTTCCACTGCATTGTTCCTGTAAAATTCAAGTTAGGTCCTATCCCCTTGTATTCTTCAAACTTTTGGGATTAATATTTTCGTAAACTTATTATTGTTAATATCTTTTAAAAAATCTATTTTAAAAATTTAAATAAAATACATTTGTATTTCTCATAACGACTCCTTTTATTTGATATATTACACAATGCGTTTGAAACAACTTTAATTTTTACTTTATTTAAGTTCAGGTCAGGCTCTATATCTAGAATATTTTCCAAAATTGTTGGTCTTATAGTTTCGGAGACAAAGAGGGGAAAGTGTAAATTTTTGTATATTTATGTTAATATCTAAACTAATTATTTTTAAAATAGGAAAAAATATTGTGTTACAGGTCCATAGAATGCATATATTACATGATTCGAACTTTTTATTTTTTATTTAATTCTACAATTTGCCCGCAAATCAGTTTCTCCTTATTTCTCGTAAAAACTTTGAGCAACGTCATTTATTCTCTATTTTTTCAAAATTCTATGCTTATTATTTTCGGATATATTTTTGTACATGTCCCGCCCAAAAGGACCTACCCCTAAAACAGAAATTTCTTCATTAACGATATGTAACCAAACTTTACACCAATACTAAATTTCCAATTTTGCCGTCAAATAACTTCAGAGAAAATGTCTGTGATGTAAAAAACTGAAATCAGTAGCGCATGTATAGGGTTTTCCGTATATTGGATATACGGAAACCTAGGTTAGTGGGAATCGTTGAAAGACTAGATAAAATTGTCTAAGTCAAGAGAAAAATACTCAAAAAAGCGAAAGAAATCAGTGTTAAATTCATGTTTTTTATTAGCAAACGTCTTTACATACGCGGGCTATGACAGAATCATAGTTACTCGAATACTAGAAGCGAAAGCAGAAGGCTACGAGAATTATGCTAACCGACCTGAAGAGGGCAGATGTGACTCTGCCGAAACGTCGTCATTTTACCATCGATCCCGGTAGGGATCAACTACGCAGACGAATTCCCGGAAACCACCTAATACATTTAGTGCCCGCGAAAACTTAAACACAAATATATATAAATATATATATATATATATATATATATATATATATATATATATATGAACTAAGCTAGGTTCCGGGTGAGAACCGCGTCTGAATTCATTAAATACTCGACGTTTCGACAAAAAATGAAAAAGAGTTTCAGAGTCTAGATCGAACTCGGGGCCTCAACCTGCCTACTCCCCAAGAGTCACTAGGTAACTGAACTAAAGGTAAATCTGCGCTGCTTCTTTTATTTATAGTTATCGGTCGATTAGGAGGGGATGTCGCGTGATGAAGGGACTGTGAGGTGATTGGTTGGGTGTTGGTGGGCCTCTCTGGTCTGTTTAATCTGGCATATTAGAATGTATACCATTGAGTTGTTGTAGAAAGAAATCTAATGAATCTCTGCCACTTTTGTCATTTGGCCTCATGGCAGAGATTCATTAGACTTCTTTCTACAACAATGGTATACACTCTAATATACAGTTTATAATGGAAATCGAGTCCGATTCTTCTCTCCCCTTTCTTGATGTCCTCATAACAAAAATCAACAATGACAGATTCTCACATACCGTCTATAGGAAACCAACTCAGACGAATCGATACTTAAATGCCCAATCACATCACCACCCAGCCCAATTGAATTCTGTAATGAAATCTCTGACTCTTAGATCTATTCGTTTAACATATATTGACAATAGATAAAACGAACTTAATAATCTTCAACAAATCCTTCGACAAAACGGTTATCATCCGGACCACATTACTCGTATAATTCATCAATCTGAACAACCCCCAATCACACCAACCCCGACAGAAACAGAACAACAACATCAAAAAGCTGTCCTCCCGTACATTCGAGGAGTCACTGACAAAATAGCACGGAATTTACACCGACATCACATAAAGACTGCCTTCAACACCACTCAAACTATAGCAACTTAACCGGTAAGCCCAAAGACAAAGTACCTAATGAGGATCGAGGAGTTTACGAAATTTCATGTCGCGATAGCCCAGAAAGCTACATCGGTCGTACTAATAGGCGCATTAACCATCGAGTATATTAACACTCTCTGTCAGTTCGTAAAAAAGATCCGACTTCAGCTCTCGCGCATCACCATATCCAAACAGGGCACTCTATCAACTTCGAGGACAGTAGGACTATCATATTCTCTTAAGGCATCCACTATTCGCGAAGCCATCGAAATAGAAAAAAGACCTCTCTGTCTAAATAGACGCGATGACAGCACTCGCCTTCCCACAGCTTGGACCTCCGTAATTGCCAGATTAAACAGACCAGACACGCCCACCAACACCCAACCAATCACCGCACAGCCCCTTCAGCACGCGACATCCCCTCCTAATCGACCGATAACTATAAATAAAAGAAGCAGCCCAGATTTACCTTCAGTTCAGTTACCTAGTGACTCTTGGGGAGTAGGCAGGTTGAGGACCCGAGTTCGATCTAGACTCTGAAACTATTTATCATTTTTTGTCTCTTGATAATGGCTCCAAAGCAGGAGTCGAAACGTCGAGTATTTAATAAATTCAGACGAGGTTCTCACTCGGAACCTAGCTTAGTTCATAATAATGACCTCGGAAGCCTCTCAGAACATATATATATATATATATATATATATATATATTATATAAGTTATTCCACCGACTTATGTGAAACCATCTAGCAACAGTTCCCAAGCTGAGTCAGCATCCACGTGCCGTCTCAGGTTACCTTCGACGACGTACATCCGTGAGAACAGCAAACGCTGCGACAGCTTAGTCAGCATTCTTATGTTATAAATTGTTCAATTGCCTTATGTCTGCATTCATTATTACTTACAAAGTCTGTCTAGTTAGTTTAACATGTAATTTTGTCTTTTTATTGTTATTAAGTTTTATTATTATTTTCATTATATTCAAGTTTCTATTAAAAGTTTATATATATATATATATATATATATATATATATATATATGTATACTGAAATTATATATATATATATATAACAACTATATTGAGTAGTTACCTATACATCAGATAAACACAGCACAATTTAAAACTATTCTTATTGTTACCGGAAATCCCACTTGGAACAAGCGTATTCTTCGAGCAAATGTGAGTAATGTACCAAAAGAAAATTAGTAAAGCGCCATCACACGTTCGGCCTTCCAAAATTCATTATAAATAATAGTATGATGAGATTTTCTTTTTCCAATCCGAGCTATTGTTTACCAGGTGTCACTATTGAGCTAATTTCAACGGTGTAGTCATATGAGTACAGTGGGACCAAATGGGTTAAAATTATTCTCTATGAAAAATTAACAAAATATGTTTAGTCATCTATGGAAGTACTACTTTTTTAACGAGATTCAAAGATTTCTTTTGTAATTAAAAAAATACATAATTAAATTATTTGCTTATTATAAAGTAGCACATAAGAGATTAATGATGTAAGCACGAAAATCAAGTTAAATATAAATATCTGACCATTTTCGTGTAAATGAAACATAAATATATTCAAAGGTTTTTATCTGGAAGTTTCCGATGTGCAGCACTTTTCATGTAATTTGGGCTACACTGTACAAGACACGTGTTATAAGGATAGTTTGTTCTGGAGCAAGTGAATTTTGGTAAAACCGTAGTTCTACCTAAAAATCCAAGTTCACATATTTTTGACAAAAAAAAATTATATTTTATTCTTATAAAAAAATTTACCACTTTTACTATCCAAGAAGATGTATTTTGTTGGAATAATAATATTTTGGCATTTATAGTTACCGGTTTCCATAAATTCAAACTTAAAATTTTTTTGTTGTTTTTGGAAACTTGAGAAACTTTGTAAATTGACAATTTTTCCAATATTTCGAATAAAATATGTACCTACTTTTAGTCTTGATGATTGTTGTTGGCTCTTGTTTTTCTTTCTAAGCCAAACAATAAACTGTTGGTGAACTTATATATCGATCGTTCCCAACTGCTTGATATGTATAAGAGACGTTTTATTTATCTTATTCCTTTTTGAATGAGCATAAGTGAATTGAATTTAAACTGGATCTGTTTACCAAGATAAACTACCGCATTTATTCAATCTCCAAGATTTATCTGACACTTGCGATCTACTGGGAAACTTGGAAACCCCTTATAAGTTAGATAGAAGCGAACCTTTGAAGAATCCGTAATTCAAAAGAATTGTGAAAAATCAACTATTGTCAACAATATACCGTGTTATTTAAATAATTGGAATATAATTTATAATTTGATTATTTATTATTCTCAGTCATCTCAATACTGGTTTTATTAATGAATCTAGATAAAAATAAGTAACAAATATCGCGCTTTCCTTGAAGAACAATAACAACATTTTATTATTAGTTTTTTGTTCTGAATTTAAAATTAACCTTACATAATAAATGTAGTAAAAAGTCTATTAATATTATTTGTTGATTAAGTTTTTTACACAGTTTAATCTAAATTTATTATTTAATAATAGTGGTACTGCTATTCATACTATTTTATTTTAAACTCTGTATTTATTGTTTGATGAAATCATCTTTATCAGAAAATTAAATATTGCTAATTGACTATTGGCTTCAACCTCCATGTTAAATTTTATTTTGTGATGAGGGCAAATGTCAAAGGTATCATCCATATATCGTAATCATACCCTCGGTTTACTGTTTCCTATACTTAGTGCCAACTAACAGTTTCGTTTACTCCTTGATGATGACAACTTAGAGTTGTTGAAACGGCGTTGAGTGTTTAAATAAAGGTTTGGTGTTAGAGTGCAAAACTGTGTTTTTGCAAATATATTGGTAGTGAAAATTAAAGAAGGGGACCAATATATGGAGAAATGGAGATTGAAAAGGTTGTAATTAAGAAGTTATGTAAGTAAACGTTCCATGTCAGTGAAGAAGGTATAAATAACTGAGATGAAATGGTATTTGAAACATTTAGTTATTGTCATTAGTTCAGTTAATATCGTTGGAGGTAGTTTTTTGACAGTAAGTAACATTTAGTGCAATGTGGACAGTTATCTGAAAATTTATTTTGACATAATAATTTGATAAATTTAAAAGCAAGAGAAGTTCATATCAATAACTGATGGCAAGTAAAATTTAAAATAAGAGTAATTTATTGAAGTGAAATATTAGTACGGTAGAAGCGTTAATCAGAAGCAAATGAAGGATTTTAATTTAGCAGAATTATAGAGAGGAGGTTATAATAATAACATGAAATGGAGACAGTTTCAATGCAGCAATTGTTGGATAATGGAATAGCAGTACGAATTGTGTGAGTCTACACGTAGTGGTGAGCAACCAAATACAGGTCAGAGCCAAGAAGAATAAAGTTTGGAGTGGTTGAAAGTTGAATATGTGAACACAGTGAATAAGGTACAATTATAATTTATTTATATATTAGAAAACATTTGGATATCGGATTTTAAAATCAAAATTGACTGACACCTAATATTTGCATTGTTGTATAAATTTAAATTGTTATATAAGTAGACCCATTTATACAAAAAATGTTTTTTTAGATTGATATCTATTTAGTTTTTTTAGAGGATTGATATTATATTATACTGATCATATTTCAATTGATAATGGACTGCTTAAAATAGGTACATGATATCTATATATAAATAGACTAAGACAAAACGATTAGGTACCATTTTCTCCTCTGTCTCTCAACCGATTTTCTTCATTTTTGTTTTGTTTAATAGCTACTGACGACCTTCAGAGCAGAATGCTAATATTAATCTATAATAATGGTTCATTCATTAAATAAAATTTAATAAAAATTCATTATTTACGTCATAATGTCAACGCCAAACAACTTAATGTGCCGCGTGCCGCCTGCCGCCACCGCCAGACTCAAAACATTGAGTAATTATATATAGAGGGACCAATGCTGTTTATACTTAGAGCATGTACTACTGGAAGTGGCATGCAAGAGTTGTTATTGTTTAGTGGTAAAGTAATCGTTGTATATTATAATTATACAAGGCGATTCCAGATATGTTCAAAATAATTTTTTTCGTGGGTGGCACATAAGCAGTTGCATATATAGGGTGTTTAAAATACAGAGTAGAGTGCAATTATAACTAATAAAATAATTATATAGGGAAGGCCATTAGCGGTTGAATTTACAGGGTTCTCGGAATAGAAGGTGCAGTAGAATTACGGTTATACAGGGTGGTGCAAAGAATATTATACAGAGATGCATATACAGGGTGGCGGAAATAGAAATGCAACACTTCGTAACCCATAAGCAGTTGTATATATAGGGAAGATGAAATATAGGGTGAGAGGAATTATAGATATACAGGATGATGATAAAAAATGTTAAAAACGGAAATGATTTATAGAGTAGCCCACGAAGAGTTCCATATATATGATGATTGAAATATAGGTCAGAGTAGAATTATAGTTAAAGAAGATAGTTAAAAATTTCATAAACAAAAAGGGTAAATACCGTGGCCCATAGGCAGTGGCATATACAGAATGGTTTACCGGGTGGTTCAAAAATGTTAAAAAATATTATGTGTGGTCCATGAGCAGTTGCATATACAGGGTGGTGGAAATATATAATGAGATGGAATTATTATAATGAGGATTTTAATAAATGTTTGAGAATTGAGTGCAATTATAGCTATACAGACAGGTTAGAAAAAATAAATATGTATGGTAGCCCATTAGCGGTTGCTTTGTTGTCATATTAAATTAAGAATTACGAATTTGAACACAAATAAAGTCCTATGAATTATATCTGAAAAAAACTTGAATTTCTTTACTTATTTGTAGAAGCGAGATGTAAGACCGACATCTAGGATTTTCGAGCAAACTATCACACAGAGGTTCCGAATCTGGATCCGTTCCGTGTAATTGCTGTTCTCCCTAAAGTCCTAGGATAGAATGTCCCGATACGATTTTCAGGTTACTTAACCTGCCAGAGATATTGACACAATTGGTCGAATTTCGACCACTGGGCGACAGCTAGTTTATAGAAAATCATGATGATTAATGCATTTGTTTAGCATAATAAAATAAGAAATGGGTTGCCAAGTATTGTTTCATGTGGTATAAGTTAGTGAAAGCTATTTTAAATTTGATTTGATAATATTGTTTCAATAAAAATTCACCTTATAAATAAAGAGTCTCAAATAGCCAGTGCTCATAAGTTGTTTTTTTGTTAGAATTTTTATATATTCAAAAGATTTTTTTGTACAGAAGTGTTAAACATTATTAAAACAGTATATCAATGTATATAGTAAACAAACAGAAGTATTCTAAATAAATAGCGAAACTGCACAAAATATCAGCATAATATTCGGAAAATTTTATTGAAGTACGCTTATGATGTTGACACTCATTTGGATGGATTGGTCTAAGTTCCATTCATATTTCTACCGGATCAATATTTCAACTTCCAATTTTCTATATGTTGTTGCTTCGCGGAGAGTACCCTGGAGACAAATTTCCGTTATTACTTTGTTCGAAAACAATATAATGGACACATAAAGACATGTTTACTATCTTTCTGAGTAACAAAAAGTTCTGTTAATATGATATTCTCAAAGTTTGTATTTTTTTGTAAACAGCTTGAAATACGATACAGGGTCGGTTAAAAATTAGACAAGTGTGACCAACCTACATATCCAAGGTCGTAATTACTTGCGTTGTCGACATTTGCGATATAAGTGGATATTATTGGCCAGTATCACATTTGTAACAGAATCTAGATTACATGATAGGTAAAATAATTTGCTTAGTGAGAAATTTATAATATTTATATATGATTTTATGACATAGACATGTACTGGTAATTCTACCAAGGATATAAATCAGGACAATATAAAGGGTGGGAAGTTATGTTGCTTTCATTTAATAAATTATCAACCGTTTACTTCGAAAGGATTGCATCAAGTTGTTTCCTGAAGAATTGTTGTATTTTGTCAATGTTTAAGCACATTTTGAGAAATAACTCCAAAATTCCCCAAAATTACTGTATTTTTCCAAACGTGACCGGGCATAGGTCAGACCCACAGGATAGAACAGAAACTTTTAAAGATGATATCATGATAAAGTTCCTTTCAAATTGGAAGAATTTGCAACGGGCGATCTTCAGAATTTTATGTAGCGCTCTTCGATGCATAAAATTCAATGTGAATGTAATAAATTCTATATTGGAGAAACTGATAGGCCTCTAAAGGTTCGAATAAACAAACATAAAAATTCCATTAAAATTGACAGTTTGAAAAATCCAAAATGCTTGGGACTTGGGATATAAATACTATTTCAAAATTCAATTATATTACATAAAGAAGCTCACAACACGAATCGAAACTTAAAGAATTTGCTTTAATTTTGTTAAATGACAACAACAATTGTATCGCCACTACCTCAATAGAATTTAATAGTTTCTGGTTGCCGATGATTAAGGAAAAAATTTCTAATGATGATGTCCTTATGACCAATCCAATATCGGGATAGTTTTTTTCCAAGGTTTTCCCTTATGATTTTAATGGGATCATTGATCTTATAACAAAGTCGCACCTAGGAACGCCACAAAAAATCATGAAGATCACCCCTTTCACATTCTTCCAATTTGAAAAGAACTTTATTATTATATGATCTTTAGAACTTTCTGTTACCCTGTATATTCTCAAATTAAATTCTCTTCGTTACGTCATAAACCAAATAATAATGGCAAACATGTAATTTTAAAATTTAGAATTGTTTTTTTTCAGTTTCTTTTGCATTTACAACGGGGTCTGACCTAGATCCCGAAACATACAGTAATTTTGGTGAATTGCGGTGTTACTTCCCAAGAAGTGCTTAAACATTCGGGCGCATCAAATTAAGCGATTGTTTTTTGATAAATGAGAATTACATATGTTTTTTGTGGTAATGGATTTTAAACAATATCTATAATAAGTGTATCTTCATGCGCCAAACTAAAAGGTTGTGTGAGATTTATTATAAGCAATTAGATGATTGATAATCGATTTTTGCACTGTTTTAAAAGGCTTCTTTGAATTCAAAAGGAAGACCCCTTTAACGAAATTTAATATTCTGGGTCTGTTTTTAATTCTACCAAAGGGATATATGAAAGCAGAGATTAAAGGTCTGGGAAAGTTCATTACTTTCCATTTTGCAGGATAACTGAAATTTGTGAAATGAAAAAACCCTCGAAGAGAGTATTCAATATCTGTGACAGGTGAAGTTAACTTGCAAATTTTATCGTGACATCCTAACCTAGGACTTACGGGATAACACGGAATGACATGGAACGGCTTCAGATTCGAAACCTCTGTGCGCTAGTTTCCTCGAAAATCCTAGATGTCGATCCTTCGATCTCGAATCTACATTTTAAACGGGATCTATCAAATGGATAAATAATTATTAGAGTAATGGAACAATCTATGAGCAATACACGACAACCACATTCACTGCAGATAATAGCTGGGTATACAAATGGAGTCGCCGGTTGAATCAACACACTACGGGCGTATATTTAGAGAGATGACCCTAATGTAGTTTTCTGAAACCGAGAAAACTTTTAACATTCCTAATTACATCATCCATCGTACATTATTATCCTCACTGTCAATGAAGGAAGAGACTAAGACTTAACTTGACTTGACTAAATGCTGCTATCCAAAAAGAAATTCCACAAACTAAAGTCAGCTAGAACATTTACCGACTGAGAAAGAAATTTCGCAGATTATCTAGAAATTGTATTTAACAGTAAAGTAATCATCCCTAGAACTCAGTTCATAAAGACTGAGAATGTTACTGACTAAAAGCTAGTCAGGCGTACACCATATTCGATTAAATGTAATCCATAAATGTTATTTTGCTGAAATAAGAATTTTTGGGAGAATTTGTATAATATCTAAAAATAAGAATATGTATTAAAAACATATCCAAATAGATACACCATTGATTTATCCATTACATAAAAATTAATTATACTTTTATTCACAACGTCCACTGGAAAAAAATTCTCAAGTTAGTTTGCAAGATTCACCTATACGCCAATTAACAAAACTTGGGCGTTCGTTCGAGTTTGCAGAAATCAAGAGCTTTATTTTTTCAATTTAGTAGTAAGAATGTTTTTTCTTAAATGAGGAAAACCGAAGAACTGACTGAACAAATCAAATGTAAAAAAATTTTGGGGGAGATAAAGAGCAATAAATTATGCGTATGTAACAAATGTGCAGCACTGAACCATTCATAGGAAAACCAAAACGTAAATGTTCCCTTTACTCAAGTTACATACTGATAAGTAACCTAAACTCAGCAATTTGTTGGAACTTAGACTTTCATATAGACACACATACATTTAAACTCCAACATAGAACAAGTATTTATATGCAGATTAATTTCCCTATTAATTATGGAGATCAGTGAATAATGAAAATTTTAATAAATGAACTTAATTATATTTGTTTTTTAAAAAATGTAACTGTATAATATTATTACAAATAAGTATTATACTGATCCTCACTCAAGGAAAATTTAAGGAAAGTGGAGATTATTTTAGCGGACAGTCTCTGCAAAGCCTTTGAAATTTAATGAGATTCTACTTGAAAATTGTATGAGTTTCTAACAAAATTTCAGTATAAACTTCTAAGTAACTGAGAAATATATTATCCGTTGAAATTTCAATTTTCTTCAAACATGAAAGAAAGTTCATAATTGTTTTGTATAAAAGATCGCTTCGAATAATTTAAATAATTAACAAAACGACTAAATTTGTAGTTTATGTATTAAATAAATAGTATTTTTAGTCAATTATTGTTGCCACAAAAAACTAAATTTATCCAGATATGTTGGAAAACACCCTCACTCTGGATGTGTGCATAAGCTAGAGCACCAATGGACCGAACATGACGATTTATCTATAGACGAAGCTTTCATATCAATCAAGTACATGGAACTCGTTTGATGTTAATTACTAGAACAAATGTAAATGGGTAAAACTTGTTTTTTAACACATATTTGCAATTTCTGGTTCTAATGAAAGGATTTTTAAATTATTTCGCTAATAAAATTTCGGGCTGCCTTTGAGTTACATACTTTATATTTGATTTATAAAAAAGTTTTCGCTTACAAATCTTGGTATTGGTAAAATGAAATCAGGAGAAAACGCGCTGCTAGTTCTTAACTTGTGATGACTAAATGGTGCCTTATAGGTAAGTAACAAGAATTTACAGTAAAAATATTTATTATAAGTATATCGGAAAATATCAACCACAAGATACACTTAATTTAGTACAATCTAATCTTCTGCTTATTTCTCAATCAGAACAAAGAATTATATATTCGTCCACTGCTGGAGATAGTCTTAAAATGGTTTATACTTTCTACTTAAATGTATTTGTCTAAATGTGAGAAAGCTGGTTTCTAGTTGACGAAGCGTTCTCACATTAAAGGCGAGAAGTTTAGGAATATTTAAATAATGATTTGTCTAATGGATGGTTACGACGGAATGGACACAGTTCTTGGCGTGCACATTTCCCGGGTCTAAGACCCTACGATTTTTTTCAGGGAGCGATTTAAAACATTTCAAGGCTGCGGAGTGGTATAATACGGAGATAGAACTACATTGAAAGTAATTTTATTGACAATTCTGCAGTTAGGGATTTTACTTTTGATGCTCGCTAGCGTCCACCTGCTAGCAGAGTTAAGATTTAGGGATTCCATCTTTAATAATATTTAAAATATGTAGTCGTTATCAATCATAAAAAATTTTCCTAGACCATAAAACACCTCCCTCGCCCACAAAAACCCCGAAAAAAAATCAGTATGTATTGAAATTACCAAAAATAACTCAAAATTCAAAAAAATGTATGAAACACATACATTACTTACCAAGGTAAAAAAAGTCTCAAATTATCAAAATTTAAAATGACAGAAAGCAATAAAATATAGAAAATGAGACTACGAACTAAATAATGAAATACCTTGTTTTAGAACTTCTTCAAACTACTAATTATTTTAGTGTAGCATTGTTTAGAACGACTGAGGGAAATTTTTTAATTTCATTTGGGGATCTCTCTTTTTATTGTCTTATTTTAAAATTGTATTTTGTGTTTTCTTTCATTTTTTTATCTTCCCCTATTCTATATTCTATGTCGTCTTTCTATATCGTCTAATGTCTTAAAACCTCTTTTTTTAATAGGATAATGCCCATAACCTAATATCTTCTGTCGACTTGAGTTATGGAGAATTTTTCATTTGCCTTGAGAAATGACCAAGATAATTCCTTATTTGTTCATTCCAAATATCCAGTTGATCTTTTGTTCACAGTAACAATCCTATCCCTTACTCTCTTCGATGTGTCATTCTTTTGTACGCAAGACAATATATATGATACATATTGTCTCTGGTCGGGAACCTTCATTATTTGCGCTTCCCACAATATAATGTTCTCTCGAACACTTATTTATATATTTGATACATAGCAGTAAATTTGTAGATGCGAGATATGTAAGACCGACACCTAGGATTTTCGGAGAAACTAGCACACAGAGGTTCCGAATCTGGAGCCGTTCCGTGTAATTGCTCTTCTCCCGTAGGTTAGAATGTCACTATAAAATTTTCAAGTTACGTCACCTGAGAGAGATATTGAATACTCTCTTCGAGGTACCATAATATATATTGTTTCTGGTCAGACACCTTCATCAGTTGCGCTTCCACTATAGAATGTCCTCTCGAACACTTGTCACCGACATCTAGGATTTTCGGGGAAACTAGCAATTACACGGAACGGCCGCAGATTCGGAAACTCTCTGTGCTAATTTCCCCGAATATCCTAGATGTCGGTCTTACATCTCGCGTCTACAAATTTACAGAATTTACTTTGTTTGGAGCGAGCGTCTTTCTGAGTACTTCAAAACCGTTTTTATAATTTTTAATTTCTAAAAAAATTCGCTGTGATATTGGGTAAATCTTAATTCGTTCATGGCTGTAAGAAATTTATAAATCGAGGAAAGGTTCAAATTGAGAGCTTATAGCTCGAGTGGGGTGAGACGACACGCGCATGTGTCACTCTAGTAGCTTGGTGATCCGGATTTGAAACGAAAAAGTTTTTATTTTTATGCTTAATTTCCGAATCAGACGGAGATGAACAGGCAATATGTTATTATTTCATAAGGAAGAAATTGAAATCACATAATAAAAATTTACAGTCAGAGAGCAAAAGAACTTGACAATTTTTACCAATTACTTCCACATGTATAGCAAAAATTTTTGTGTAGTACATGCGATTGTTCAACAAGATATTAACTTAAATGGGTGTAGTGCAGTATTATTGAGTATTGAGTATTATTTAAAGATTGCTTTGTTCTTGTTGAATTTATTTATTTACTTATTTCATTGCATTGTTATTTTTTATTACAAAACGTTTTGAAAAATAAAGATTTTCTTACATGATGCTGTACCAAGATGAAAATACCACGTTGATCCCTCAAATCTTGCTAGTTTCCGTGTTATTATTGCGAACGGGGTAACGGTGTAGGGATTTGAGAATCTGACCCCGACCAAGTATACAACTGAAGGAGAAAATGAAGATAAATGGGAAGAAAAGACTAGCTCAAAGTTTGTCTGCTAGGGATGTTCATAATTTCCACTTCCGCTTGTGATACAGCCTGGAGAAGTTGCCCCTTTGCTGGTACTTTCGGAATATTTTTTTCTCAATTGATAAAATATATAGAGGGCATCTGTCCCTTGACACAAGTTTCCTTCTTCCTTCCTGTTGTTGTGTTGCTGTCTCATCCAGCAGTTCTCGACTTCGCTTTACTAAGCTTTGAATAACGGCCTGTTTCCTTTTTAAACTGTCTGCTGTTCGCTATTCGAGTTAAGCTAACATTGTGTGGTAATGCCAATTCTGTCCTCTTGCTGAATATATCTCTATAAGAAACAATAACTTTGGCTTTGCACAATTCTCACTTTCCTGTGAATTATCTCATTGTTCCTCCGTGTGGAAAATTTCAACTCCGACTGGTAGTTTTGAATCGTCATCGCTATCGTTCACGTTTCCTTCACGCACTTCGGCTGTCGTAAAAGGTTCAAGAAATTATATATATATTTCTGAAAAACCTCTTGGGATTGATGTTCTCAGGAGCATCTCCACTTTCCTTATATCTCAGCGGTTGTCATCAAGCATCTCGACAGCTGCCTTTTAATTTTCGCCACCAAGTTTTTTTCTCTTCCCCTGAAACAATCATAAAGATTATAACAGAAGAAAGATAAGACTTAAGTTGACACGCGTGACCTAGTCAGCTGCATATTGAGACGCAGTTCGTAGCTAGCAGCGTCTTTTCAGCACGAATTAGCTTGCTTCTTCTCAACAGTTGTACCAAAATAGTTGAGCTCTAGTTCATTAGCGAATTAAAAAGAAGCATGGGGTAGTTATGTCAATTTAAACTCTCAAAATCAATTTCATTAATACTATGATACTATGTTTTAGAGATTTTTCAAGCTATTGACCGCTAGTATATATTTTGTTTCTAGTCGACAAAAACAACATTCATCAGTATCGCTCCCCACAACTGATTGAAATCTCGAACATTTATTTATTTATGTAGTTAGAACATATATATCTATATAATAGTATTTTACCGGCATTAATACTAGTCATTTTGTTCTGAAAATATTACGGATTATAAATAATTTTGTAATTTACCCCTTAGGAAAGGAGATATACTATATATAATATTTAATTTATCAAATAACTATCTTCCCAGCAAATCTTAAAGTTATTAAATTACGTGCATTAAGCTCTCAGTTTATTCATATCGCTGTAAACCACAGTGATATCTTTTATCTACAGCTTAAATTACGGGTAGCGGAAACTGAAGCAAAATGACGTGTTTCTTTGTTCCTTACATGCGACATTAACCTTTTCTCTAATTATGAAGAAAATAAAACCTTACCCGGCACAAATTTCGTCATCATCAGTTGAAAAGTATAATAGTGCTTCATAGTGAACTAATTAAAGAAATTAACGCTGATCTCTTTAGATTTAATCATATTAAGAACTACGGAACTACGAAGTGAACTTCTCCGATGAAATTTAATGGCCAATAAACTGTAGGACTACGGATTGCAATGAAACTGATGTCTTCGTTCTAAAGGGGATTATTTTGTAGCTTTTATTTCCAGCATCTTATTTGTCTGATATCCATTAGTATGTGCATAAAATAGGTTTGTTATACTACTTATTGTAAAAAAAAAGGTCAAACAATCAGTGGTGCAAATCTCTTTATTATTTTTACTTTAAACGAAGCAATTAGTACTTAAAAAGTTAAATTTTCAAGCATTTTTACAAATGTATTATGGCATACTTTTTACTCCGTAAAATGTATGTAAATGTATGACAAGCGTAACTTAAAATCATCTTCGAAAGATGCCTTAAAAAATAATCAAGAGGTCTATCGCATGCAACTTTGTCACAATTTGTTGAAACAATGTTTTTTAACAATTGCAAAAATTGTTTTATTTGATCCGAATAGTTTTTATTTAGTTTCTTTGACTCATCGTGTACTCCGGTTCTGAGTATTTTTTTTAAATGTATAACAAATACAAGGTAATAAAATTTTTGGTGTTATCAATGTTTTAGAATAATTCTTAAGCCCCCTGGAAAAAAATCTTGATGAGTAATTAGAAATTGTACAATTTATATTAAAATATTGTGTTTTAGTTGTTTATTAGTTGTGTTTGCACCCAACACCTACATAAAATAATCGGAAGATTGTGAAAATAATCTAGTAATAAAATAATTAAATTCACAACAAAAACTTACAGAATAATTAAAACGAAAGTTACTGCTACTGATCTATTACATTGACTATTTTCCTACTGAACAATAAACAACGCTTGATGTTGAACTATCAAAGATGGTCTTCACATGATTTTAAGCAGGCAACCTTTCTTCCATATAAAAGTACTCAATAGTATGACCGTTTAGAAGGAAAAATATTTTCAATAAAAATATATTTCTTTGTAGAATAGACGTATGAACCTAACTCACCAGAACAAATCAGTAAATGCATTAAATTTCTTTTTATTTAATACATCGTTAAAATGTCAATGACATGTTTATTTTAGGTAAAAGTCAGTTACCTTGCAATAAAACCAGGATTTTGCAAGGATGGAACCATGTGATAATAACTCAATTTTATATTAGATAAAATACATGAACACAAACCAGTAACTAATTTCCCTACAAAAAAAATAATTGAAAGATTTAATGTATTCAAATATGTAGTTATAATTTTTAACATAAAAAATGAATCCCTTTAAAAATATTAACATAATATAAAATAATTAGTTAATAATAAATGTAATCTCTAAAATATTACTTAATACCTACATTTTTCAAAAATATTATTTTATTTGAGACTGAAACATTTGAATAGTCTTAAAATAAGAAATAAAACGAAATAGAACCTTCATTCTGGCATTTCACAGTTAACGATTTCAGCTCCTAAGTAGAAAATGAAATCAACAAACTCAAACGTTAGTATGAAGGTGTTATACCTACTATTGCATTCCAAATAACAAAAAAAACATAAGTACATATTAATAAACCTTCAACCAAAATCTTAAGATTCAATATAATTTCTTTAACTTAAATGAAACATATAGTATGCAATGACTATTTCTGTTTTGTATGGAACATAAAAAGAAATATAATGAGCCTGCAGTTAATTAATGACAAATACGTACTCACATTTGTTAAAAACTTTTGGTAGTGAATGAAGCTGAAATTTTTAACTTCACAAATTGAATTTACAACTTAACTTTACCCTCGTGGTATAATAATCTTACGCCAAACAATATTCTGAAATGTCAAATTTCAAATCAAGGCGCTACATTAAAATTAGCTAAGCATTCATCTATTACAATCAGTTAATTAATTTATATTTTTTGTAATCGTATTTAAATTATATGAAATTTATATTTTAAAAAATAAAAGAATCTTTAAATTGAAAGTATAATATTTATTGATAAAATATTATCAGAAATAAATTAAGCAATTGCAATATAATTCTTAATTAAGTTGGCAAATTATATTTACAAATCAATGAAAGTTGCAAACTTGCAAGAGCACAACGAATGGCCATTATTATGTAATATAAATTTTCCTGAGTTCTATTTGAATTACATGACGATGTAGAATAACTTTAGGAACGGGTCAAAATTTGTTACTTTTTAGTTTAATTTAATTCGTCTTTCACATTCGAGTCAATCCATCATATGATTTTCTCACAAAGCAATATGCCGACACTGTTACTGTTATCTGTTTGGGATTGACAGTATGGACATAAATAATGTTTTTTTATTATATTTTATTTAATGAATGAACCAATATTATAAATAAATTTTAGCATTCTGCACTGAAGGTCATCAATAGCTACTAAACAAAACAAAAATCAAGGAAATCGGTTGACAGGCAGAGGAGAAAATGGTACCTAACTGTTTTGTCTTTCCCTATTTGTATATAGATTGTTGCAATATGCCAAATTTTGTATGCAATGGGGAATTTTTTATTTCAAGTGTAAAAATATGATACCGTTTTATTTTTCTTTCAAATTGAAGCTTGAAGTTGATGTAGAATACTGGCAAATTAAGGAAATCATTTAGAAAAAGTTTGAAGACTGTAAAATATAACACAAAAATTCTGATTTCGTGAAAATTTAAACTAAGCACATATCAAAAGAAATGTACTTTTAGTGTGATACATTATTACCGAAGTATTCTTATCTCCTGAATACAAATCCGAGGTTAGAATTACTTTTTGATTCGTCAGACTGCTGAATTCGTATTTCACATCTGAAGTTCACCTAAGTAATCAGCAACTGACTGAAAATTTTGCATTTTTTTGCACATAGTACAATTTTCATTTATAGTTTTAAAAACAATATAATCTTCATGAAAATGATTAAAACAAATTTGCTAAATGGAATAATTATTCCCAACGCGAAATGAATCAGTTTAATTTCAACATACTTTAATTCAAACACTCTTTATAATAATTCCATTTCGTAAGATATTCCAACTTCCCTGTTGTGCAACTGATTATGGACCACCTATTTTTTTAACTACCTTGTATAAGTATAATTTTACTATATTCTATATCCAACCATCATGTATATGATGGCCTATGAGCCACCCAATAAACATTTTTTGTTTCCAAATCTTTTTAACAACCGTATGTAACTATAATTCTATTCCGGATTATATTTCAATCCCCATATCATATACGCAAGGCTTTATGGGCTAGGCATGTCTTTTTTAACATATTTTTAACCACACGCGTAACTACAATTCCTCTACAGTCTGTCTATATTACAACCATCCTGGATATTTTTGAAATCACGCTGTTTAACTCTATTCTATTTTATCCCATGTCTATTTTATATCAGTATACATGGCAACCAGCCGTAGTATCCATATGCTAATGGCCACTCAATATAACTTTTTTGAACGACCCGATACGACTATAATTCGTCTTCACCTTATATTCCAGCCACCGTTAAAATTCTTTTAACATTTTTTTGTTACTCTGCTTAACAATAATTCTACTTCGCCTCATATTTCAACTTTTCTATATATTCATTAACATCGTATAGGCTACCCTACATAATTATTTTTCTAGCATTTTCTAACCACCCTTTATGACTATAATTCCATTGTGGTCTGTATTTTACAGTCAACCATTAAATTCACCATAAAAATAATTTCTTGATATAAAGTAGCAGAGCGCAACAGAAAATTATTTGGGATGAGGCTAAGGTAACCTAGAACACTATTCAAACAAAATAGAAGGCCTCCGAGACTCCAATTATGCTGGGACAGATGTCCAGGCGTTATTATAATTTACCGCCATTATAACAAACTTCGAGGATGATGCGGAATATCTGAACTTTTCTAAAACAGCGAAGAACAGAATTACGATGTGTTAGCATTGTCGTTATGGATTATTTTGTGAGTCTGAACTTCCAATACATAAGAGTAAATTTTAGTGTTAATTTCTCGAAATTGTTATTTTTTTTATGAAACTTCTATATGCAACAATCATCAATTCCACTAAACCATAAAAATTAATATTCGTTTATCGTTGCTTCTGAGCAGCTTGTAAGATATCAAATAAACAATAATCTTCAGTTTCCGAATTTGTAAAATAAAAGAAACTATATTTAGAGAAATGCTAGTTGACCCCGCAATTCACTAGATCCGAGATTATCCCGAAGTTAACTGAGTTTACTTTTTCTAACTTATTCGGAAACTCGAGCAGTTCAATATACCGTCTGAAAACAAAACTGTATTTCCTGGTAATCCGATAGACTGGGTTATTATTTGATCAACACTTAAACGTTCCGGCTAAAATTTCAGCAATTTACTGGTTAATATCGTAAAAGTTTGTTCTATTGTTTAACTTTTTCTCAAGTGTTTGCTTTTGGTTTGCTTTTTGATTTTATTTGGAAGAAGAATTTAGCCAAGTTCTTTTATTTACACACAGTTGGACTGCACATCGTACTTGGGTTTGATTTCCTTTAAAAAATACATTTAGAACGGTTAGTTCCCTTTATCTATTGCCAGTTACTTCGAAAAGACAACTTGTATTATGAGCATAGTAAATTGTCTACTTGAATAGCGTTCGTATTTATCGGGAATGTATTTTTAGGGTTCCGTAGGTATACAATATAGGCATACCCTTATAATATCACTCCGGCTTTCTCCCTCTTTCACATCACAGCATATTTCTCCTAAACTACTGGACGGAAAAGGTTAAAATTTGGTACCAGTGTATATAGTTTGGTGACCCGATCCGGAGTACATATTGTAAATGAAGAAATTTTGATTTTAGCGGTACTTCTGGGGGGAAAACTAAAAAAATTGAGCGTTCCCCCCCTTATCTCCGAACTATAAGACCTAAAATTTTGAGATATAGGGTCACATCTGAATGTTACCGAAAAATTAAGGAGAAACTTCTACTATTAATTTTGGGGGAAAATTACAGAATTAAATGGAAAATATAAAATTAAAATTGTTTCTAACGCATCATGTTACATATCAAATCAAAGAGCTGTATAAGACGAATACAAACATATTTTTTCATATTTTTAATGATTAAAAAAATATTTAAAAAGATATTAAACAAAAATATAAAAAAATACCCATTCTCCTCCTTATCCCCAAAACTATATGATGTAAAAAATTAAAAAAAAAAATAAAAATATAGGACCTCATTTGAGCTTTACTGGAAAAATAAGGAGAAACCCCTAATATTAATTTTCGGAAGCAAATTACGGCATTAAATGGAAAAAATATATAACAAATATATAAAAAAAATTACTCATTCTCCCTTTCCGAAACTATAATATATAATATTCTGTATATGGTCTCAGTTGAAATTTACAGGAAAAATACAAAGAAATCCCTGATCTTAATTTTAAGGGCAAATTATAGAATTCATACTTTAAATGAAAGGAATCATTATGAGGAAAACAAGTATAAATATTTTAAATTATTTGTTTACAAGATATTAATAAAAATATAACAAAAACTGCATTCACTTCATTTCCCAAACCATACTACCTAAAATTTTAAAAATAAATAATTAGGGCTACAGGCCTTCACCTGAACTTTCTAAGAATAATTAGTAGAAAACCCTAATACCAATTTTGGGGGGCAAATATATATAGAATTAAATAGAATTTTTTTAAACGCATCATGTAACATATCAAATGAGAATTACAAAAATATTTTTTCATATTTTCAAAATAATTTATTTAAAAGGTATTATCAAAAATATTAAACATCGAATTATTTCCCCTATTATTTCAAAAATACACTATCTAAAATTTTGAATAATATATTTTATTTATATGTTTAAAATAATTTAATAATTTATTATGTAAAACCTGACCCATTTTCCCGTTTATCTTCCAATCAATTGAGCCTAAAATTGAGACAATAGATTATATAAAGCTTCGCTGATAGTTGTTAGTTTTGGGGCCCATATAGAAACTTAAATAAATATTTTTGTAAAAATCAAGCGAATCATGTAGCTCTGTGTGAGAAATAAAAGTGTATATTTTTTATAAATTTAAAACGCTTCGTTTAAAACATATGGGGGTAAATATAAGAAAATGCACTCATTCCCTGCTTGTATGAAACTGGAATATTAGAAAAATATATACTTTGATTCACCTACATTATATCAAATCTTGAAGGTGGTACGGAATCCTTGTATGCGAGAGCTTACTAGGACTACCATTAGTACAATTATATTTTCTCATATTCCAGTTTTTCGGAAAGATTATAGAGTATCAGTTGGCCCCATTCACATGTTTAAAAAATATTGGTATCAATGCCAGTCACTTTCTTGATAGGCCAGTGCTTTAAGTAGGTTCGTTCAGACCTGATATGGAGTCTAGTTGGGTGCACATTATTTACCGTACGTAACTACTTTAGCAGATCGCATTATTAGGAATGTTCATCTTGCAGGGAAATGCCTGGTAGATGGAGGCCTGTTCGTGAGCCAATTTTCCTGTTATTTCGCTTTCTTTTCCAACGACAGTGACTGGTATGTCAACTGGTTTCTCTGAAGAAATCGATAATATATAATCGAATTTTCGAGACTCGGCCAATCTTCGTTCACCTCCACAGACAAAATTGCGGAAAAAAATGGCTATTGAAAATCTTCTTCCTTATACTGACTCATATCTCAAAGAGGTGTATACCTAGCAAAACATATCGCTAATTCGTTGCAGTAATTACCTTTGTTAAAGGCCTTTCTCAAGTCATATGGTTATGTGGACAATACAAATTGATAATTTCTATTTAACTTAAATCAGAGGTGAAGTAATGTGCCATCTCTCCTTGATACGACAAATAACTGTTTAAACATCTTGTTGCCTTAATAAAATCCCAATGTTGATTTAAGGGTAAATGTTTTATTTGTTAAGATGTTAGTGTATTTTATAAATAATTATTGAATTACTTATCTAACACTTTTTCAATTCAGTTCAATTCAATATTTAATGAAGAAAATATTATAAGCATTGTTTAACATATATTATTAATAATGCACTATTTTGGTCATGTTTCTTCAAATTTCTCACTGTAGCACTTAACTTTTCTTAGTGATTCTGCGTTAGATCAGATTTTGGATGAAACATATATTTGAAAATCATTGTTTTTCTATATATTTTTACAACTAGTTATGCTACATTGTTCAGGCTGTCGCCGCTTATCGCGCACTGCAATTGCACACGCCGAATATAGTTTTATTGCCACACTTTAGCTAAATATAGAATACCCACATTCAAAACGTGAGGACCTGAAAGCAAATTTTAAAAAATAATTGGTATTTGAGTAACTTTAATATAAACACATTAAATTTTGGAATTTTAATATTTGTCTTCGACAAATTTTTGTAAAAAAATGATTTGAAAAATCAACAGAAGTATATTTTTTGCTTTCAAAGTAATAAATAAAAGTTCTTTGTATATTCAGCACATCTACTGCACAGTATCTATCTTTTGAATAATATACGTTTCAATGCTCTCCTTTGGGGACAGATTTTAGTACTTCCATAATTCCTAGCAATATGTTCTACCAAGGCCAGCCACTGGATGTAGTTACCGCTTTCGCACAATTATTTATGAATTCTTAGTTACTTGTTAATTCTTAGCAAAACGAACTATTAGTTGCGAACGATTTAACGGCATTACGTAATTTTTGCATATCATTTATAAAATAGATTTTTTGAACCCGGTATGAAACTAGAAAACAAATTTTCTTGCTTATGATTGCAACTGTTTATTCTGTTTACAATTGAACTCATTGTATAATCTATCAGTAAATAGGCAATTATGCCCTACTGAATGAAAAATTACAAGAGTCACTCCTATTTTAAAAAATGCAGATAAATCTCTAATTGTTAATTTTAGAACTATATCACTATCATTCCTGTTAGATACGATATTGTTGTGAAATTTATGTAAGCCGGTCCTGTTTTCATTTCATTACGACATCGATAGCTGGGAGGCCAAAAAATTAATCTCGAAATAGCTCGGCAACTGTAGAATTTATAATGGATTGTACGAGAGGATTTGATGCTGATTTTAAAAGGTTAGTGCAGTTAGTGCGGCAAAGAGCTTATGTTGTATTATATTTGTGATATTCGAATCACCTGTTGTGTATATTTGATGTATATAGATGTTTCTAGAATGTGAGAGTGAAAATTTGTCTTTAAATTTTAATTGAACCCACGGAGTATATAACAATATATTTCAGCAAAAAAAAAAAAACAGCAATGACAAACCTTGTCCAGTTTCCACAATTTCTTTCAGGAGGGTTAGATGATCCGAGAAACGCTGACGTAATATATACGGAGTTTTGAATGGTATACCACAAAATTAATCATTCAATTTTATTTAATATTCTATAGTAGTTCGGATTTAGAAACAAAAAGTCTCATATTTGTTTCATATTATTATTATCTACATGGATATAGACTATATAATATTTTACACGTACGTTCGTGTTTCTGACCATCCTTCAAACATAACTGAGATTTCAACTCTGGAATAGCGTTTAGCCCTACCCGCAATGTGCTTAATGTAATTTATAATTTCAAACCTATTACCGTTTAGGTTTCCTGTATTTTTAGAAAGACCAAAAGTCACATGGAGCCCAATCTGGTGAACGTAGACCTGTGACAACAAATCCCATCGGTTTATTTTAACTACCTCATGAATAACGCTGATAGTAATGTTAGTACTACTCTCAATTCGTTTAGCATAAACCCATATTTCTAACCTTGCATGAAACATTTTTGTAGTGATGCCTCGATCATTTACTGACTTCTGAGCAACTTCCATTGGTTTAAAATTCAATAATTTTATAAATAAATTTTAGTGCCACAAAAACATTGAAAAAGTCTTAACACAAGGCAGTTGATAATTTAAAATCATAAGCTACATTTTTTATTGTGATTCGAAGATCAATCATAATGTTTCAACTAGTTCACGGCCGTCTCATACAAACAATAAAATGTTTCCTGACTCATAGGAAACCTACCGAAAACAGTAGTTAACATTTCTTAAACATTGCAGGGCCCCGATTCTTGAAACCATTGGACGGCTCTACCACTCGAGTTCGGACGTATGTCGTATGAAATCTGACATAAATGAATTTGAATATATGGGTTAAACTTCATTTACCTCAACTTTTCACGCGACTTTCGTTGAAAGTCGTGTAGTAGAGCTGTCGAATTGTTCAAGAATCGGGCTCCTGTTCTGTATTCCATTCTTATCGCAAAATTTATTGCCAATCCCCTGATAAATTTTATAATACCAGTTAACCAAAAAAAAATGACATGAATCAATTTTCGGAACCGAGGAATTTGTAAAATAGACGATACACCTACCATCCTACTTCTACTATGTGCGATTTTATTGTTTTATCCAAGAGACAAGTGAGTTGGAAATGTATAGATACATATGTGTTAATTAACAGAAATTTGGTTCACATGTAGTACATGAAATACAAGTTTGCTTACCTGAACATGGAAGCGCATACCAGATTGAACAAAATAATTATTTTTCGTAATGTCATTATGAAGTCGTAAAATAGAGCTTTTTATTTGTTGAAAATGTCTATCTTTTATGCCAGATCTTGGATTAACGGAAAAAGTAAACTCACTAACGTCGGTTTAACTACATCACTCGTCACAGTGGGTAGTGGACATTTTGTGTTCTTTTATTCTTCTTTGTAGTAATGAAGTGGTAAACATATTGGTGACAAGCTAATTAAACAATTTTTGTCTTCTTCAGGTATAGTTTTTTATTGGAAATATTCAGTAGAAATGTCTTTATTGTTAGTTAAACAATATTTTCAATCTTTGTTTCTGAAGTAGTCATATCTTCTGTTGTTCTGGGGTCCTGGGGTCTTACTCTTTATTAACTTCAACTGCAAAGTTTCATACTACAATAACTGCCACAATATATTCTCCACGGCCACTATTCTATTGGTTTGGGGACCAACGGGTATAAATAACTGCCATTTATCAATTAAGCTCTTTTATAACGTTGTCAATATAGAAACGCTTGTACCGTAAACTTTTTTACTGATTTTCTTACACAATATGCTTTGGTGGAGTCGTCGGTAGTATAAATAAAGAAAAAAACATTATTCCGAACATGTGATAAATTAATAAGAAAATTGGATTAGTCCCGGGATATTCCGAAGAGGTCTCACATTATGCAGTAAGCTTTGCTGGAATTGTTGGTATTAACTGTTTGGAACTTGGGGCAAATTGTAAATAAATTGAATTAATCAAAATAACTGTCAGTTAATATGTACATACAGTTTGTATTCCTAAATCAAACTAGTTCCTTTTATTAATAATTTTAATAGAAAAAGTTATTCTTCATAAAGAGACTTGCATGGTCTAAAACGTAAACAGGAATCATTCTATGTCACTTTTTTAACTGTAGACGAGATTTATCATTAAGGAGGAATTTTGATTACAAATTAAAGTATCTTCTTTTTTGTTAAGATCTAAAATTGTTATCAAATGGAAATAATTAAAATTAAAACCTGCATCTACTTATGCCACTAAAAATTGTATAATAAGTTTTTCTGTAACTTTTCCAAATATATACTAGGTTTTAATAGATATACAAATTTTGTGAGGTAACTTTATATTTTTATGATATCTAACATTATTATCAAAGTTTATTAGAATTTAAAGCTGTTCCAATTGTGCTGTATTATTAAAAATTGTAATAAATTGAAATAAATGTCGGTTAATAAACTGCAAGATGGAGGTTCTCAGTTGGTTTCTATAACAGTGTGTCTTCGTAAATTGAATTCAAACGGAAAACGTTCTTATGAATATTATTTAAAGAAAAAGTTATTCGTCATAAAAATATTTGCGTGGTCGAAAATGTATACTCTAATCATTACATATCACTTTTTCAATTGTATACGAGGTTTGTGAGCAAATATAAATGTTGCTTAAAAGTATAATCATAATATATAAAATTCTTATCAAACATCTAATCTAATTATGCCACAAAACTAAAATTTGTATAATAGATCTTCATGTCACTTTTCCAAATAAATAATATAATTTTTTTATGTTAATTACCTTTATTTTTAATTAGTTATTATTAAAAATAAAGGTACTTAACTTAAAATTTATATTCTGTTAACTGTTATCAGACAAAGTTAATGAGAATTGAAAACTATGTCCTATTATGCTATAACAATTAAACGTGTATAACGATTTATTATAAGATTCCGATATTAAACGAATGTCAGTATAATTAACAGACCTAAAGGATGATGATACTCAAAATGTTTACAATATAGTGGATCAACCTAAGTTAGAATCATACAATTTTTTTTAATACATATACATATCTAGAAAACAAGTAATGATATTCAACAGTAAACGAGGTTGGTCCTTATTTTAGGCAATATCAAAAAAGGTAACTAGATTTGAAAACTGCATCCAAATAAGCCCTTGCGTTACTAAAAATTGAAAAATAAATACATCTTTAAAAAACTAAAACCGACTTAAAAAAAAATTAACTAGGTAAGCATGAAATAATTGTTTGCTACAACAATTAGATTCTTTGTCTGCAGTCGGTACCAATTTGAACAGCGAAGTTGAGAAGTACAATTTTTAAATGAACTTCGCAAAATAGTTTCACTTTAGCTTGGCACCGACTTCATTAAAAGTATTTAATTGTTGTAGCAAACAATTATTTCATGCAATTTTGTTATTTTTTTGAAGTCTGTTTTTGTTGTTTTTTTAATGTATTTGTTAGTAGTGAATTGTAAAAACATTCGAAATACTATAGTCATAGTAATTACACATCGCACAAACCTTAAGTATCAACGAATTAAGTCCCATCATAAGTCGTTCGAGGTTTGTTAGGCTAATGAAAAGTTTCTCCTGGCCAGTAGCTAAAATTTCACTCAACATCTTCTGTTATAGTTTCTTTTTCATACTGTTGAGTAATCAAAGCCTAAATAAATAAGTAATACTGCAAAAGAGAAACTATATATAAGCATAGTATCTAATAAATTCTATAACGAAAGTTTTCACACCGACATCCAGTGTGTAAATACGCACATTAAATCAAAACTCCCTCCTGTTCAACACCTTGTAATATGCCCTAAGTGATAGTCGTTGTTAAATTATTAATAGCGCAATAACTCACCATAACTTAAGGAAGCAAATAAATTCGAAAAGTTTCGGCTATGCGGGATAGACGAATCCTTGTGTGTATCTTCGAAATGAATTACCGTCTCCTGCGCCTAATGTTTAAGGCAATTAATTCAAGTTTAACGAAGGACGAGTACAATGCAGAGAAGTCCAAGCGGCTCGTAAAAATCCACCTTCGGTTTGCGATGAGCTCCAGAAATGATAAAGTGTGGTCATAAAAAATTTTTTGTTACACCGCAGAAGGTATACTTGTATCCGTAAAGACCGTTTTATGGAATACAAGCATCTAGACGTCTAGTATCTCCATCACCACCTCAAAATGGGTGTCTGTTTGGACGCTAAATGGCGAATGGAAACCATAATATTAAATTTCAACATCAAAATCAATAGCCCATAAGAATCGGATAGATGTTTATGTTAATGAGAAGGTTGTTTGCGAGTCTGTCTAAGTGAAGAAAATATTTTGGAGTACAGCTAAACACAATAAAGTTATATTGTGACAAAACAGGATACTTGAGAAAAATTGCATAAAGTGAGGTAGAGAGTAACCCCAAAATTATTATTTGAACTGCTGATAATACAAAAAACATAATGTTTTAAATGATTATTATTTTTTTGGTTCAAAACAGATTTATACGACACTTTTTTATTTCCACATCAACAATTTACAAATTTGATTTATAATAAATAATTAATAAATCAAATTTTCATTTTGCAATCTACATCAATAAATATAAGGCCATTGACAACGAAGTCAGAATAGACTTTGAACCGTTTGGTATTCCTGCAATATACGTCGTTCTATTTCTATTGTGGTGTATTGCCCCAAAAAACACAAAAGTAATCAAGAATATGCCACAAACAACGTTTAGAAGACAATCACCATACTTTGTCTGAGTTGTTTATCATAATCGTTACTCTTCATTGCGAGGTATTTTTGTGAGACGAAGATGAAATCACAGGGAAGTCTTAGCTCTCTTCTGAAAAGTATCGTGGCTGAAGTTAGACACGTGTTGTTGTAAACCGCTAAGAGATAGGTGAACAGGAATAGGAGCATATGCTCATCTCAATCGTCCTGATGATTGCTAACTACCTTGAATAAACCCAAGGTCCTGTTGAATGTTTCCGTCATTCCTTTGCTTGTGGATGCAAAAGTGTGGTTCGCGTTTCCTAAATGCCCAACACCATATATATCATCTGACTTAAGTTGGACTGAAAATTCCACCTTTGGTCTGAATGTAACTTCACCTGTATACCGGACCTGCTGAATGGCTGTTCTAAGAACACCATTGACATCTTGGTTGCTTCCTGATTGGGTATGGTATATGCTTCAGGCCATTTATATAAATGATTCAATGGCAATTCTCTCAAATGGCATTCTGTACTTGGTCCGGGTCTTCGTGCCTATACTTGCTGAGCAGATTTCAACGGGGTCTAACGTCCTCAAAATAATTTATCCAGTAAAATTGTTGGCGAATTTTTTCCAGAGTCTTATCCAGGCCCAGATGATCATTATGTGCTTTCGGTCAGGACGGCGGGTACTTTCTTTTTTGGGACCACCAGCTGGAAATTAGTTTCTCTGTCAACTTTGCTTTCCCAAACTGTGTACAATATTTCATTCTCTACTCTAACAGAGTCCTAATGGGTTCAAACTGACTTCAGGACTCCCGAGTATTTCACTCATCTTGATTGATAGGATTGATGCAATAATTGGGTCAGCTTTTTGTTTATGTACACAATGCTTTGCTGTCCAATCTTCCTTTACTTACACGGCTAACGTGTTGGATGGCTCTTGTCCTGGGGACTTGTGGTGTATTACTCAGCGTTTGACCCCTTATGCTGACTGGCTGACTGTTCCTTGTGGTGGTATAGTTACGCTGGCCAAAGCTGGTGACCCGTCTGATAACCTGACTCTGCAGTCACGGTGGGAATACCTTGTGCGTTTACAGCAATAACATACGCCACTAGTCCTTCGTTACTCCTATATCTCAATCATTATGTTAATTTTGTACAGTGCTTCCTGACAGCTTCTACTTACAAAAAACACCATAAAGATACAATACTATGAACTTTGACATATCTCCAGTAACTCTGATTAAACAGCTAATGTCAGCTTCAAACATTCTCAGATGAACTTACTATACTCTGATTGTCATATCTCTTATCTTTTAGATCATGGTCTTTTGCTGCATAAAATATCTGGTTTAGGTTTCACAACACCATTCTTAACATTTCTTGAATCATCTTTATCTGATCGAATACTAAATATCTATTATAAGGGTTTTCAGTTTTTTGATATTATTGCTACATCTGGGGTACCTCAAGGATTAGTACTTGGACCTCTGCTATTCATTTTATTCATTAACGATATCGTCTGTGTTTTACGATGTAGGTAACTTCTTTATGCCGATGACTTAAAATTGTTTAAATTGGTATCAGATATAAGTATATATAAGAGATTGTCACAATCTTCAAGAAGATTCAGATACAATAAGTCGTTGGTGTGCAGTAAATAAATTACCGCTAAATAGCTCGAAATGTAATTACATGAGTTTTACAAAGAAAACTAATCCTATTCAATATTCCTACCATAATAATGATGACGATATCAGCGAATGTTCATCAATTAAAGAATTAGGTATCACATTTAATACAAAATTAAGTTTTTCTGCCCATGTAGAGATTATTCGACAAGAAGCTTTGCGATATTTAGGATTTGTGACAAGTAACAGGCGCCAGTTCAGTAGCATAAATACAATAACAACTTTATTTAACGCGTTTGTGCGTACAAAACTATAATATACCTCTATTATCCGGAGTCCTGGTTAACAAATATACACTCAGGCTGTTGAAAATATTCATAGAAAATATCTAATGTATTTATGGTTTAAGTCGGATGGTATATATCGACAACGTGGCATTGCCCACGATATATTGCTTCAACGTTTTAGTCTAAAGGATTAGTCTCCCATAGAAAATATTATTCTCTTATCATGTTATATAAGGTATTACATTGTATAATTGACCTTGGTCGAATTTCGTTTAGTGTTCCAGATGTCTCTTTTCTAGATTAAAACCCCTGGAACCAATGTTTTAAATTATTCTCCCTTGTAAACGATGTTTTATAACTATACTGATGTACAAACAGAAATTAATTTTTTTATGTAAACTTGTGTATTCTTTACATGATTTGTGTACAAGTATGTTTTATTGTGTGATTGTATATGTAAGGTGAATTCTAGTTTTATATTAATATGTTTGTCAGTGTACTGTATCCCCATCTTATAAATGGATGTGCTGTTGGATGGTGTAAAGTAAATAAATAAATAAATAGAAATCTAATATTAAAATCATCTGTTCGAAGTTACTCTGTTCATTCATTAGAATGCACAGAAGAAGTTCTAAAGCTGGACCTCGTAAAACTGTTGACTTTTCTCGGCTATTCTTATCGTTAATTTCGACAACGGCTTTAAATTGTTTTTTCTTCATATGCCAATATGAATTACCATTAAAAGTGGGTGGTTTTATAAACGGACCTTCTCCGTAATTATGGTTGCACTTACTTAGTTTCAACTTGCACCTCCTGAATACGACTTTGTACTCTATTTTCGATTAAATTTATGTCATGTTTAGCTTTATTTTGGAGACTATCCATTGATTTTGTTTAGAATCAAAATTTCATCATTTATTGTCTTTATATCTGTTTTCATGTTATATATATTTTTTTAGTAGCTGCTTTGTAACTAAAATCTTTATCTCAACTTGTATTTTAGAAAAGAACCCTTTCATGGTAGTGACAAGGTTTCGTTTCTTTTCATTTGTTGTAATTACAAGATTTCTAATTCAATTTTAAGCTCAGCAAAAAATTGTACCAACCTTTGTCGGATTTGTTCTCGAAATTGCAACATCTTTTTGTTACGTTTATCAGGATCTAACTTGGTTTCTCTTTCAGCTGGTCGGTAATCCTTTTGTAAATTACTACTTTCGTCTGATGCACCATTATTATAAATTTTCTGTTTGGTTCAGAACAATTTTTAATACACTTTTGTTAGATTAATATACAGGTGTGGAAATTCGTTCTCTGGGGTCGGGTAGAATCACATGCGATTTTGAATCAATCAATATCGCAGTACCCGTATACGCATGCCAGGAGAATGAAGTCATGGTCTGACGCGAGTTCGAAGTTACGTCCATTCGGGTATAACCATTGGTATCTTAATACCTTCTGGATACACAAATTCGTTATCGGTTGGGAGCTGATTCCATAAAATACACCACAAGTTGTTCATTGGCGCTTCCACGTGAAATAGCCTGTTCCAAGCCTTGCCACGAACTTGTGCATTGCAATCTCCATGCTCTAAGGTCTGTAACTCATCAGGCAAAATAATGTCGATATATGTTGTAAATATTATTTTATAAGGTTATGATGACCTTAATTTCTTACACAATTGACAAACGTCAGTTTAAAACGTTAGTTGTACCATATACTTAATACTACGGAATTAGTTTTACGCATAATACCCTCATACAGAGTTGCGCAGTGAAAAATCGCGCTTGAACAGCTTTTTACGCTTACACCTACGCCTTCAGCGGACTCTCATGTGTCTACGAGATTAAAAACCATTAAAACTTCCGGCTCATTTTTAAGGTCCCCAACAGAACTAAAAAAAGTGTTAAGTAGAAACTTAATAAGTGTCGGCAATGGATGACTGGTTTCGTATCCCGTAGAAACTATAAACAAAATAAGCTTTATAAGACGGTCCTGCGCAATGTGACTGTGTCGGGGACATGATCTTTCAGCTTTTATAAAATAAGGAAGGTCATATCGATTCCATGATATATATTTTTTGATTAACTCGAAATTTTAGAATTTTACAGACGTTGTGATTACAAGATTCTAATTCAACGTGATTTGTTCTCGAATTGCTACTCGTCTTTATCATCTAACTTGGTTTTTCTTTCATGGTAACCCATTTGTAGTCTGAGCAGTTCCGTCCTTGTTTAACGTTAGCATTCTCCGACCCTAGTCAAACGTTTTCCATACCTGTATACGTATCTATGTAACGGAAATTTTCAACCTAATTTTCACACACTTAAAAAAGAGAAATTATGTTGAAAATTTGCACACGTGTCAAGGGCCGATGGCTATGCAATTCTTTAAGTTGAATTTTCCCGTTTGTTGTCTTTTTGTCTTTGTTCCTGCCTAAATACAAATTCGTCTATTAACTACTGCCATCTAGTTGACAGTAGTAGAACTTGCGTACTGAAATGGAAAGGTTACGCAAACGTGAAGTAAACTTTTTAATTATATACCTATAGACAACGTTATGAGACTAAAAACTTAAAACATAATTATAGTTTAAAAAAAATAACTAAAAAGCAGAAAATAATTTTTAGTTATGAACAGTTTATATTACAGCAGTAGAATTTCGAACAATCAATCATGATTAATTACTTTAAAATAAAAATATATTAAAATTTAAGTTATTAACAGAATCTCTCGATTCAGAGTAAAACGCGTGGGGTGTTTGAAATATTAAATTTTACAATTATTATATTGGCAGCTATTTATAAGAGGAGATTTATGTGAATATAGTGAAATGCACCCCACGCTTTATACTCTGAATCAAATTAGTCTGTTAATAACTTTGATTTTATTATATGTTCCACTTTGTACTGGTGTAATATAAACTGTTCATAATTAAAAATTATTTTCTGCTTTTTAGTTCGGTTTATTTCCACACTAACAGTTCACATACACTCATTTTCTGACCCTAAAAGCTGAGTGAGGTACACATCAGTCAATCCAATACTGCTTGCTCTCGGTGTATTGCGGCAGTTATATGGTTTGTCAGATTTTGAAAAGGTAGTATTATGTTTTTTATTTATGATGCTCAGAATATTGAATTACGGGAAATTAGATTACACAGAATTATTAAATATATATTCAAGAATAAAAGCGGATATGTTTTTTTTGGTATTGGCAATTTACGGTTACAGAGCTATAAACGCCATGCAGAGATTTTACAGCTTGGCATATTTTAATGATTTTCAGTAGAGGTAATTTGCTGGATTTTATTATGATGTTAGTTAAATTCAAAATATGACCTCAAAAAACAGTAGTATTATGCCATGTGTTTATTATGTACATCATAATATACATATCTGTTCACTATTAAACTTTAAACTTTTAAGGGAAACATTATTGGTAACTATTTCAAACTGGTACTTTAGTTTCAGGAAGATAATGGCTTAATTAAATAATGTTTATTACTTGGATTTTTGTAGGCATAATAACATATAGCTCAGATTTTTTTATTGATTTTATGGCACATTCTTGTAATTTCGCCAAAAATCCAAAAGTTAAATATGAACCAATTTAAAATATTTCTGCCTAAACTTTTCATGTATGTTAAGGTGAACAACTAATTAATAATATATCCTTCCGCATTTATAGAAACATTCATTGAAAATGAGGCCTAGAAACATTTGATTTCTTAAATGTAGAGTATTTAATTTAAAGTGTGTTGCTATTTCCTCAAAAACCCTACAGGTAAAGTAAACCTTTAAAATAGTTTTTGGATAATAAAATTCCAAGAACAAACTAACAAATATTTACACTTTACTTACTATGCTTCACCCAAATCAAAAAACATATTTGTATGAATATAAAATAACTACAACGACTATATTTGAGTATATTAAGGTCGAGATGACCTTAATCTACAAATAAAATGATAGACTAAAATGTTTTCATTAAACTATGAATGCTTTTATAACTGATACAGTAAAATTTTGAAAAATTAAAAGCATAAAATAAATGTAGTTTATATTTGTAGTGTAGGTTGAAGACATTTTCAGTAATTTTCCATTAATCTAAATTAATTAATAATGTCAATAATAACAATTATAATAATAACTTAAACAATCAATTCTATAATAATAATAACAGTAAGAAGATAGGGACTGTTATTAGAATAAAATTTTGATTTAACATTAAATAAAATATAACATGTTTGAATGATATAAAATCCCACTAATTTATTTAATAATTTTCATCATTAATCATTCATGTTTTGTAATTGTCACTAAAGTAATAAGAAAAAAATTTAAAACCCGGTACCATCTATTTACTTTAAAATATAATATGGTGTCATATTGATTAAAACTAAACAACTTCAATAAATAATAAGTCAAAGAGCAAACATTACTCATTTACAAATATAATATAAAACAAAAACTTATTAACAAACAAATAGAAATATAAAAATATATGCGTACATTATATATTTATATTTATATATACATAGATATATTTCCATGCCTTGTTGATAACATTTTTAATTTTTAAAATAATTCAATTGTGTCAAACTACAATTATTAAATTACAGATTCATAGAGAGAAGTCAATATATACTTTAAATAAGCAACTGCCACTAACTTCACTTCATGCTAAGAGTTACTCGATTTTAACTTTCAGTGAACCCACAAAACTGTTCGACATATTTACAATTTTTCTTCTTTCTGAGGTATACTTGACTCAGCTGCTTTCTTCATTTTATTATCAACCGGCTGCCTTAGCACAACCCTCGACAATAATGATTTTGCTGTTGTTTGTAAGGTCTGTTTTTCTTTGGATAATACCTTACAGATTTTCAGTTTTTTTTTACCACCTCAGTGGCCTCGTATCCGTGTTTTCGTATAACGGCAGTTTTTTCTTTTAATTCATATGTTTTATTATTATCATCAACGTGAAGAAGACTATATAAAGAGCCGCAGGGAATGGTCAAGTCGATGCCCAAAGCTCTATGGTATTCCCAAAATCCATAAAGAGGTCCTGCTTATACTTATAGTAAGTACTTACAACTTAACAGTACATAACTTAGATAAATATCTAGCTAGCATCCTACAAACCCATGGTGGCAAAAGCAGGCTCCTAGTAACAAACTCCGAACAGTTCACGCGTGTCTCCATAGAATTACAGAACATAATAGCGAATTTCGATATGAAGTCCTTATATCCATGCATACCTGTAGAGGAAGCACTTCAACAAATATCAGAAAAAGAAGGCTTTCTAGATTTCATAGTAAATTTATCACTACTTTAATAGTGTCTGTTTTATTGTAAATATTGCATTTACAATCAAACCGCCGCGCGCCTGAGCAGCAATAAGGTCCCGATTATAGCTAACCTCTTCATGTCCAATTTCGACGCAAATGCACTAGGAACAGCAAAACTGTACCTTGAAGTATTTATCGTATAGCCTTTTGACAAAGAAGAACTGTTCAAGTTCACAGATCACCTTAACCAGATACACCCAAAGATTCAATTTACATTTGAACTTGAAGAGAACAACCCGCTACCGTTCCTTGGAGTCCTTGCAAGAAAAAAATCGTCGGAGTGGGCACAGGGACCACACCGTATACAAAAAGCCGACACACATAAATAGATATTTAAATTCCAAATCCCATCCCTACAAATACCGAGAGTTGCCAATAAGATCATTTCTGAATATATTCGACTTACAGATGATAATAGTGAAACTCATGAAATATAAGGGATAACTGCCGCTCCACTATAGAATAGAATAGCAATAGAACGACAACAAGACCCAGAACAGGCAAGAACCGTCAATATATATAGAAAAGAAACAAGGTATGGATAGATTTGGACGAAGGCATAAGTCAAAGAAATCTGAAACCAAAAGTCAAGCTAGCCAATCAAGGGGTGTATGTATAAAATTCGGAATGTGCGAAAGAGTATACATCGGACAAACGAGCAGTAAAATTTCAGCCCAATTAGTGGAGCACAGAACAAGACTAGCCCGAGAAGTTATTTAAATCCAACAATGTGGACACTTTCTATACCTATTTAGTACAAGACAGACCGTTAGAATACAACAAAATAAAATGGAGTCAAAAGCCGCCAATCAGCACCGCTACGACTTTCCACGGAGGCTGACAAATACACAGCCCCAATAAAACATCTTTTAGTTCACCATGACATCGTATTCAGAATGTCAAGTGAGACATTGGCGAAACCTCTGCGAGATTGAAACTTGAATGCTGCTAACGAACGGTTGGCATTAGCATTCTTGATGCGCTGTCAAGGTGTCAAAGCATTAAGAGCTCTAACAAAAAGTAACGATATGTTAACGAAAATGTAATATCTTTGAAAATATACTACTAAAACACTTCGCATTAAACAAAATGAGCGTGGAGGTCATCTGCTAGGTCATCTCGTGCATTATAAAAAATAAAAATAAACTACAATATAATCATTCGATAGTGCTTATTCCGCCTCTTTGCTTTTTGGTTACTGTTTTCATAATACAAAAAATTTAGTTTCTGCAAACCGTATCAATCTTGTAGCTCTCAGATTAAAGGGACAAAAGATAACAAATATAATTATTTGGTCGCTATTTTAGCATCATTTTCAAAACAGAATTATAAATTAATTTAACATCAAAACACAATATATACGAAATATATATCTAACAAACCAGTTAACAACGACAAAATTGTCTCAGTGCCATGATAAATATTTTACTTAAAACTTCACCGTACAGACGATCAATGTTACTTATTAACACGGTCTGACATTGAACTTGGCCTGAAACCAAATGTGAAATTATAGAAAACATAATTACTTTAATCAACAAACACAAAGCTAGTCATGATATAAGACTCAGTTAGATAGGTATAAACACAAATCCTTATCAGGGAAGTAAATGTAATAATAGAATTAAATATATATTATCGAACACCAAACTATGTCAGGAAATAAGCTTCTGAACTTTAAGGTAGTATTTTATGTCAAAAGTAAAATTTTTATGACATTTGTTCAAAAACAAATTATCATTCAGTAAAATATTTAAAATATTTTGCAAATTGTATCAAATAGTAAAAATAAACAACAGTACAATTAGTGTAGGGAACTCAGCATTATTTTAACCCCATTTCTGCAAACAAATTACAAAGGTATTTGAATGGTTTTTCTTGAAGAAGGTACACCGCATAACACAAAAAATGTTGTGTTAATACATTTTTAATTCTTAGTTAATTATACTAGGTGTTTAAAATAGCAAAAACCTTATTTTGGCAGTTTTTATTACTTCTGAGAAACAGAATAAAAATTTAAAGCATTAAAGGTAAGTGGGTTGCATGCGCATTTTTAGAACCTAGTAAATGAAATATTGATCAATAGGAGTGGTTAATTAATAAATGAGTTATTCCCGAGAAATGTGAAGAAGGCCTATTTTTCAATCATTCGTAGCTCTTATCTAAAAAAAATTCGAACGATGAAACTTGACATTTGCCTATCGAAAATAACTGTTCAAAATTTCTACTTCATGGCCTTGAAGATTTTCTCATAATTGTATTTTTTTATGGAGAGCTCTTTATTTTGGTGATATTTACAATGCTCCCATTATGCCTCAAACTACTATTTTATAAATCTGAATGCAATTAATTATCAAATTTTTCGGTACAACTCAACATTTGTTAATATTCTTTTGGGTTTGTTCTATTGTCTGTAAATTTAATTTGAAATTCTGCATTTTGGTATTCGGCAACGCATAGATATTAGTGGAGTATCATGATTTCCCCACACGGTAGAATAAGAATAGCATATCATCGAATGGATATGACGTTTGAAATGCTTTTTCCAAGCAAATTACATTATATACGAGGATAAATCAAGTATAAACGGAATTTTGCTATTACGCTTAAAGGCAGTTTCGTGCTAGATTATGTTGTTTGGAGTAGATATGTAGCTTATGGGCACTGAGGGAAACAGCCGGATACGTGCGTATGCTTGGCTTTATAGTCATTACATATTGTATGATGTGTAGTCAGTACAGAGTACAGTCTTGACCAAGCTAGAGGTCCATTCGTTTGTTGTGCAACAGATTATCACATCCAGTAAAAGTGTTAAACTCTCTGAAATTTTAACTAATTTGACGGCACAGTTTGGTGATAGTACATTGTGTTGTCTCAGAATCGTTTGTATATGTAGGTGAGAAAATTGTAGGGTGAACGAGGGCGATAACCATGATCGACACACAAGGACAAGCCTTACAGCTGATAATGCCAATAGTGTTCAACAGATTATTGAAAAATTGGGTGTCAGCTATGAAAGTGTTCAACCAATTATCACTGAAGACCAAAAAGATTATTCAATTATCATGGATCAACTTGGTTTCAGAAACATTTGTGCTCGAGGAAGTTAATGAACATTAATAAAAAAGCACGATTAAAAAATCTAAATGCTTATTAAAAAAATCTAAATAGTGCTCACTAAACAAAAAACTGCGTCCACTTAACTTAAATCATGTAGGGTTAATAATAAAGCAGCTAAATGTTCTTTTATCCCCAAATGGTTACTTGGGCAGTTTCCACGTGCGTATTATTCTCAGTAATAACACCCTGATTTTAAATTATTTCAAAAATCAATAATTCCAAAATCTTGTGATAGAGTGTCAAATCAATAACAATTAACAGTAATACTGCATTATCAATAATTAAAAATAGTATAATAAAAAAATTATGGCAAATTATTATCATTAATGTATAGTTATGATTAATGAAAAATAGTATTAATTTCGTAGCGCTGTAATACCTTAACTAATGAATAAATTTAAAAAGTTTATTATGAAAATTATTCCATTTTTTTGTAAAATGATTAGAAATAAATTTATAACTTCACATTTTTTTCTCAAATTTTCATTGATTTTCGCTTATGACTCTTTTATATACGGTTTTACGACTAAAATTTCCTTGACAAAAGTTGTAGCCAATTTTATTTGCAACAATTTTTATTTGTGAGACCTACAGTTTGTCAGATAAACCATAAAAAACATTTGGACCACTTTTTTCAACTTGGCGGCGGTTGGACAAGGGTTGCAACCCCATAAACTTGGATTTTACTTAACACTTGATATCTAAAAAATAAAATTGCGTCTTCTAACAAATGCACGCTAAGCCCAAAAAAAATGTAACATTTCTATGGACAAATTATTATACCTTTTCTCTTCACTGGGCTATCAGCAGACAGTTTGGCAGTTGGCATGGTATCTGTATAGGGAAAGAATCAGAGCGATTTGAAATGATTGTCAGTTCGGACACAGTAGTAAAATGGGGGGAAGGTGCTTTTCCCACTAGTACATTTAATTTAATTCGGAATACTAAAACGCAGGTTTTCAAACTGATTTTACATACAATAAATAAAAACCAAAAGAAAATTAATTTATGAAAGATTGTACTGAAAAATCTGATAATTAATTTGTGCTTTTCAGATGGTTAAAATATTAATTTAGCGCAAAATAGGAGTATTGTAAACATCACTTAAAATAAAAAGATCTGGAGTTTCAAAAAATTCAACGTAACTATGGACGCGTATTTTTTAATTTTTTTCCAAATAACTCAATAACTAACTATCCAATCGTCTATATGAACATATCATTTAGTCGCTATTGAAATTACGTTAAAACAAACTTACTTTCGATACTAGAACTTTTCATTCAGTTCCTGAAACGTTACAAAAACTGCCAAAATTGAGATTTTTGCAACTAATAAACACGTATAATTAATTAAGGAATAAAAATCTGTTAACAACAGTTTTCATGTACATTCTTCAAGAAAAAACAATCAAACACCTTTGAAATTTTTTTGCAATTGAAAATACTAACTTCCCTAGAGTATATAGAAAATCATGAAAACGTTGAACAACTTTAGATTGCTGTGGTGATATCTTACAATTATGAGCGGCGGCTAACTTGTTCATGGAATTTGTGTTCATTAGGTATATTGTGACGTCTATTAATCGACATAAACATATGTACGACAACAGTTCTCTTGGTTAACACTAAGCATAGGTGATGTAAATTTGTTAAATTCAGTAGTATCACACCCAGATAAAAATCTCAGTTAATTTAAGTTAATGTTGATAATTAATATGTTGAGGCTCTGACACCAATAAAATCAACAACACAAATTTAGACATCCTGAAAATTTATTTCAATACAATTAAAATTTAAAAAATTTAAAAATCTAACATTTGACCAAGCTTAATCGAGACTGAAATAATGTAAGTAAGTATGAATTGTACTCCCAACGAACATTTCAACAATTTTAATACGCTTCACAGCGTTAAAAATTTAAATAAAATTTGAAAATCAGATCATTATATATTTATTTATACCAGCCATTACCTGCGGCTTCACCTGCGTTTGGGGTGTAAAATTACATGGATTTACTTGAAATAAGAACGCGATTTGATTCTACGGCTCCTATCATCGTTGTTTGATAAAATAAATATTAGTTTTTATGTATATTCATTAGATTTTAAACACAAAACATGTCAATGTTTTTACAAAATGTGCCCTCTCCATAGTTCTTGAACAATTGGTATATTATTACTCGAACTTTGCTTCTTAATTTTTGTTATATGCCGAAATTAATAACAAATTAATAACTTCCAGCAAAGAACTATAAGCAAATATAACATAATCCAAATGAAATAAATCAGTATTTTTTTAACCTAGGTACATTGTATATACATTTTAACGATATTTATAGAATCTCAGATATATATTTGGAAAAACCGTATCCCGACCCTATATATCCGTATCTCTATTCATTTTAATGAGGTTACTGTGAACGACAGCTACTGCTAAATAGGTTCTGATAACTTGTCAGGCTATATATAGTCGTTCTGGGTTGAGATTACATACGACCGCTTACATAATTTAAGATTCTTCAATAAGATAAAATATAGGTGTCTATAAAAACAGATTCATTTATTTATGTAGATACTTTATAAAACTTAACCAAATCTTTAGGTTAAATTATCATACTAGTAAAACGCTGAATTTGACTTCCTGTTTTTAAAGAAGAATATTAAATTGTATTAGTACTCTTACGAGAATTCATCCGACAGCGGTGCAATCGGCCATCAACCAGTTCATGGAAGGGACATTATTCCGATAAATTCTGGGAACCCGAAATGTTTGTCTCTCAACCAGCGGACCGCTGCCGTTACTGGGAATTCCTTTAAAGCTTCCAGAACATGAAAGAGTTTTCCCGATGGTTCGTGGACGTACCAGACAATTCCAAGATAAATGTATAAATAAGAAACAGCTGGCGATAGGGGCATTCAGTTTTCGTCGGACGTATAGTACAGTTAAGATAAAATGTAAATAGTAGTTCCTGTGAATATAGATTTGTGTAAAAGTAGTGGAAATAAATTAGAGTGAGTTGGCCTGTTTTTTAAATAAATCCAAGAACTGAACTGAACCCGAGTGTGAAAATAAAAACATTACAATACCATGCTAATAAGGAAAATAAATAGTGTTGGAAATTGGTAATTATACGCTATTTGGCAGAAGGATTTGGTACATTTACTCTAATTTAGCATTGCAAATGGTGGGTGCTGCTTAAACTTTTTACTTCAGCCAATCAAAACATTTTTTTTTGCTTGAACTGTGTTCAAAGTAATAATAAATAAGTAAGAGGTTTCGTGTAACTATATTCTTTCGTTAGAGGAAATTGCTTAAAAAAGTTGAAAACATTCGTGTAATTCGTAATAATTAATTAATGCCTACCACTGAAGTCAATATCCCCTTTTAATTTATATCGCAATTCTCCTTCAAAGTCAATCCCTTGTAACCTATTTTCATCATCTACCGTCAAATTGAAAACTCACAGGAACAATTCGGGATTTTTCTGTGTCCAAATACATTCCCTTTTACGACCAATTCAACGTTAAAGAAACTCTTCATGTGAGTATCAAGGCATTTGTTGAGTATTATGAAGTGCTTCCTTAAAATCTCTCATCTTATCTCCCTATATACTATAGTAGTTAAATTAAACCTTTCTTGAAGGAAATTTATATAAAAATGACCATTAACATTTTTAGGCACTTCAAGAGGACCGTTTAATGAACAAGATAATTTTTTCTTGTATCTTGCGGATTTTTGTAGAAGTTATTGTTTTCCAACTGAAAATATCTCGTATGCCTCAACAGAAAAAAGTCTCGCACTATGGTGAATCTTAGGTCGTAAAGACCCTGGCTCACCAAGACCGCTGATTTTGAAACACAGTGGATCGCAGCTGTTCTAAAATTTGATTGAGTAACTAATCGCGCATCTCATTGTGGGAAAAATCAGAAAGCCGTCGCGTATTAATAACATTGGTTCTTATTAGCAACATTTACTAGACGAAATGGTAATATAATTAAACATTTATCCTCATTAAATTTATCTATATCTTCATAAACGGACACAAATTTCCACAAGCATACTAAAAAAATAAAATCGAAACAATGAACACTAGCTTAAATTCGCAAATTCAAAATGAATTAATAAAATGATACAAACTAATCGAGGTGTAAGTTACGCCCTCTAGTAGCTATTCTAAATTAAAGTTCAATATCGTAATTCTCCTGTTCAGAAACATTAGCCACGTCTAGTGTGTCATCCTGAAAATATTAATGCAGTTGAATATAAACTCAACCTATTGGAAAAGTTTAAATTTGTTAACGAATTTTCGGAACAAAAAACACTAAAAATAGTATACAATGAACAAAACAAAGTGGCACTTGGTTATACTAACGTAGAGGAAATGTTTGATATGTATTTTAACTTAGATAATTAAAACAGCTGAATATTTTCTATAACCATTTTTAATAGATTCTGCTAATCAAAGTAAAACTTTTCCGTAAATTTTTAGATGTTGATTTAGTCAAACTTTTCGACGGAAAAAACTACAACTTTTCCGTTTTGCTTTTGTTCGGTTGTGTTTTTTTTTCTTCATTCGAATAGTGGTTTCTCAAATATATTCTCGCTTTATTTTTGCTGAGTTTGTAAGTGTTTTTTCCTGTTTTTCTTTCCTCTATCTTCAGAAAATTTCATGTAAAAGAGTGAAAATATAATATTCCTGTGGTAACTTAAATTTGTGTCAACTTACAATTCTATTTAATTATGAGAAACTTTCAACATTAGTGAATTACTGAATTAATGAATTATAAATGTAAGTTCTTGAATTTAGCTTTAATGTCCTATGTATTTACTATTGAAGAAGCCCTAACAACTCGAAGCATATGTATATACTATTGAAACTTTAAAAGGTTATGTTTTTCACTTTCATTGTAGTTTTTGATTTGTGAAGTGCAACTTCAGTTGAACTCACTAAAGTACCATTTAAATTTAATCATACAAACTAGCGATGCCACAATTATCCTTCAGAAAACATGTGCAATGTTTTTTAATTTACAAAAATGGGATGGTGTTCAAGTGTTTCCCTAAGTACTTTTAGGAAGTGGGTGTTTGGTTAGCCTTTGTTCGTTATCATTTGTGACAAAAAAGGTGAAAATTAGTATTATTTATATGTAGGCCCCAATTGGTATATATGAAGCAGTACATACAAAAAGGCAGACGTCGTGGGGATCTTTGTTTTATAATATGTAAGTATTCTGATCCCGGACACTACACGCGAATGCCACGGCTACAATAAAAACTATGTTACAAAGACGAATATTACACAATGGTCTTAGAAAGGACTAAATAGAAGTCACACGAAAAAGAAGTATTACGTAACCAACAGTACATCAATGATCTTTGACATACAGTCAGCTGGTGACAGAGTTTGATCCACTATTTTCTCGCTTCGGAGGTTGTTAAAAACTGTGTAATTGTTAAACACAATTTGGCGAAATTTGCGAGAGAAGTGCGTGGCTAAGAAAGACTCTTTTTTTTCCATTTTCCGAAGAAAAAAATATTTTGGACCGATTTTCTTGCTTCTGAAATGTTGACTATATAAATCCTATGACAGATCCAAACATCCAAATACGACAGGTATAAGTGGCGCATGTGGTCAACAGATTGAGATAAGAACGTGATCCAGTAAGAATGAAAATTCACATGGTGAGTAGCCCATAAAAAATTGCCATAAGGTTTTTGAATGGTCAAATAAGTTTAAGGACCAGAAAATTTCGTAAAAATTTCAAAGTTTTTTTTTTCGTGATTTCGTTTATTCTGCATTTTAAATTGCATAGTGTTTATTATGAGTTGAAACTTGCAAAACCGGAACTGAAAACTGCCACCATTAGGTCTTTCATGCAATTTGGTATTCTAATAAACGAGACAATTTAACACAATGCACAAGTGTAGGATATGACTTACATATTAAAAATAATTTATTTATTTATGAAATTAAACAAAAAAAAAGAGAAAAAGTCAGTTTAGTTTTTCATATCATTTGGCACGCTGCTAGAAAATGCTATTCCAACACCCTATAACAAAAGGCAGAACTGTCGGATTTGAGCTTCAAATATAAAATAATTGAAAACAAATTATTATAATTGCTGATCATTGATTAAAATACAAAATTATCGTAAATATAGAATAAGTCCATGCAAATTTGTACGATAAATTTTGTGTTTTTGATTTTTATAATATTTTTGAATATTTTAAGCAATATGGAACCACATTTACTAGGTCAGTTGCAGATTAATGATTTACGTACTTACTTTTCGAGATCTTTCAATCTATTGAATGCAAGACAATATATTATTTCTCGCCGAGAACCTTCATCAGTTGCGTCCCCTCAGCTGATTGAATTCTCGAATAATTAATTTATATATATATAGCACATATATTTATTTATTTTATCGCGAAATGTATTCCGACATCCAAGAGGAGAGCGCAACTGATGAAGATTTTCGACTTAAAACCAATATAGTGTCTTGCGTTCAAAGGATTGAAAATTTTCGAAAAGTTAGTATCGAGATTTCCTTGATAGGTGTTAGCAAACCTACAAATTTTTTCGTATGATTCCTATCTTAGGAATCACAGGGAAACGGCATTACACACAGTACGACTCCCGATTTAGAGTCTCTGTGAGCTAGATTTACCTGAAACTCCTGGATGTCGGAATACATTTCGCGATGAAATAAATGATTTACATAACATGATAAATGTTTTGGGAGGCTAATCAATATTCTCCTTATGAGTAGTAATTTAAGTAACAACGAATTTAATTTTTTTTTAGGGTTTGCTTGCTAGGCTGGTAAGAGTGAGAATACAAATGACATAAGGCATGCTTTTTGATTTGGTCTGAAAAACATACCGAAATTTTAGTGTGGAAGACTTGTAGTCTGGAAAGATATTAGCCACGGCAGGCAATTTTTACCACATGTACAATACATGCTCAACTACAAGATTGTTCTTAATTCATTGATTCGTCAATACACTACTTTTATTTATGATCCTGTAACTTAATTTTATGTAACCATCGTAGTTACTTTAGCCAGTGGGATGTTTCGATCTTTTACTCATTTAGTGTATCAAGTACGTTTACACCAGTTTATAGATCAAAATTGTACTCATTTTCGGAAACAAAATTTAACAGCAACCTTATACAATCAATTCAGAAACAGTATATATAGAATAATTGCCAAGATTTTAACAGAACGCTCATAGAACTAAACTATTTAAATAATAAAATGCCGCAAAAATACGATTTTTGTTGCTCATATAATGAAAAGTAATGGAAGAAATGTAAAGGGATCTACAGGGACGTTTTTATTCAAAGATTTATAACTTTCTGGTAAGTAACACTGGAAAATTATTCATCTCCAAAACGATAGTTTATGGTGATACGTTTATATTTGCTCACGATGGATACTACTGAATAAGTAGTTTTCAAAGAACTTAAATAATTCAAGATATATTTTGCATACCACCGTATTAACGAGAATACTCCGTTTTGACATTTAATAATTTTTTTAAAATTTATTTTTAAATTTTATAATTTTTTTAAAATTTATAAATTTCACTTTAATTTGTCTATCTTGGATTTTCGCTATAACGCCGGAAAAAAGATTTATTATAATAGTATATATTGCATAAAATGTAGGAATATGTGACAGCCACCAGCGGTGCACTGACAATAGCTGTCAAGGAACATGTGCGGATCTAGAATTTTCTTAAGGTGGGACAAGAGAAGAAAATTATGGTAAATTGAATTACTATACGTTTTTTTCCAAGCAGTTTATTAAGTTTTTATTTATATAGCTATTACTTGCTCATTTAGTCTCATTTTCCATTGGTTAATTAAATAATTGGTTACCTGTATACAGTTTACTGTTATTAATTACTTTTTTCAATGAATTTCGTCATTGTCAAGACATCGGAGGACAAATAAGGGTCAATCGTTTAAACCAAAATTCACAAGCAGTATTAATACGTTTTACGACACTATAACAAAAATCCAAGATATACTAAGTTTGTGGCATATTCTTGATTACTTTTATGTTTTTTGGGCAATAACACCACAATCGAAATAAAACGACGTATATTCAAGAAAAACCAAACGTTTCAAAGTCTATTGTGACTTCGTTGTAAATGGCTTTATATTTACTCAGAATAGACTTTATATTTATATCAATAAATATAAAGCCATTGACAACGAAGTCACAATAGACTTTGAAACGTTTGGTTTTCCTTCAATATACGTCGTTGTATTTCGGTTATGGTGTTATTGCCCAAAAAACATAAATGTTATCGCTATCGTTATCGATATGTTCTGCAAAATATTTCTATAAATGATATAAATTGCAATTCTGCAAGATCTACTAAACGTACAATATCGATCTTTAGCGTTATTAATCTCAACATTATAAGCTATCATTAGGAGGCAGATTAAGATTCCAGCTGTTCTTACAACCAAGTTATGAATTTTTTATCACACTCACTTTATATCGTTTTTTTTCAGCTTTTCTTTATGAAAAATGATGTGATCAAAATTTACAAACACTCATTTTGAAGATTTTCTGATTCTCTACAATTTTCCTATTGACGGCATTATGAGTAGGTCATTACTTTTTATACTAGAGGCAAAAAAACACCTCATATTTTTGTAGGGTTTTCAAGGCTCAAATAATTTACTTCTATGAGTTTGCTGTTAAAATTATGTTATTTATGGCTTATAAACTATTACTTACGTGATGGCGTATGTGATTTGCGGTAGAGTTTTATGTCACGTAAAAATATCTATTGACTGGATCTTAACGCATGCCATTTCTAGCAGACCCCGATTTCTAAGAGGTCACACTAAGTGAGGAGGTTTCACTAACTAAACATATGTGAGTTCTGACAGTGTCAATCTCATTAACATTAATCACAAGCATTGCGATAAATACTGGAGATCCAAAACGTAGATATTTGTTCACAATACACTGTCTGAAATTACCTTGTTATATTTTCAATTAAAATGAGGTGTCTTATGATTATGACTTGTATAAATAACTTTGTCATTTCACAATAAACTTTTTCTTAATATATTTATCCTGAGCATCTTAGCATGTATCTCATTTGGCTTCCTGAGAATCATTACAATGTCTACCATTGATGTATTTGAAAATATTAGATATGCTTTCCTGCGTCTGAATTCACAATTTTTTGCTACTTTCATATCCACTTTATGCATGCATTCGCGAAAGTTATAACAACCCAACTTTGAAAATTGCCTGCGAGCTAGAGGCGTTATGTTACACGTGTACGTCTTGAAAGTCATAAAAAGTGTTTTACAGACAGAGCAATATGTACAATGGGTTTTTCTTTTTCGAAACTGATTTTTAAAAATGTTTGCTTGGTAGCGCAATAACATGTATGCACTTTAAAAACACCATTAAAGCAACTAGATATTACTAGACTGTGTATAAGGTTAACATTTATAATTGCTACATGACGGATCGAGAATGCTTTATTGAGGATAGTAGAAATTCTTTAATTTCAAATTGGAGATGTTTGTCTCCCATCGAACTCTTCCCCAGATTGGGCTAAGAGAATAGCAACGTGTTGGTGAGCTACTACGACCAAATTACTCTTAGAGCTAAAAACTAATCTAGATTACGGAGGGTGCCAAGAAAAAAATAAATTTAAAAATAGCTATAAGAAAGATCGTTTTGTGGGTTTCAAATTTTCAGTAGATTATTGAGATTCGCCTTTAAATTAAGAACTGATAAAAATAAATTAAGGTGTCTTCTCATAATTATTGAAAATAACGCGAAAATATGTTCTGAATATAAATTGTTTCAACTTTTAATTTGACATTACTAATATAGAGGAATTCTCTCGAAATTATAAACCAAAATAAAAACTAATTCACCGAAAAGCAAAACTGTTTAGTCTATACGACTGCAGATATAAAAAGTACCGAAAATTCCATGCCAAGAGAGAAATTGAGAGTAACTAGGATAGGTTATAAATGCGGTCGCACAACAGGAGCCGAATAGGGAGGGGTAAATGAAAAAAAGGTATCAATATATAACTTATCCACATTTTTAAAAAATATCGATATAACTTTATAAACAACAAACAATATCGATATATCCTCCAATCAGAGTTACTTCCCCTCTACGCCTATTCTATATTCTAAGCGAATATCGTTACTAATTTTCGGTAATCATTTGACAAGGCCATTGGAGAAGAGAAGTGGATACGCTTGAAGCAAGGGTCTGTCATGGTAGCGGCTGAATGAAAAGCATTTTTTACTAAAGATGTCAATTTTTCGTCGATTCTTCTGAGTAAATTCTTTTTATCAGTCTTTCTTAAAGTGATAGATGGAGTTGTTTGATCTGTTGCTTGGCGACTATGCTTCACGTCACATAATTTTCCCCACTTATATGTGAAATAGCTTCATTAAAAGGGTCAAGAAGCGCAGTGTCTCTTATCACGTTGAGCTGCGAAGTTGCAATTATATCAGGCATTTTCTTATTGTTTGACTTTTTCTGACCAAAATTTAGCTACAACTGCAGACAATTCACAAATCTTAGTAGCAAATCCAAGTATCAGTACCATCCAGTCCTGAATATTTGTGTCAATGTCAAAACATCACCTTCTTTCTTTTATTATGCCTGTTGTTCATCTGACAATTGGTACCAATGTTTTCTGTGATATGTAGGGAAGAATGTTCAATTTTCTCATTATAATTATTTTTGCATTACTGAGTTTCAATTTATAAATACAATATATGTATATTTCGAACAACAAACTCTTTCATTCGATAAATCAAATGACACAATTGAGACAATTTGTACTTACTGGGACTGTGCCTCCGAAATTAAATTCCAGAATATATCAAATTAGCATACATTTTTTTATATGAAAAGGTAGGATAGAAATACACAAATATTTTCTTTGTGAGTACTTACAACATTTCGTTGACTTGCTCCCCCCCCCCCCTTTTATTCTGATCTTCTCAGTTAGATACATCTTCATCCCCATAAAGAGTCAGACCATTGGGATGGATAACTTCTACCTTTGCCCTTGTACTGCATTGTTTGTTGTACACAACATCATTGATCCTTTTGGCAGTTCCCATGAAAATCAAACTTTATCCATTTGATGGAATCCAGTCGAATTTACTTGTAAGTTATGCCAGGTTTCCTTCCTGCTGCATGTGCAGTTGCACTTGACAATTCATGAGTGGTTAATAAGCTTCAACAAAAAATACCCTGATGTTAACCTGGTGCTGTAAGGTACAGCGGAATTATATTCGAGCAAGAACGGATTTTTGTCCTCAGCCCAATTTCATTGGTTCCTACCAAGCACTCTGTAAAGATGTTTTTTAGAGTATCGGTGCCTTGCCCTGTGACTTTGACTGTATGTCTAGTTTTGGGTTTCTTAATACACATATCACAGACCTTGATCGGAATACACTTTCAGTAGTATTCCAGATGGGCTAAACAACTGCTAAACTAACTGCCTTACAAGGCAGTTGATAAAGAGATTATAATCTGGATGAGTAGATATTGTAAGAACTTTACGTCATAGGCTAAAGTAACAAACGTCTGTAACCTTTATTGGTCTTTTAAAAATTATTTTTATTCAAGAACCTGTTAACCTGGTGTTGTAAGGTACAGGGGAATTATATTCGAGCAGGAATGGATGTATGTCCTCAGCCCAATTTCATTGGTTCCTACCAACCAATCTGGAAAGATGTTTTTCTAGAGTATTGGTGTCTTGCCCTGTGACTTTGACTGTATGCTTAGTTTTGGGTTTCTTAATACACATATCACAGACATTGATCGGAATACACTTTTAGTAGTATTCCAGATGGGCTAATCAGCTGCTAAACAAACTGCCTGCAAGGCAGTTGCTAAAGAGGTTATCATCTGGTTGAGTAGATATTGTAAGAACTTCGGGTCATAGGCTAAAGTAACAAACGTCTTGGTCTTTTAAAAATGATTTTTATTTAAGAAAACCAAAACATTTTAAAGGCACTTACTCGTATACTGTTTTATTCGTAATAATGGGTGAGATATTTATATGAGATAAATAACATGATAGCTAAGAGATATGTGACGGTTACAAATTTAATATGATGATAGTAGTATAGATATGAGAGTTTTGGACCACTTATGCAAAAAGGCAGATATATCAGTATTGGAGCCCCCGTAGGCCGCCGGCACTGGTTGTGTGGGTTGTTGGGTATGTTAGGTGTCTATTGAGTAGTTGTGTGAGTTTCATAAATTTGGTGGCAGTGTTAAGGGAGAAAAATGCGAAAACGTTAATTTTCTTTGAATAAAATTTAATAGTGTGTGAAATTTCCATCCGTCCGCCACTGGTAATGCGAAATAATTCAAATAGCTTAGTGGCTTGAGTCGCGTTTCGCGATTTTTACGAGTACAGACTTGTTTTTCCAAAGATCAAGGTGCTGGGTATGGGGTCAAGAAACTGCGATCATTTGAAGGTCAACTAGTCGGATTCCGGCCAGCCATTTGATTTTTGCAATTTCAGGTGGATTGTTGAAATTAGAGGGAACAAATAAACGCGAGATTATTAGAAGGAATATGTTTTATTAAAATTATACAAAATATCATACAATTTTTTTAAATCTAATCGAGCAACTACATTAAGAGGAATTATAATTTCATAATTATTGCTTTTATTTTTTTCAATAAATAAGTGGTTTTCCCCATCCTCTGCCCATATGGTGGCCCGTAAATTGTTGTCGTAATCTTCGGAAACCAGTACGTTGTTGTCATCTCGGTACTCACTGATAAAATTTAGAAATTTTTCAAACCCAGCTGGCGTAAAAGTCACAGATGATGTTTCTTCTTTTGGAAATGGATTCGGTTGATTAGACTCATCTTGAAGAACAGCTTCATGATTATTTGAACGCAGGACTACTTTCTCAGCGGTAAATACTATTTGCAGAAAATTTGCAAATTTGTAGTGAGCTACTAAGTAGTTGGGTGTAATTCTCTTGGTAGTTGTTCGGTTGGTAAAATTAAAGCGATGGTTGTTGGACATAACGTCACTGTAAGACATCTTACTCACTTCAAGAGATACTGCGGGAAACGTGTTTGCGTTCAAATGTATGTTATTCACTACCGCGAATGCGGTTGACTCTCCCACCAGAGATAAATTAAATAAGAATAAAAAAAAATTGCCCAGAAATGTTAGCCGAGAAATGGGATCGAACCGGGGGGTCTGTAATGGGGAATATACTTACCTTTGTAATTAACTCAGCGCTCTTTCTACTCGGCCATTTCTGGGTTAATACAAAACAGGGTGTAAAGGAACAAGTGTTGCATTATAAAATTGTTAACTGAAGAATAAAGACGTATACGTCATTTTCAATAATGATATTAGTGAAAGCTAGTATTACTACTGGTTTTGTGATATTGACTTTTATATCACAAAACATGCTATACACAAATATACCACAGGGAGTGGAAAATGTGGCGGTATGCTTTTCTAGGAATTGCTCAAATAGATCTGATTTTTCGCTAATGAGGCGGACATTGCTAAATGATGGGCTACTACCAGCATATTTTGCAAAATTTCCTAAAGATAGCACCCCATTACGCTACAAACTTAAAATTTTCTTTTACAACGGCACTGTGGAGGATTTTGATGGATTAACAGCAAATTATGATTGCCAGCAGGAAGCCGAAGCAACAGCAACGACTAGTAGACAACAGCTACCAAATTCGCTTCAGAGAGAACTCAATAACTTATTAATATTATTATGTTTTGCTGTTATATCTTTGATATTATTGTTGGTAAAACTTATGTTGAAATGTACAAGATCTATACACTCGTTAATAAAATAATTTTGAGAAATAAAAATGCATGTTATGTTTCATTTATTTATTGAGGTAAAATGTTATTGATTAACCAATCATATATATCATTACAATTTTTTATAGCACATTTGTATTCTGCGTATTCTTCATTAGAATCTTCATAATGATAGCCACAGACTATGGGATATTTACTTGTCTCACGGTCCTTCTTAGTCACATCTCTCAACTTTATGGCGTTGATGGTATGCTCCAAATTTATGAACTTTACATGATTGAGCCCAAGCTCATTTTTACACTTTTTAACTAATAAGTCATATTTTTGGTGACCTCTAACGTAGACATGAGAACATCTGGAGAGAAGAAAATTCAAAATCATATTCAACTGGCTTACATCCCAGATTCCACCATTGTAGCTGAGTCCATGAAGAAAATTCTCACAATATCTGACGGTTCGTCGATCTTCCTTGCACAGCAATTCAAATGGCCGAGGAGGCTTAAACAGGTAATGTATGACACCCGTTGCATGTGTCTTGATAGCCAATTCTTTGGGAACAAATTCCCCGTTAAGAATGAAGCCTTGAATGTCAACGATTGCGATTTCCATTGTGAACTGAAGTTGTAATGTGAAAATATGCTCTTTTATGATAGGTTACGAACAATTTCGCTGAGTGGGAGAAACTCCATCAAACAATCGTGGATGATTATACAGAAGGCACGTGTTTTGTCAGGAAAACCTGTTTGAGATTCAATATCCAGGCGTACATCCACAGTGGAGGATTTCATGCTGTCTTCACGTCGGGAACAATCGATTACGAAGAGAGTGTGATTCTTGAAGGTGAGATAGTCTAGGAGCGGGTGTCTTTTGTCAGCAAAACTGGGATAAAAGTCCGTGTAGCGTTTGTAGGCTTCTCCGTATTCGTTCCTGGGGAAATCCAATAGCCATCTCTCGTTCGGCCAAAATTCTCCATTAAGAGTTAGACGAATATTAGATATGTGGATATGATCAAATTCCGTGGGATCAGCCGCTATGTTGCTGTGCTTATTGGTCTGGAAGGCAACGATGACGTATCGAGGACTCTCTACAGCAGCACAAGTTTTCACAGCCCAAATTTCTCGTGTGGCGCCTGTCTTCAGAGCAGGCAACTCATGAAGCTCCCATTTACGAAAGGGGATAATAATGCCGGTATCCTGCTTAACGGCTTGCAGCAGTTCAAGTTTCATATCATCGTTGGGGAATATATGCTGGACTTTGAGTTCAATGCTGTCAATCGTCACGCTTGCTTTTGTAGATTTATCAGTAATAATAAGACAATCATCATCATTTCTTGCTCGCACTAAACGTATTGTTTGCTTTCCACAGGTTACTCGCTGGTAGTCGTTGAAGAGGGAAAACAAATGCTTGAGCGGGATGTACATTCGGAAAGATCTGTCTGCTGCATTCACAATTGGTTTACCGGGAAAATTCCAGCCAGCAATAGCTAATTCTCTTGAACTGGTAGGATCATAGCACAGATAACCTCGTATGGCACTGACGCGACCGGGATCGCGAACCGATTCCATTTCTTTACCACACTGTTCGTAAACCATATTATCGAAGAAAAATGCTCCTGCATTAGGGGATAGGGAAACTTCACCTGCACCTGCCGTTACATTAATTTGACCCTTAACGGCGATATACGAGTCCGCCATGGATAACCAGGAATCGGCTTGGTTCACAGTAATCTCCACTATGTCGTTGTTCCCAAATGACTTTACATAGGGATAGTAGGTTCTGACTTCCATTCTGCGAATGCTGCCATCGAAACTGGGCTTTCGGAAGATATCGAATGCTTGAGTTGACATGATAGCCTAGCGATTGTAAAAATAGTTTATTGGAGAACGTAAGTGATCTCTTCAAAGGTTTCGTTGATACTGACTTTGACTGTGGTATGTTTGTACTTTTATGAGGATGCTCAAATATGAGTAAGCGTCCCATTATTGCTGCAATAGCTGTTTCAGTTCCAGTCTCACAATGATTTCCTCCCCTCGGAAATTGACGAGTTCAGATTCCTGATTGAGAATTCTCAAAGTTATGTTGTGTATTTCTCTTCGGTTGATAGGTAGGTAGATAAGATGTTGAGGTGTTTCGTCAATAGCGAAACCAGGATCAACTCCAATGGCAAACTCGTATATGGTATGTGACGGTCTGTCGTTGTAGAATGCTCCCGATGTGATGTTACTATCGAGATGGATTGTTCGCACTTTTATAATATTCACTGGTAAATCAGAGCTGTGCACTTGAAGAGGTGTGAGCAGTCTCTTGGAAAAACCCAGTATGGCACCGATGCTGCTTTCCTTTTGAAAGTCTATTGCGTATTTACTGCTGTATATTTCACACTTGAGTGTATTATTGTTGGGTTTCAATGAGAAAATCTCATCTACATCCTTCGAATGCTGCACACCCAAGACTTTTCTAATGTGCGCTTCAATATCACCAATTTCGTAGCTGCCTTCAGGTAATTCGATGGCGGTTGGTTTCTTTTTCGAGTCGATTAAATGCACTTTGCTACCCTTCTCAATGTTCGGGATGCTGTTGTAGGAGTGGAAACTCAGCAAGGCTAGACCGTAATTGTAGTCAGGATGTAGTTGAATAGGTGGTTGAAAATCAATGGACAGTATTGAACTGCGTCCTTTCAGCGTTAATATCAAAGACATGACTGAAGATTTCCCTCAATGTTAGGTGTTATTATAGAGAAATTGCAGACACAAATGACCGCAATTAGATTGATTATAATTTTGGTAGGAGTCGTTGTTGTAGAGTATCGATACATTACTTCCTAAATACTCAGCCAATTCACGAGGCGGTTTCAAATTACCAAAACTATCGAAATATTGCGCAACGTTTCCATTTTTAATGTAAGCTACCCAGTGTGTGCCTTTGTTGCGACTAGAATCCAAGTTGATGATTGCCGACTCGGTTCTTGATGGTTGTTTGTTTTTAGGTAAGGCATCACGCATAAATACACCTTTAAAATTTGGTATTTTCAATTTTTTGGCGTATTCAACAAGCTCGCTGGTGTAAAGTGCTCGACTGGGTAGCTTTATCGGGAGTTTTTTTGTTGTTTCTTCAAATAGAGACCGAAGCCTCCTTTGCGAGACTTTTTCAGGTAGAGCCCGGACCCTTTCTTTCCAATCTCCTCCATAGCTTGATTGTGTCGTCTGTCCTCTTCGAGTTTCTTTTTAGCATTTTTTGCGTCTATGAGTGTTTTACCCAAAGTTGCAGCTCCTCCAGTAAGGGTTCCAAGAGCTGAGAGTCCTGCAAATAGCGGGAGTAATGGGAGAATTCCACCGACTTTTGACTCGAATGGTATAACACGAGGAACTCGAATTTTCTTACGACCGCCAGCTTTCTTAATTGCCATCCTAGCCGCTCTCAAAGCCATCAGCGATGACTGTCGTAGACTTTGTCCTGCAGGAGAGTTAGCGATAGCTTTATTCGTAGGTAGCATGACATGCTTTCGAAATGGTAAAAGGGTTTTGCCTGTTGAAGATTTTCGCTTACGGGAAGATTTTTTCACACCTCTACTCCTCTTTCGCTTTTGAGATTTCATGCCAAGACCGAGTTTCTGTTTGGTTTTCATAGTCGTTGTTATGAGCCAAGCAGCTGCTTTTTCACCGAGTGAAGCGTCCTTAGATTTGAATCTCTCCCAAGCCCTATTCTCCAACTCAAAATCTGCCTTATGACGGTCTGCTAGAGAAGTGCTTTTACTGTAAGCAATATCGTGATCTCGACAAGCTGCGTCGGTTTTGTTTATACCTCGCTGTCCTAGAGCTAAGCGTTTTTCGAGTTTCGTACCCGGTCCACAAAATTGATAGCCAGGAAGGTGAATTTCAAAGGGTAACTTGTTGATTAGAGTGTTCACTACACTTCCACTACCTTCAGCGGTTAACATAATACTGACTGACTGACGTTCAGAAAGTAAATTTTATATTTAAACGTCCACCCAAAACCCATGTACATCAGTTTACTTTGAGATGCACATAAAGCAGCAAGATATTCAATTGCCTATAGAAAATCTAGATTTTGTGGCGGAAGGGGGTGACAATGATAGTGTGCCATCGAAAAATGGGAAACTATGGCCAAATTCCGTCCGGGCGGCGTTCTGCGGCCCCAGCGGCTGCGGGAAAACCAATGCGCTGCTCTCGCTTTTGTTCAACGAAAACGGATTGCGATTTAAAAATGTCTACGTGTACTCGAAATCTTTGTACCAACCAAAATACCAACTACTACAAGAGGTTCTCAAGAGCGTTAAAGGTGTGTCATATTTCCCTTTCAGCGAAAACGAAAATGTAATTGATCCATCAGACGCCTGTGAGTATTCAGTGTTTATTTTTGATGATGTTGCTGGTGATAAACAGAAAAAGATTCAGAATTTCTTTTCCATGGGACGACACCGACACATCGATTCAATTTATTTGTTACAGACGTATAGTAAGATGCCCAAGCAACTAATACGAGACAATTGTAATGTGATTGTGCTATTCAAACAAGATGAAATCAATTTAAAGCATGCCTATGATGAACACGTATCTCCGGATATGTCATTCGAACAGTTTAAAGACTTGTGTTCAAAGTGTTGGCAGGATCGCTACGGGTTCGTGGTTATTGTTACAGAATTCAATTTAAACGAAGGGCGATATCGACAAGGTTTCGATAAATATATAAGACTACAAAGCGAAAAATAATCAGTCAGTCAACAAAAATGTCTTCAGTGAGCAGCAACAGCATTGCAGAAGCTTTTCGCAAGAAAAAATCAAACAACTAGCACGGTCCATTCGCAAGAAGTACCTCAGTCTGAAACTGGGTAAATCGGAAAACGATGAGACCCTCAATAAGCTCTTTGAACCGGTAGTCGGACCTTTGAAACAAATAGTTTCGACTACATCCAAAGTTCTCACCAAGATACCACCAGCGTCAACACATTCACCTCCGGTGTTGCCATCTATAAAACGAGAAACAATTGTGAAAAAAGAAAAACTAGAACCGTTAACACCAAAATCCAGTCTATTCCTCGAAGAAGAACCAGTCGCAGAGACTAGTTTTTATACCGATGCTGAAGCCGAGGAAACGGAACAAGAGGAAGATGATCCGACTAATTACTCTGACAAAACCTTTGAGTCCTATATGGAGCAGTATCCAGCAATGGTGCAAAAGTATATAACCGAATATTTCCACAAGAGTGATAAAATTGACAACATTTATGGACCCTCATACAATTTGAAAACCTCCAAGTGGTATCTCGGTAACAAAGAAATCAACTTCGATACGAGGACAGGACGTCTTACTGTTGGAGACGCTGTGTTTCGAGGATCACCTGGTCTTTACCAACTGATATTCTACAAGGACCCCGCATACACTCCAGATGACAAAATCGTGTACCAAAAAGTTCTGGAGCGGGCATTAGTACACCGGAATGTAAAAGGACATCTGAAACCCTCAGGAATATCCAAATACAAGGATGTCATTAAACCTATGTTTATAAAACCAATTAAACCAAGCAGCAGCAGCGAAGGAAGAGGTATGAAGTTGAAATATAATACAAAGCCTATGGAATACGTCTACTGGGACGATCCCAATGAATTGGTAGATCGTTTAAGGTTACTTGTTGCATCGAAAGAGGCCGGCAACACATCCCACGACAACGAAATTGTAGCGATAATAAATGAGCTCAAAGAAGCCAATATTATACGCGACAAATAACCAAAGTAGTCATTAGTAAAATGTCTCTCGATAAATTTGGTCGAAGTGCTGTTCAACAACAGCAACCGAGTGATTATGAGCGCGCAAAAATACCATTTTCCTTCACAGCTGATGGAAATATTGATGTAGAGAAAGTGATAATTTCAAATGTTGCAGATCCTAAAGCGGATATGGATGCCGCCAATAAACTCTATGTTGATGATAGAGTACGCGACAAGTTGTCTCAAATTAAAAAGGACTTTCAAGTGGCATTCAATGATTTCAGCGATAAGGTTTACAGCAGTATGCGAAAACTTGAGAAAAATCAACATACTACTGATAGCAGCTTAAGGGTTAATCAACAGACCTTTCTGGAATTTCAGTCAAATACCAACGTCCAGCTTAACCAGCTTACGAAATTGCCACAGCAAATTGAAGAGAATCTAAAACAGACTATAAGTGATGAAATTTCGCAATTGAAAAACGATATTGATGAAGTGAAGGCCATCAAAGAGAAAATGCTAAAAGTTGTACCCGAACTATATGTGGATATGCAAAAATTACACGATGAAATGAGTGATAAAGTTAATAAGATGAACTTAGAGATGAAAAAATTATCAGATGGCATCAAGAGCGAATTGCGATCTCACAAAAAACGAAGTCTCTTCGCAAATCAACAATCAATTAAAGATGATTAATCCAAAAATTGTAGCCATTCAACAGCAACAGCAGCAGCAGCAACAGCAATCTGCTCTAAAGACTAAATAAAAAGGCATCAGCCATGTTAAATTATAGTAGTCATCATGAATTATTCCAAGGAAAAAGTTCAAGTTGTAAAGGAGCTGCATCGACCTGTGAGAAAAAAATTTCCACGACGTCACACCGTCATTAAGGGTTTCGATGATTTATGGCAGTCTGATTTAGGACAATTAGATCTTTATGCGGGAACTAATAGAAATTTTAAGTATATCTTAGTGGTAATTGATTGTTTTTCCAAGTACGTGTGGACGAGGCCGCTGAAATCAAAATCAGGAGAGGAGGTGACAAAGGCTTTCGAGAGTATTCTCACTGCTAATGGTGGGCGCCGCCCGAAAAACTTGCAAACAGACCACGGAAAGGAATACTACAATAGTCACTTCACGAAACTAATGCAAAAATATTCGATTAACCACTATAGTACATTTAGTGGGATGAAAGCAGCCATATGTGAGCGCGTGATAAGGACGCTAAAGGAGAAATTATTCAAGTATTTCAGTTTAAATGGCAGTTACAAGTGGATTGACATTTTACCTGATATCGTTCAGTCTTACAACAATCAAAAACATCAGACGACGAAAATGCGCCCTAGCGACGTAACTGCTGCTAATGCTAAGGCCATTAAAGTATTCAATAAATTGAAAATCACCGGACCTAGGAAACTCAAGGTGGGTGATGTGGTGCGAATAAGTAAAGTGAAACACGTCTTTGAAAAAGGACATACCAGGAATTGGACTACAGAGCTATTCAAGGTACGTCAATATCAGCTAACGAATCCCATAACCTACCTGTTGGAAGACATGAGTGGCAGACCAATTCAAGGGGGATTTTATGAGGAAGAATTGCAAAAAACCGCAAACCCTGACGTTTATCTCGTGGAAAAAGTGTTGCAGAAAAAAGGCAATAAAGTCAAAGTTCGATGGTTGGGTTTTGATAAAAGTCACGACAGCTGGATTGATTCCAGCAACAGGCTATAACTTGTAAAACAGGAGTAGGAGGGAAGATGACGACAGAGACGTTATAAAAACCTTTTGAGTTTCCCATTACCTTCAGTAAGAGCAGTTCAATTTGGTGAGCAGCAGTATGAGTGATACTAGTTTTGAAGAAATTGACTACAACGCCGACCTAGATAGAATCTTAAACATGTACGAAGAAGCAGTTAAAACAGAAGCGTTTTACCTGTTACACACCAAATTTCCTCTCATCAATTCTGAGTTGGAAATCCAATGTGCATTAAGTCCAGCTCGAACGTTTGCACCAGTAGTTATTCTGCAAAAAAATAATGTGAAAATTGTCTTGAACAGCTTCGAATGGGCGGATGTTTTGTGCGTTCTGAAGTTGATGAATCAGAATTATTTAGAAAACCCAAATATTAGCAGTCACGAGGTTGCAGCAATAATTTCCTGTGGAGAATTTCTACATATAACCCAAACAAGATCTGAGGATGACGAGAAACTAATCTTGTTGATGCAAAATATTATTGCGTTATATTTCTCTCATAGTGATGTAGTGGAACTTTTTAGAATTGAACATATAATTTCTAGTCGAGTAGAAGCATATTTAGAAATGAACTTTTGTAAATATTATTTCAAAGTTTTAAATGAAGTTTGTTCATGGAAACATTTAATTTGTTCGCAACCAGTTGAACGACTACTATCATCTTTTTGTTTTGATAATACATCTCAACTGAGTATTGCTTTAAGAGAGTATCTTTATTATTACAGAGAAAAAATTGTAGCCGACATTGTAGCGAGAAAACCTCAATAAAATGTATAAAATCATCCCGTTTTTTAATTTTCCCTCAGTTGATATATCACAATCATGGAGTGTAGAGATTGGTATCAAGTATACGAACACAGATTACGTACCTTTGAAAACTGGCCATCAGAATTCCCAGCTTCCAGACTAGCAAGGGCTGGCTTTATTTATTTCGGTCAAAATGATGTAGTAAGATGTGCATTTTGTGGGACTGAAGGATTCAACTGGCAAATGACAGACGATCCTGTAGCTGACCATTTAGATTGGAATCCAAATTGTTCCTTCTTCGATACAGATAGCGTATACTTAATAAATAGAAAAAAACCTGTTGTTCATAAAGATAAAATAAGTGTTGCCAGCAGATTTTCTACGTTTGGCAATTGGCCTATAGCTCTAAAGCAGAGACCTAATGATTTAGCAAAACTTGGATTCTTTTATAGTGGTTCAGGAGATAGAATCATATGTTATTGTTGTGGCATACAGATTTCAAACTTGCTGCCAAACGATGACGTTACTGAACGGCACTTGATGATATCCAACAACTGCTTAATGATTCAAAAAACAATAGAAGATTCAAAAGCCACTAGCTTATCTTGCAAAATTTGTTTAACTAATGAAATATCTGTTGTACTTCTTCCATGTAGACATTTAGCCTGCTGCTCAAGTTGTTTTATAGATATTGATAAATGTTGTATCTGCAGATGTGAGACAGTTGGGTATTTAAAGGTCTTTATTTCTTAAAATAAAAAACTGTTTTCAGAATATTTTTTTTATTTAATTTATCATTAAATACCGTATACAATATACCACCACCACCACAACCAGCACCGAATCTTACATGAACTTACTACTCTATATATATTTTTTAATAAAAATACAATACCTAATTAGTAAAACTATATAATTATACACTAAAGTAAACACACAACAACACCAAATAAAATTAATTATACAATACAACAATACATACACAACAACAACAAAAAATCAATAATATTTTGTTTTTTTTGCTGCAGAAAAGTACCTTTCCATATCATGCAAAAGGTACTCATCTGCATTACATATCTTAAACAGCGGCATCCAACAAGAACTACACCAATGTTTTTTGTATTGATACACAATGTATAGATCTCTACTACAGTATTTAAATGTATCAAAGTGCGGCCTAAACTTATAAAATCTTACTCTCTGTTGGAAAACACTTTTCAGTGTCTCCCCACATGAGTTGCATAACCGAAAGTCACCAAATTCAATAGCAAAAATTGTAAAATATTGGAATGATGCCTGATATCTATCATATGAACAGAATTTTTCAAGATCGTAGGCGAAATTCAAGAAAATAAGCCTCTGATGTAGTGACAAATTTGTTTCATATTCAAACCCATCTAAAATGGCATCAGTGTCTAGATGGGTATTTGAAGAAAGCTGAACAAGTTGTCCATATTTGTGTTTCGGAAAACTGTGCATCACATCATCGATTACTGACCAGGGGAGAGGTGCCCAGACAACGAAATTGGCTAAGTTTGAAATACTGTGACAGATGGTCTTGATGCAATGCTCTTTAAGAGTGTTTGGGGTCGCCATTGTGTAGAATAAAAAATTTGCTACTGAGAATGCTGACTTTTCTTCTTTTTAAATTGAGATCTCGAATTCGTGTTGTTGTCGTTGTTGCCGTTGTTTTTGTTGTTGTTGTTGTTGTTGTTGTGTGTCTGTAAAAGAAAAAAATATACAAGAACTAATCTAATTTGTAATGTTACTGCTTTTCACATCATCATCAGCATCAACTACTATTTAGTTTCAGTCGGAGGGGTTGAAAGTTTCTGACACAATATCAGGCATATCTAACAGCTCTTGATACCAATATCTTGGAACTTCTGGTTCATGCTTATGTATCGTGAACAAAGGCATCCAACATGAACCACACCAGTTTCCTCGATATCCGTATAAAATGAACAGTTGATATGACCGATATCTGTATGTTCTCACGTAGTCTCGATACGTATGAAATTGTTTCCTTGTTTCGAAACAAATTTTAAGTTTCTCGCAACATTCGTTGCACAAGGGCAAATTATCAAATTTCACACGGTCTCGAGACTCAGCGACAATTCTATTGATTTTAAAAGCTGCAGAATACTTTTTATATCTGGCGTGAGATTCTAACCCCCCATAAAATAGCAGACTGATTCTCTTGTCGAGTGACAATTTTTGGTCTGCTTCATCATCAAAGCCATCTACGAGAGTCTTGTGATCTACCTGCATGTTTGAATATATTTCATCAAACTGTCGGTATTTGATGATAGGAAATTGTTCCACCAAATCATCAAATACGGACCAAGGAAGCGGTGTCGTGGTGATGAAATCCGCAAGATTTGAAACACTGCGACAGATCGCTTCAATTGCAAGTTGTTTCAATGTGATTGATGATCCAGATGGAATGTTGTAGATGACTTGTAGTAGTGTTGCTGATGATGATGATGATGATGTGAAAGACATTTTTTTTTGCGGTTTCTGTTGTGGTATCTGCAAAAGAGAAAGAAAAAGAATTCAAATTAGAATTGCCTGATCTTGTAATGGCCCCAGGGCAAAGTATTGTAACTGTGGGGAATAAGAAAGCGTTTGTCGTCAAAGGGATTAAGCGCAATTTTCGTTTGCTCAATGCTATATACATCGTGATGTTTCGATTGTATAGTGCATTGAGTTTGATGTAGTACGAAGGATTTATTTGAATGGTCTGTAAATTGCTGCAGACATTCCAAGTAATCTTCGTACTTTATTTTGCGCTTCACCACACTCTTCTTTACCCCCTTGGCTTTCTTAATGTTGCTACCTCCTTGAATCTTAAATGTGTATTGCTTCGAACGCAATCCAATAAAAAATAACATAATTTTACCTTTCACCTCATCCTTCATTAGACCCGGTATTTTACTATTAACTAAGGGAATATTCCAGCGATTATCTGAAGGATAATCGCTCGTGTCAAAACGTTGAATATCCGCCTTTATTACCTCTTCATAGAGGTCCTCACACTGTATCTCATAGACCAGGCTATCAGTGTCCGAATACAAAAGTTTGCACCGCTCCACCGGAAACTTTTTGAGCATGTAATCATAGTGAAACTCATAAATGCAAAGTTTGGAAATATCAAGAATGCACATCCCAATGTATAGAGGTTTATCGAATAGAATACTGTGCTTTTTTAATTCAACAGCCATCAGATCTTCATCGAAAATAGTTCTACTTTGAAAATTAGGGCTGGCAATTAAGTTTTTCGCTCCCATCCTACCGTTCCATTTTCTAACCAACTTCACAATTCGATGTTTTCTCACGTTTTTGCATTGTTTTCCCAAACACTGCGTTTACCATCAATTTGTAGAGGTTTTTCTCAAATTCATGTTTCGCCTGACTTCGCAGTTGAGTGTTTAAGTCGATGTAGGGTTTCAGCCAGGCGGACTGATCAAACTGCAATACTCGGTGAATTTTTTTCAAGACTAAACCATGCGCCAAAGCTTGCTTTAGATTCCTGTAATGAATTATGTATTTTTCTTTATCATCGAGGGTGGTCAATAACTTTTTATTTTTAGAATTTGGGGTGTTTTGTGTTCGGCACAGAACGGTAGGTCCCTGTGAAGATCGTGTAAGCTCTCAGGGTACTCCAAGTCTACTTCTAAAATGTATCCCTTTGGCGAATCATCGGGGATGGATGTTATGTCGATGTTCGGGTCAACCCAATTGAACCCACCATAAGGTAGGGGTTGCATCATCCCCCATCCGTACATGTTATTAACATCACAATAAAAAAGGTATTTTGAGGGTTTAGAGGAATCATAACCCTCTACATACTTATTGTTTGCTTCGCCGTACCTGTTGCAGCACATCGAGATACCTCCTCGTATTCCGCGTTCCATAAATAGCAACATGTCAACATCTTGAATCGTTTCGAGTCTACATTGCGTTTATTTCAACATGCAATCCCATGTGAATCCAGGGATTGTATAATAGCTTGCTGCGTCTAAGCCGTATGTCTTGTGGCAGGTGTTTCTAAATGTCTCAAATACGCAAGCTAACAACAAGATATCAGTTTTCATATACAGATCGCTGTACTCACCGAGTGTTTTCAATCCAAATTTCTCCCAAATTACCTGTGCATGTATATAATCCTCATCTTGTATGTGTTCATCGTTCAAGCGATTATAAAATTTCTTTTTCGCAGGTAATTCGGTTTCTTGCAATCTCTCAATTTTGTCAAGATAATCATAGAAAAATACACCTTTTCTATAGAGCAATCGTAGGCTCTCATTTGGTACATGTCTAAACTGATTATTTAGAATCTCAAAGTCGGTATCTTTTAACGTGGACACCAAAGTGTCTAACGAACACCCCATAAACCTGAAGGAATCTATGTAGCGAAATTTAATTTTGGTATCGTTATCGTGGACGGTGAAACTAATATATTTTTCCTTATTAACCGGCAGCAAAGTTATGTGATTTCGTTTAGCCAAGTCGCGAATAATAAAATGTGAGTCGTACCCACTCAAATTGTGAAAAACAATGGGTACAACAAAGGATTTCCGATATAAAAGGTTGCACTTATTGTGTGAAAAGCCTCTAAATTTCCCAGACAGGTGGTCATGGTCGCGAACTACCCTATCCTGAGGGCTAAAAGGTTTTTCACAAATATGGCACACCCCCGTAGCATCCTTCAAGTCTACCACGGTGTTCATAGGCTCTACGTTAATCAGTTTAGACTGCACAAATTTTGCCACATTAGCCATATCTTCAGCGAACCAAGACATACAATCAACCCCTCTATAACTTTTGTAGAATGAATAATCATTATTATAACTACATTGAAAATAGTACCCAGCACTGTAAGCGGTATGTTTTTGATATGGCAAACTATTAGTTGATGGTTTCTTGCCACCAGTAACCGGTTCCAAAAGAGATTCAAAATCAGCGTAAACGATGAACGGAACTTTTTCTTTATACATGTGGTTTTTAAATTGAACGTGAGAAAACTTTGGAAATTCTATTTTACATTCATTCAACTTTTCGCAGTATTCAGAATGCTCCTTTAACTTTCCCTCTGAATAAAAATAATTTAGACATCTATCGCAAATATATTTTTTTCCTAAATGCTTGGAAACTTGACTCGATATAAGGCGTGACAGATTTTTTATAAAACAATAATGATATTGGATTTCATAAGCATCATTATCACTCTCATCATCATCATCAACACCCTCTACATCCATATCACTTTTTTTCGAAAAATACTTGTCTTGAACAAGTAACAAATTGACATGTTGCTCTCGCTTTTCTTTACACAAACGTACTGGAACGACGGTGAACTTGGAACGTGCATCCATTTCCAAACCGAAGACATTTACAGAGATTGACTGATTATGCTTCTCAAAAACTGAAATTTCATTAATTTTGACTGGGGCACTTAAACCGGTTAAATTCAAAACTGTGCTGTAATGTGGATATGAAGAAGGCCTATCAGAATGTCTGGCGACAGGAAATAAAGCGGAAACAATACTCCAGAAAAAGCAGTCCTGATCGCGATTCTTAACATTGATGCAAGCTTTAGTGGACTTAATTTTTTCTGGTAGCTCAATGTAGGATGAGGCGCCCTTACTAAGCTCGAACTTATTTATATTAACTTCCAAGGAAATAACTTCATTTATCGACCAACCCGATCCGATGGTTGCAAATTCAGAAAGCGCATTTAAAATGCGATCTTTTACGTACAAGTCAAACCAATATTGCAAATCGGTCCCTAAATCAATGACTTCATTTTTTGTTGTAAAATACTTTTTGTCTGATATCTCTGTATCTCCTGATAGTTTAACAAATTCTCCACACAAACTACAATTTACCTTTAACATAGGATTTTTTTTCAAAACATTTTTATGCGAACCTGAAAAACTTTGCTAGCATCCCCCAAAAACTCTAAAACATCTTTATGACTTTTATTGATTATGACGCCCGTTCTAACGCGACTTTTGAAAGCGGAAGCTACCTCTTCCCATTTAACGCGACGATTTCTGTTAGTGTGACGTGCTGAAATACCCATTCCCAATTTATCAAAATTTTCTAATATAATTTTGAATCTTTTCAGATGTCCAATATTGGTTTGCAATTTCCGTAACGTTCCCACCGATAAATCCGCTTTCCGAATAGCCTTGTTGCATAGAAGAATGTGTTTTTTGGTATGTTGTAACCAAGTTTCCACATCCCTTTGCGACAATGGTCTTGACTTTTTACTCAAAATACTTTCTACTTCCCTCAGTTTCACGATAATTTCATCGCTAAGACAAGCAATTTGATCTGAATTCATTTTTCGTTCTCTCTCTCTTTACAAGATTACCAACACCAGAAAGTTACAAAATTAAACACTTACAATTATTCTATTGTTGCTGTTGTTGTTGTTCTTGTTGTTGTTGGTGGTGACAATTATTCTGTGGTTGCTGTTGTTTGTTGTTGTTGTCGGGGTTCCCTCCTCAATCGTAAATAGCGCTCTCAATGTTTTCCTCCAAGGTGTTGCTCTCCCCTGAAGATCAAAACGTACTCGCCTGCCGAAAATTTTTCGGTGTGTTTCTTGAAGACGTCCGTCACTCGTTTCGGTAGAAAAACTACGGTGTCTTCTAATTCCACCAGGACACTTTCTCCAATCTAGTTTTTACAACTTTGGCGCCCAGAATCCTATACTTTTGGAACGTCCGCAACTCGAAGAGCTTGGTTGTAGGTTTGGCTGACCACTCTGAGAAGGATATCTTATTAATTTCACTTAAAAAACTCATCTGTAACAATAAAAATAACATTTTATAATAACTTTATGAAAAATATAGTAAACTCACTTTTGCTAGTTTTTTATTCCCTGTATCTTCTGCTGACTTGACTGATATCGTGTTAGGTTTTCTTTCCTATAGCTTCTGGATGTAATTCTGGTCAGAAATATATTGGTTAGTAACATACCCTGATTAGTTTTCCTCCAATAAATATTAACTAAGGAACTTTCTTCCTACAGAAACTATTCAATCCAAGACATTTTTTTTTATAAAATAATGTCTTCTGACTATCATTCATACAGATAAAGCGAGCAAGACCAAAAATATTTTTCTCACGCAGAAAACATTTACCTCAAAAATGTTATAACATATTATATCGAACAACATCAGAGAAAAAAAAAAACATTTATACAGAAATATTCAGATAAAGCTAACAAGAACACAAGCCTTTTTCTCACACAGAGAAGTTCAGCTCAAAAATGTTATAAAATACTGTATTCTAACCAGACATTTTCTCTCAATGAAGTCACATCAAGAAAAAAACCTTTATAAAGAAATACTCAGAACATATTTACCATTCAAGACACAAAAAATCAACTCAAAAATACACACACAAAATAATGTCTAGCGTCTAGAAATTTCTTTCAAGACAGCAAAACATATTTAAAAATTAAAAAATTATAATAAAAATAATAGAAAAAAGATAACTTACCAGAAATAGTTTTCACTGCACAAACACGGAGTTTCACAAGCAAGACTGTTTGCAATTGATTTCAACGCAATCAGGACGTCGTATTTAACCGTTTTGCACGGTACGAATGTACGCAAAAACAAGTCCTCTCTCACTCTCCCGCCGACCGTGATGACCACATTCCAGCAAGATCCGCTTCTTGGGAGTAGTTCTCGAGAATTTACAGGGTGATATTACTTAGTAATTTGTATTTCAAGAAAATACTCGTCTCAAACAAATGCTGTGAAAATAATACACATAGTAATTTGGACATTAATTTTTATTTTCTATAGCTAAAATCCTAGTCAACAATTCTTTCAGTTGTTCGTAAAGCGTCAGATTTGGACAAGGGATATTAAACAAACTTAATGTTAATTATTAGTGTCTACAAGAATATTGCGAATTCATTATATTCGAAATACCTATTATTTTCAAAAAATAAATTCTTCCGTTAGTATACCGAAAAGCACTTCTAATATTTTCAGGTATACCGCTAAAGTCTCTGCTTATATAACCGTAATTTTTCCCTTCATAGGAACACTCGTTGATCTCGGCGTACATATTATTTGAGAAGAAAAAAATAGTTTGTCCTGTATAACTGGTAACCGTAGCAATGATTTCATCTGCCGGTATTGAGAGCTTGAAATCGCTAATGCTTAAAGTTTTCAGTAGTTTAAAGTTCAGGAAATTTTGCAAAATATGCTGGTAGTAGCCCATCTTTAGCAATGTCCGCATCATTAGCGAAAAATCAGATCTATTTGAGCAATTCCTAGAAAAGCATACCGCCACATTTTCCACTCCCTGTGGTATATTTGTGTATAGCATGTTTTGTGATATAAAAAGTCAATATCACAAAACAGTAGAATACTAGCTTTCACTAATATCATTATTGAAAATGACGTATACGTCTTTATTCTTCAGTAACAATTTATAATGCAACACTTGTTCCTTTACACCTGGTTTTGTATTAACCAGAAATGGCCGAGTAGAAAGAGCGCTGAGTTAATACAAAGGTAAGTATATTCCCCATTACAGGACCCCCCGGTTCGATCCCATTTCTGGCTAAAATTTTGGGCAATTTTTTTTACTTATTTAATTTATCTCTGGTGGAGAGTCAACCGCATTCGCGGTAGTGAATAACATACATTGAACGCAAACACGTTTCCGCAGTATCTCTTGAAGTGAGTAAGATGTCTTACAGTGACGTTATGTCCAACAACCATCGCTTTAATTTTACCAACCGAACAACTACCAAGAGAATTAAACCCAACTACTTAGTAGCTCACTACAAATTGCAAATTTTCTGCAAATAGTATTTACCGCTGAGAAAGTAGTCCTGCGTTCAAATAATCATGAAGCTGTTCTTCAAGATGAGTCTAATCAACCGAATCCATTTCCAAAAGAAGAAACATCATCTGTGACTTTTACGCCAGCTGGGTTTGAAAAATTTAAAATTTTATCAGTGAGTACCGAGATGACAACAACGTACTGGTTTCCGAAGATTACGACAACAATTTACGGGCCACCATATGGGCAGAGGATGGGGAAAACCACCTATTTATTGAAAAAAATAAAAGCAATAATTATGAAATTATAATTCCTCTTAATGTAGTTGCTCGATTAGATTTAAAAAAATGTATGATATTTTGTATAATTTTAATAAAACATATTCCTTCTAATAATCTCGCGTTGATTTGTTTCCCTCTAATTTCAACAATCCACCTGAAATTGCTAAAATCAAATGGCTGGCCGGAATCCGACTAGTTGACCTTCAAATGATCGCAGTTTCTTGACCCATACCAGCACCTGATCTGTGGAAAAACAAGTCTGTACTCGTAAAAATCGCGAAACGCGACTCAAGCCACTAAGCTATTTGAATTATTTCGCATTACCAGTGGCGGACGGATGGAAATTTCACACACTATTAAATTTTATTCAAAGAAAATTAACGTTTTCGCATTTTTCTCCCTTAACACTGCCACCAAATTTATGAAACTCACACAACTACTCAATAGACACCTAACATACCCAACAACCCACACAACCAGTGCCGGCGGCCTACGGGGGCTCCAATACTGATATATCTGCCTTTTTGCATAAGTGGTCCCAAAACTCTCATATCTATACTACTGAGATTTCGTCTTTGTTTCAGTTAAAATATCATTTTAAAAGTGAAATCACTCAACAAATATGAATTTAATTTAGAGAATTTACATTTTTCAAGTTGTACCACAAATTCTGTTAAAAGAGGAAACAATGCAAAATAATATCTGAGCTTACATCTAAAATCTCAAACTTCTATTTGTTACGTTATGCGAAACGAAAAAAACTCACAAGAAACTCCATCGTATCAATACATTAACAAAAAAGTTCGAGATATTTCGTATACAAACAAGCTTCGCATAGAAAGAACCTCTCCTTATCCTTTTCAAACAATCCGTCTCTAATGGAGGTTATCACGAATGCCTGGGTGTGTTACATATACTTGGAAAACGTTTCACAGAATGTTCGTTAGCAGTAAGTGATATGTTGAAATTTACGATGTTATTGACAGTGAATTAAAGATTTTGCCACTTAGGGAAAATTGATTACCTGCGTATGTTGTAATCATTAGGCAGATGAAACTTCAGGAACGTGGGGAATTAAAATTCTCATGAAAAATGACCAAAGACCTATAAAACCAACGCTTAAGTGACTTAAGAATATTTCCTGTTGAAATTCACTTTACTTCATCGTAAATCATGTTCGTTAGACACCGTAGTCATTTGCAAGACAAATTGGTGTAATTTCCACCTCCATTAACATTATAGTGGCCAAAGTATTTTGGATGTAACACTACTTTTTGTTTACGTGTAAATCGTCTATGTTTTATGTTGATTGAATGCACGATTAGTACAATATTGCACATTGTTTGTCTGATGTTCAGCACTACTGTTATGGACAGTCACCTCAGCTACGGCTGCCACAATGTTTTTTATTATCTAGTTTATTATCGGTTAGAATTTAACAATCAAAGTAAAAATTAACTTCTAATTAAGCTAGAGCTTAGAAACTCTGCATATGGTATGGAATTTAACGACAATTACAATAATGACATTTTGTTAACTAAGAAAAAGATTTTGAGTAGAAATGATAAAATTTTGAGAGCTCCTGTTAACAGCAATATAACATCTCCCGTCATGAAAGAAATTCCGGTAAATTCCAAGCATCGAATTAAAGGTTGTCAGCTTTATTATGCGCAGTTCGGATATTCAATCAAAACGTTTTCATATTCTTCCATACGTGGTGGTAAAAGCTCCAGCTTAGTGACTACCGAGAAGTAAGTTTGATCTATTTTCCGTCACAGGAGTTTACTGTGTTTTTTAGTCTAAATTTTATATCACAAAATTCTATAGCTATTAATCTGAAAAATTTACTGCATATTCCTATTTATTTCAGATTACGCAATATAGCATGTAAGACGTCTATGTCTTGCCATTATGCGTCCTTTTAAATTTGACTGAGTAGCAACTTAATAGAATGTTGGAGCACTTCGAAATATAGATCCTTGGTGACCGCTCAGATTATCTAACATATATTCATTGAAGCAATGAAGAAATCTGATGACGACGTTTCTGACCAGTCTGAACCATATAATCTGCACCAATCTATTTTATCATACCAGGGCCGTAAAAACTAGGAAAAAGTGAAACCACACTTGTCTGGTCAAGACGTAGTTGTCGTAAAGGACGTGTAGTGCAGATAAGGCTAAACACAATCGCGATTTACCGTATAATGACAGTTTGAACCACCAGAAAATACAGAAGATACAACAAGTATTAGTGACACTTTCTTAATCAACACATTGGCGAAAATCTAAAGATAATAGTGGATAGCAGTAATAAACCGAGGGAATATCTTTGGTCCCAGTTTAAGGATTTGATAATGTATATAGGAACACTATGATTATGTCCAGCCTTTCAATGTCCCTACCCTCAATAATATACTGATTCGGAAAATGGTGAGTTCCGATGATTCGTACAGAAATGACACGTTCTAGGTTGCAATCAATCAGGAGGCAACTTAAAGCCTTAATAGAGCGAAGTTTCTTTAGACTGCATGCTGCCAGTTGCCAGAAGCAGATCGCTTATTGTACAAGTTCACTGACTAGGCGATCACATTATTTAGTGCCATGTAGAACCACTTTTCAAAGTTTATAAATTCTCTCAAAAACTTTCACTCGTCGTTCCGAAATTAAATTATTATATGTGGATGTAGTGTTTGTTTACGAGTCCTTGGATCTGCATTCTGTGTAAATTAGACAACCACATCGGCGTTATACTGGCTACAGCGGGCGATCATAACTTCTTGAAACGGGAATACCTGGCTATGATTGTTTAACTAACGTTCTGTTAGAACTTCACATGCCTCTTTGTCTGAGGGTCTGGCGAATTTCTAAAATGAAATACATAGTTTCAGAATTTATATATGTCGTTTGAAACGATATGTGATTAAAATTTTGAAGTTACATAAAATATTCCATCCACCTGGGCATTGGATAATGTCAATAAATAACAACTTGAATTAAAATAATCCTTCAGCCAAGAGCATGTAGAAGCAAGAGTAAGTATATTTGCGTTCAGAGGCCACGCCACATTGCTTTTTTCACCTCAAGTTCTTTCTAAGGCTCCCTACATATACAACAACTCAATGATTTCGACCGGCAATGAAGATCTGAGATAACATCTATTCTACTAACACAGGATAAATATCATTTTCTAAATCTGTCGGTTTTGCAGCATTTCCTAGCATAAAAATATATCGTATTATATAATATTGGGCACAGCTATTCCTTCTGCACAGTACCCAAGAAATTTGTTTTTCGCAGCATAAACAGGAACTCACTCAAAAGTTTGAAAGACCATCAATGGATTAAATAATATTAGGGTCTACACATCTATATCTCTGTCTAATTGGATGATGCCAATGCATATTGTAAATGGTAAGCTTTATTTAACTTTGTATATTCAGCTAAAATGCTTTTCCAGAATTTAACAATTGGAGTAAATTCGAGAGGAAAAAAATATATTGGCCAATTACTTTCAGATAATAACACAACTATTTTAGTTACAATAATATTTCTTATACTGATATGAGGATAAATTTACTAAACATTCTGAAAAAATATAACGCTGCACCGCAAAGTATTTACAGTTGACTAAACTTTTAATTAAACATACCGCGTTGTGAAGATAAAAGAGTAAAAATAAACGTAACAAAATGAAAGTACTATATTTAATTAGCAAAAATTTACGAAGGGGGCAGGAAACCAAGATAAACAACTCTATAGAAGGAGATGTCATGATTTTTGAAATCAACAGACAAATGTTACATCCCCTAATTTTTTATTATACAGTTTTAATATGCCCTAAAATAACTATAACAAAAAAATCCCCTAGAGTACAGTCACCAACGGTTAAAATAGCCTATATCTACCAATTTTTTCGGACAATATGTATTTGTATGAAATTGGAATCAAAATTATCTTACCCTCGTCATCAAAAGTTTATAGTACGTTGTGTGACCCTGCTGTTTAGGGGGAAAACTGCTCCTTCTTACAAAAAAGAAGAAATAAACTTTTATGAGCTAATTATTGATTGAATAACTAAAATAATTATTAAATACTACCCGTTACATATTCCTAAATCTGTTGTAATACTAATTATAGTTTTTTCCAACCCTTAAAAATCCACCCTTAAAAGTAAGTTCATAGAAAAAAATCATTTTTAATAGCATAAAACAACCCTAATTTAATAAAAATTGTAAAAATTGTACAAACAAAGTTTTATATAAAACTACAAAAAATTATTTCCAAAATAAAAAAACATCATGAGCATGTGCTTAAATGCACGTTATTATGTTTTTATAATTATTCCTTAAAAAAACTGTGAAATTAGACAAATAAATTTTTTACACATTAAAACTGCTTAAACAACTAAAGAAAATATAAGAACAGGTTTCAAATGTTTGACCATAATTTTAAATAAAGTTACAAGTGATTTACAAAATTGTAAAACGTTGTGTATTCTTTAATTTAAATTTATATATATATATATATATATCTTTAATTTATAAACTTAATTTTGTTTTGAATGATTATTTTCGTAAAATGCATATTTTTCCAGTTATTATTTAAAAAAATGTTCAAAAACATGATTTTTTGGTCGAAAGCTCAGCAACTTTAACCGTGACTAACTTGACTTGACAAAAAAATATGGATAGAATATTTTTGCTTAAAAGTGATTCATTTATCGATTTATAAGGTTAGATGGATTTTTATAGATTGCTACCCAAAACCGGTTGGTGACTGAACTACTAGTGCAATACAGATTTATAACCCCAATAAGGTAAAAAGAAAATGTGATTTTCAATGCCTAATGACTAGTGAATTTTCTGTGAAATTGTAAAATTTATAAGTCAAACTTGGAGCCCATAAAATGGATAACAATTGATGGTTCTTCTAATTCGTTAACAATTTTATTTTATTACACTGCAACCAATATGAACTAATATATAATTGCCCGTTTTCTTAACGACAGTAACTCTACAGACTTCTAACTATTGTATGCGCTCCATATTTTTCGTTAACTTTCAAGTACGATTATTAGCTATTAAAAATCCATGACCATAAATTTTTATGACAATCTCTATGGGTTATAAATTTCTATGATTATAAATCTGAAGTTAGGAAAAAATGATTGATTTTAAAAATGATACAAATTGGCACATAAATAATTATTTCATATATTCCTTAGAGAGACTAGTCCACTTGTTGACCTATAAGAGAAAAATATCTGTTATTTAAAAAAATAATTTTACTGTATAGAAGTGAAACTGTTAGCAAAATACATATTTAAGTACAATACAGTTAAGGAAGCACGTGTGTACTTATTTTGTGCAATATCCGAGTATTTTTTCTTTAGTCCCTTCCCTTCATCGAACACACCTCGCCCTTCCTCACTACTTCATTAACACTTTTATGATCGCACGCCTCCCCCCATTCTGCATTCTTACGTCAGACGGTAGTCGTCATTTCATAAAATTTGAAGTATTTTTTCTCATTTAGCCTTTCTACGCTTATTACACAAATTTTCCGGCAAAAAGTGTCTACTGTAAAACGAATCTAAAGAAATTATGCAACTTTGTGATAAAGTGCATTTATCCTTAGCCAGTGACATTATAAAGATCAATTCTTTTCATTTATTAATACTCATTCAAATAACAGTCTATATTAATAGTTACTGTAGACGATACTAGCCAGTATATATTACAACTTTTACTATACATAAGTACCTAAAAATGAGTGTAGCTACAGGTACTTTGTAACGTCAGCAATTATTAGTTTAGGTTTTTTAATTCGCAAATGATAACACAGACGACTTATGGGGATTTATATTTGTCTGACGTATCATGGCGTCACGCGTCAGAACGGTCTCGCTTTCAT